>JAYRBT010000038.1:1995490-2049195 GCA_036023395.1 Myiotriccus ornatus
CGGCCGCCAGCTGGATGCAGCCCCGTTCACCAGCACTCTCTGGGCCCGGCCCTCCAGCCAGTTCCTGACCCAGCACAATTCAATCCCTGTCTCTAAAACACATCCCAGGCTGGCTGGTCCCTCCAAGCAGCAGCTGCCTGAGTTTGGTCACGGGGCTCTGCTGGATCTCGGGGTAAGAGGAGCCAAACAGAGCAGTGATTTTTGGGGTGTTAACACCAAACACAAGCCCAGCCCTTGGAATTAAATATCTACCAAACTGCAGTAAAATACCCAGTCTGAGACCCTGCTGGGCCTTGGAGCACTCAGCACCCTCGGCTGCCCGGGGTGTCAGCACCGCTGTCACCTGCCATTAAACCTGCCAAAACCCGGATTTATTTCACTCTGGTACCAAAACTCATGCGAATAAACTTTATATCAGCAGCAAACCAAGTGCTGGGGGCTCAGAGCTACACAAACACAGCCCAGGGCAGAGCTGCTGCCGGGGCTCCCCGGGGGCCACCACTCGCCTTTTATCGGCTGTTTATGGCTTTGTGCCGGGGAAATAATGACCCCACTGCACAGCGCAGGGCCCGAGGCAGCTCCCGCCACGAAACCTCCTGCTCTCCCAGAGGGCTCCAGAGGGAAGCAGCCCTTCCTCTCAACTCTCTCTGATTTTAGGGCAAGGAGCCTGAATTCCACCTTTTGAAAGTTTCCGTGCTCTGTTTGGACAGGTATGAGGACCCCCTGACTTGTTCACAGACACAAATAATGCCCTCTGAATTTAGGCTGCCTTCTGCCTCAGGGATTTCATTTCACTTTCCCAGACTTTTTTAACGAAGAACTGAAGTTTTCAAAACTTAACCAACAACAAAAATCCCCAAAACTTAAACCAACCAAACAAGAAAAGGTCTCGGCTTAGCCAGAGAGAGGAGTGGGGGGTATCGGCTTAATTTCCAATTTGCGTCAGGTCAATGAACTGCAGGCAGATCACCAAGAAATTGAATAAAAATCAGACTCCAACCCTGATTTCCCTGTCTGTGCTACCCCACTGCCTCTGCAAAATGGTTGTGTTCCTTCCAGAGCCTGAAGGAAAAGGAAGAGGGGGAAGTCTCTACAAAATCTCTCTTTTAAAAGAGCAGAGAAACGGTCCAGTGTCCCGTCAGGGATCCCAGACACCCTCCCTGTGTGCCTGCCTGCCTTCGCTTACACATCCACTGCAGTCTCCAGGATTTCCAGCCTGGACGATTTCCAGGCGTTTTGCCTCAGGGCTCCCAGGGACACACAGGCCCATGTGCAGAGCAGGGAGGAAGGTAATTTCCTTTGTGTGAGGATAACTTCCCTTTCAGTTCAGCTGTACCCACACCAAAACCTGCAGGGACCTATTTGTTTGAAGAACTAAGAGGGAAAGTTTCAGACACATTTTAATGGAATCCAATGTTATTTTAGAGGCATATTCTTTACTTGCTACCTCAGGTGGAATGTAGCAGCTTCCTGAGAGCTGTGCAGCAAAGTGGTTCATAGATTTGGGGTCCAAATGAGAAATAAGCATTTGCATTAAATTTAAGCAGAGAATTCATTGCTCTCCTTTTACTGAATGGTGTCAGAGCTACCAAGACACAATGGATTACTCTTGCTGCCTGTACGGTGAGGAAATCCAAATGTACATGGAAAGAAGTCACTGCACATAATATAGATATTTAATGATATTAATGAGTAGAAAAAGCAGTGCCATACAAAAAAAGCAAGAGGAAGAACATACTTCTGAATAATGAAATATTAACCAAGTGTTCAGGAGGTCTCCTGGAAGTTAAATCAGGACATGAATTCCTTTGGCATCAGTGTGTACAGACTCTGACTGTTGTTCATTATGTGCATTATACACTGACTGTGGCAGGGCCCAGAGATGCACAAAAGGATCAGTGTCACGTTGTTTTGGGATGTGCAGAACCACCAGTGAGGAGCTGACTCCTCGTGCACAGCAGTTCTGACCCGAGGGAATGCCCAGGGCACTGCACACCCTGCAGGAATTCCAAGTGCCCAGCCCACGTCAAGAACGGAGGAGCAAAGCCCCGAGTGGAGTGACTGAGTCAGTGCCGTGGGGAGCTGGGGCAGAGCCAGGAGACACCCTGGATCCCCTGCATCCCTCTCCTTGCCCAGAGAACAAATGGAGCTTCCTCACTCCCTCCCTCCAGACAATCCCCTGGGGATGAGGGAGTATTAAACACAAGAATATATTCTTTTCTCTGCAGCGCCTTTGATCCAGCTATTTGCTTCTGCAAATACTTGTTCAGCTCAATGTACTTAAAACACACAAACTTCCTTCTTCCTTTTTTTTTTCACTCAGGTGAAAAAAAAAAATCCAAGGAATGTGCCCAATGCTAAGTGGGAAAGTCAGCTGTTTGCTTCTATTAAATAATGTCCCAGTTATAAGAAACGTGGATAAAAGAGTTTGTCAAAGACCACAAATCAAAAAGGAAGCAAGAGTAATAAAAGTAGAGCCGAGGAATTCTCCTCCCAGTTCCCAACAAGCTGAGTTTTGGATCATATTTAATTCTCCAGCGGGAATTCAGCCCAGCACCCTGGATCCCAACCGGAGTGGAACAGGCAAACAGGAGGTGGACAAACATGTGAATTATTCACTGTGCTCTGTGACACACCCGTGGGTCAGAGGAAGGGTCTCTCTGGGGCAGCCCTGGAGGGTTGGAGGGTCTGGGAACCCTCAGGGCAGAAACACATGGCCTGGTCTTACAGCACAACGTGCTTCCTGAGCACTTCCCTGCAGGACAATAGAGCCACAGAGCAGAAACCTTTCAAATCAGCTCCCAGCCAGCTGGGGGAGACCAAAATAAATCCATGAACTCACCCTACTGGTGTATATTCCTAATGATATTCCTAATGGTGAACAACACGTGACTCAGATAAATTTATAACCTGACTGGTAACGATGCTCATAAAATTCAGAAAGTCCAAATCATTGTGCTGTGATTTCTGTAGACCTGATGGAGTAATTAAACACATGGAGTCCAATGTAAATTGATGAATAAACTCCTACCAGAATCAACCACCCTGTGCCCCAAAGCAGCCTGCTCCTCTCAGCAGGAGGAGAGAAACCACGAGTGAAAAGTCTCCACTGTAGAGCAACAACTCCAAACGAGAAAGCAGCAGCTTTCCCAAGCCCCCAGATCACACAGAGCCCCTGGGAAGTCGCTGGGAGCTGCACGGCCCTGCCCAGCTCTGCATCTTCCCGCAGAGCTGCCGAGGAAAGCTGGCTGGGTGGCTCAGAGGGGAGTCATCCAGGCTGGGAATACAACTGCTCCGAAATGTTTTATTTCCAATAATACCCCATAACGGGGGTTTCCCCCAGATCTGTGCTAATATTAACCATGATATTTACCACTGCAATTTTTCTCCCTGGACTCTTTTTTTTTTGTACTGCTGGCATCGTTTTAAAAGTAGCCCTTTTGTTCAAATGCATTTTTTTTCCAGGAAAATATTGCTTAGTCAATTTTTAAAATGATGGTTCAAAATGGAAATAAAAGTACTTCTACAATAGTCCACGCCACTTTTCCAGTACAGAAAAATTGGGAAAAATGGCTTATTTACCATGAAAAAATAAACTGAAAGATAGTCAAGATCCTGCAAATCTCACATTGAAAACTTGAGGGGGAAAAAAAAAAAAGAAACATATGACAGCACCACCACAGAATAGGAAAGCTGTTGGTTGTTTTCTTTAAAAACCAAAATGTCCATATCTGGGTTTTTTTAACAGCTCAGCTCTCACTCTCCAGCAGCTGTTTGCTCCGTGAGCTCCTTCTCCCCTGTTCTTCCCTGTGTGCAGGTGTGAGGGATTTCCTGTGAGTGCTGAGGAGTGGATTTGTGCTCAGAGAGTGAGATTAAAGAGATGGTTGGAGGAGCTGACTTGAAAGTCAGTGTTTTCCAAGGCAGCTTTGGAGGAAAACCTGTGGAAGACACAGAGGCCCCCCCCAGGGTGAGGGTGCACAGCATCTAATTATTAGATGCAATGATAAATGATTGTAATAAACTACATATCCTGCATTGACCTTGATCAAAATATTCGTATCGCAAAATGAATTAACTCCTAAAAATATTTCTGTGTTTCAGCAGTAAACTTGCTGTTGTGTTGCTGCAGGGAACAAGCTGATAAAAAGTCTGGCATCGCTGACTTTCTGTGCCAAATTTATGAGTTATAATTAGCAGGAGTCTCAGCTATTTACTGTGTGTTCTCTTACGGTGGCTTCGTGCTAAAAGGTCAGGGAGAAAGGATGAACCTCTCAGAAAGTGGCTGCAGGGCATCGCTCTCCTTGCCTGTGTGGAAGTCGAGTGTGTTTGAACTCCAGGAGGGGAGAGGAAAAGGGATTTACACCTGAGACTCCCCCAGCAGCAGGAACAGACACTCGGGGTGTTGAACCTCCTGACAACGTCCCTCTGAAAGCAGCATCTATGCTGGCAAGTGAAATGAAAGATTAACTTGATTACACACGCTATGTAAAGCTTATTTCCTGATTAATTAATAGATTAGGCACTTCCAATTCATGTTTAAATGCCTGATAATGATCTTGTGCTCATATAACAAATCGCTGATTTATATACACACAATCCAAACTTCATTTTTCATGTGACAGATTATTTTCTTCCTTTCCTTGCCACATAATTTGCAAACTGCACTACAGATATAGTTGCTCGTTTCACTTGCTTTTTGGCATCAGATTACTCAGCCAAGGAGTATTTTGGCAAGAATGCTCTTTAGCCATCTTCCTTATCAGCCTGACATGACAGTGTGGCACAGAAAACACCCTCTGTTTCAAAAGAATTCCCTGTTAGCAAGTTGAAAAATGAAAATGCAGCTATTGTTTCTAAGGGCAGGTTTACAAAAAACTGACTGGAAATCCTGCAGTCAGTTTTTAAATACCATTGTGAGGGTGGTTTATTTGAATTCACGTCCTTCCTCCTGGCACAACAACACAGTGCTGCTCTGAGAGACGTGATTGTCTGAGTGCCCCTGACTGCAAAAGGTGGAAAACCTCCTTAAAATAACAGAAATAGGAAAAACAGCCCAAGAGCAAAGCAAGGGCCGGGATGTTTTGAAGTGTGGAACCTCAGAGCAACCAACATCTCCAGTGCCTGAGCCCTTCTGAGCCCCCCCTGCGAAGTCTCACCCCTGGCTGGCACCTCACAAGGCCTGTGGACACAATCTGAGAAATGACACTGAAAAAAAACATTGGAAAGCATCTGGCAAGGCCCACAGTGCCTAACAATGCTCTTCTATTTCAGTATCAGTCCAAATTGAAAGTTTTCTGCTTGTTTTCCCAGTTATTCCTACAGGTTTTCCACTCACAAGTGTCTGTAGTCTACGTGTTCCCATTCCATTAATATTGCCATTATATTTTTAGAGGGGAAAATCTACTGAAAAAAACCTCTTCCTACTGAATCTATATCCTTTATTCTTCTAATGGAGTGACTTTTACTGGACCAACAAGTCTAGCTCTTTCCTTCAAGCCCTTGCAAAGGAGTATCCACCAAGAGCTTGTCTTCACATCCTGGTACATCCTGTGGCAGCAGTTGGATGATCTGGTTTGCAGGGTTTGTACAACTCTTTGGTCAGAATGTTACATTAATGCAAAGAAGGCAGAGCTTCCTGATGCCTGTTTGGTATTTTATCTGAAACAGTTGGGTGGCCTCAAAGCAGTCTTGGTAGGAGGCACAAAGAGTAGCTCCTAAATGACACAGCACGTGCAGGAATCATCCGCCCATTTCCTTGTTCTCCAGCCCGAAAAGGACCTGCACTGTTGTCCCCTGTGCTGACCCTCACAAAGGTGCCTCTGATGGAAACACAGAGCCCGAAAAGGGAGCAAGCACCCAGGCGGGGCCCAGCAGTGCCCACGCTGGGGATGGTTCAGCAGCAGCACTGCACAGACATCCTGAGATTTTTATTGGGGAAGAAAATGCCAACACCTGCTACAGCTCAGAGCGCAGGATTCCGGCACAAGAATGAGCTCAGTGTGACTTTGATACAGAACACGACTGAGTCTGCAGCCCCTGAACAATGCCCATATCTATATATATCAGGGCAGAAGGAGCCCCACCAGACTGCCCAGCTCCCACCACAGCCGGCAGGATGCTGCTTCACAGCTCAAACCGCACAGCCAGTCTTTGCTAATCCCAGCCTAACTCAAAACTCTACTTCTCTGTTCCTTTCTAAATCATCCCCAGGACAAGAGCAGAACCTCTTTTGAAATGTAAAGGCTCTGTAATAAACTTTAGAAAGCACATATGGTACAAATATCAAGCGTGAACATCTCTTCCCATCTTGTACGATTCAAAGCCTGTGCAAACAGCACTTTTCCCTCGTTTTGATCATGCAGCCAAAATGAGTCATCTGTGAACAATTATGGCTCTGGCAGGGGCCTGACTGGTGGAGAATGAAAGGAAACACTTTATTATTGAAATGATCAGTATGCCAAGCTGAGAGGCGACTGCAGAGAATGTTAAGAGTCCTTTGTCCTCCTTCAGCCAGGAAAATCAAGAGCAGTGGAGGCAGCACCCCCCCCTTGGTCACCTGAGCACACCTGAGCTCAGGATGGGCAGTGCAAAGCACTGGGAAGTGGGAGCTGTGGGTATGAGCAAGGGAATGTATGGCAGGAAAAGAAACACAACCTTAAAGCAGGAGGCCTGGCTTAAGAAAGTGTTGGTTATTCCTGGCTTAGATCTCCCAGAGGAGCCGTGAAGGCATTAAAGGAACACACAGTCAGAGGCCGAGGAGCTGAAACCTGAAACTATTAAAGGACATTTGTTGGGAGTTTGGGACTGGCTGGGTTTAACAGGCTCCTCTGAAAGGAGATGAATGGAATTCCCCTCAAGGAATAAAAATAGCACTGTAACAATTTAGCAGGAACACGAATCTCCCTGTGTGCAGCCCATTTGAGCAGTGATACTGCTGCGTCTGGGTCTGCTGCCAGGGGGGCACGTAGGATCCCTGGAATTCCAAGGGTAACTAGGGATGGGAGCTGCTCTCTGAGGGGTGGGCAGGGCAGGGAACTGGGTATGTTCCTGGGCTGATGGACTGAGCAAGTGAGAGACAAGACGATTTAAAAACTGGACTATGAACGATGTATGAGCAAGAAATCCTCAGCCTTTTTTCCGTGAGCAATGAAAGAGATGTTGGAGGAAGATCCTGGGATCAATATTCCAACAGCAGGACCTCTCAGGTCCGAACACCAGCTGAAAAATACCCTTTACTGTTTGTGAAGCTGAGCTCTGACAGCCTCTGGAATAGACTGTACCACCTTCACCACAGTTTGGGCAGCACAGATCCCCAAAACTAAGTGGTCTGGCAGGCCTGGGCCCCAGACTGAGCTCACAGGCCTTATACCATGGTGGAAAGCTGCTGAGCCTGCAGGCTCACCACTGTGAGGGGATTCTTGCTGGCCAAGGCTAAAATGCAGCTTCCCTGTGATCCTGAGCTGGGTGGGGAACGATTCCAGGCAGGGTATTTGTCTTGGCAGGTGACAGGGAGCAATCATCCTTGGAAGAAGCCAGATCCTGCCTCCTTTGGGGTCTCACGGAGACAGGAACCCCGGTCTTAACTGCACCAGGGTAAATGCACCAGACTCCAGAATTCCTGGAACTGCAGGGATTTTGGAGGGTCCTGTTCAGCTTGCTGTACAAACGGAACTCCTCAGGGCAGGGACACAGACTTCCTCCAGATCCACTCTGAACAAGGCAGCCTGGCAAGCACTGACACACCTGAAGTGGTAGAACACCCACCAGCAATGCTGAAAACAGGCATCAGAAATAGGAATTGCCCAAAATGCTTATCTTTGCAATGCCATGAAGCAGCCTGTGGTTACCTTCCCACAGTGAGTGGCAATACTACATGGAAGGCACCTTGTTCCAGTCCAGAGCTGTCTGGAATCTCACCTTGGCAACAATGGGAGTTGTTTGGGTCATGTCACTCCCGCATCTCATCCCACAGCACACAGAGCCGGGCACAAACCAGCACCACCCAGGGTGTTGGGGAGCTTTTCCCAGCGATGGCCGTGCTGGACCCTGCCCACTGTGCACCCCTGTTCGATTTGTTCTGACCTTGCTGAGCACCCCCGGCTCCCAAACGAGCCCTCGGAGTCCAACAGTGCTCCGACCACTGCAACAGAATCGTTTCGGTTTGAGCCACGAAAACCGGGGACAACGTCAGTGGTGTCTGCTGTGCACGCGGAGCACGGGGGGACAGGGCAGCAGGGAGGGAGGAACACCGAGCGCGGCTGTGTCAGCACGTCCAAGCCAAAGCGCCTGAGAGGTGCCCACCTCGGCCGGGCCGGGCTCGGCTCCGCAGGCTCTGCTGCCGCCCGCAGGCGGGAGGGCGCCGGCTCCGCACGGCAATCCCTCCCACAGCCCACGTTCTGCGCTTCCCAAGGTCGGTTTTCCTCTTAAAAATTCCTTCTGACGGAACTTATGGAACGTGTTTTCTTCTTCTATTCCCTCCCCCCAGAAACCACGGAGTGACCCCCCCCCCAAACTTCTCATACCCGAATAAACTCTGCCCTAGCATCAAACATCACCGAGGAAAAGAAATACAAAGTATAATAAATACGTATCTAATAATATAATAAATGCACGGTAAATCGATTAATAATAATATAATAATGTAAAATATTTTAACTATTATATTTATAATTAACATTGTAATAAAATAAAATAACAAATACATACAAATATATAATAAATACCTACTCTGCAATTCCTTTGTACAGTCATTTTCAAGCCCAGATGCTAAAGGATATTAAAAAAAATAACATCCCTTTTACTGAGTTGGAAACCCCAGTGAAGTGTCCAAGTTACTCGAGGCTTCAGCAATTCCAACTTACAAAAACCCCCAACGAACCATCAATCCTTGTGTTTGGGAATACTATTAAACTGAGGAGTAGTCCAGGTGAGCCAGTGACAGGACAGCTGGGGAGCACAGCCAGTGGCAAAGCAGCAGATTTAACTGTGTGTAGGCTTTATTTTTTCTGATAAACTGAGGAGCAGGCAGGTTCCTCCCTCCTGCACCCAAGGGAAGATTGTCCAGATTTCACACCCAAAGAGGTAAAGTGGTTTTGTTCTTTGGCTTGCACTTCATTTCCTATTTCGTTCACAGAAAAGGACTCAGCTCTGTGAGAGGCTGAACAGTCTGAGGTCAAATTAGCAAAGCTCTTGCACACGTGCTTAATTCCAGGCACATGACGAAAGGGAATCTGAACACCCCAGGTTTCATTGCTTCCATCTGGAACAGCACAGCCCTGGGCACGCTCCGAATCCTTCACCCCAAGCAGTTCCTGGCCATCCCAAAGCTTTTACAGCCCTGCCTGGGAACCCTCCCAGCTTTCCCAACCTGCTTTTTTCCGTGTCACACCGAAAAGCAGATGTGGGTTTAATAATTGCTAATCCAATGGCTGCGTTACTTCATTCTGTACAACTGAGTTCAGCGTGCCAGCATCAAAGGGTCCCAGAGCCCTGGGTGGAACTGGATGTGTGGAATATGCCTCTGCTCCAGACACACGTGGGATCCAGCCCACACCCCCCATGGAGCGCAGCCCGTGTCCAGGGATCGGACCCCGAGGTGGGAGCTGAGGGTCAGAGCTGAGGGCTGCTCTGGAGCAGAGTTTAAGGGATCTGCTTTCCCCACCAAAAAGGGATCAGAGGAGCACTGAAGAACAGCAGTTATTGCTGACTGCTCTCTGAGACCTTGCTTTGGGCTCAGGAAGAACGGAGAAGGACTCGCTCGGTGTTCCGGAAGGATCAGACAGAGCAGCTTCCACTCTCTCCCAAACCCCCTGTGCCATGGTGCCCATTCCCAGCGGATTTCCCCCTCTCCACTGGCTGGAGCACACACAGTGGGTTTGGCACAGCTGTGCTACCTCCAGGGATGTTGCCACTCGCTGTCCCCTGGGTCCCTCTGACCCACGGGCCCGGCTCCCAACGCCCAGAGCACTTCCAGAAGGTGCCAAAGCTGCCTGGGAACATCCCACCAGGAGAGCAGGATGTGGAGGAAGCTCCTGGCTATCTGCCAGGCCTCGCCACTCCGCTTTTTCATTTTTAGTTTCTGCTCTTTGCTGGAAAGTTTCTACTTATGCTCCCGTTCCCATGGCAACTGCATTTCTTGCCTTTCTTCTCCAGCATTAAATTTTTTATTTGATTTCCCTTCTTCCCAAGACATGACTCTCTTTTCCTTTTGTAAAAAGGAATTAAGTGTTGTCTCCTCTTTGCTTAGTGGTATTTTTAAAGGAGGTAACAGAGACTTTACTCTCAAAGTGATGCAGAATTTGTCTGGAACAGCAGCAGAGGTGATCTCCCAAGGAAGAATGTCAGGGGATTCCCCTGCAGAAAAACCCATTTACTGTAATTATCTTAACAAGGTTATGACATGTAAGAGTTCCAGATACTGTTGAACCCAACATTTGTTTAAAAATTGGCTGCTTGTTTTTATGAGACCAGACCTGGCCATTTTCTCTACAACTAAACATTCTATTTTTTTTTTCAAGCATTACTTGTGACTGCTGAGCAGTCTCAGGGGAATACATAAGTTTCATAACTGGAACTGCACTAGGAATGTGGCCTTCAGTTCCAGACTGTAAGAGAATTCAACTGTTTTCACTGACAATGTTCTCAGCTGGCTGGGAGTGGTGCTGGGGTGGGTGACGAGACAAAGGGACCCTCCCCCTGCCACAGCAGTGCCCTGCACCCCCTCACAGAGACAAAACCCCCAGCACTCATGGAGCTTGAGCTAATTAATTTGCCTTGCCCTTGCCACGTTGGGACTGAATCCATCTGACAACGTGAATTAACTGGAGAACGCAAAAGTCCATCGGAATAGCAAATCTGGATTAGATCTCCCCATTTGGTTTTTCCAGGGTTTAGGTTCCCCATAAACACAATTTATGTGCTGCAAAGCCCTGAAATAATAGAGGCTTTCATTGCCAGTTCACTATGAGAGATTCTCTCCACATCTGAATTCTCCAGCACATTCAGGCCATAAAGTGACCCTCCTGTACAGTTGCAGATTACAAGGTTTCCAGTCTTTATCTCGGCCTGGTGGGATTTCACAGCAAATTCTTTCAGGACTGAATTATTAAAAGAAGCAAACCCACAGCATTTGGCTCACAAGGCAACACAAACAAATCTGTCCATGGGTGCTATCTTGTTTGCAGCACATGTGCACAGATTTACATGTAGGATTGAGGCTTAGTGCTCTGTTTGTTTGGATTTTTCATTATTCAGTACCCCAAGCACAAGGTAAATTATATAAAAATTGAACTTGGAGCAACTTTTGAGAGTGAGCTGCCTTTATGATCATCTTAAATCATTTTATTAACCCAATTTTGCACTTTTTTTTTAGATTGTTACTACTCAGAAGAAATAAGGGAAATGGGTCAGGAGTGAGGAGTCCAGTGCTCCATACTTGGTTCATGCTTATCTCCTGCTCTTGAATATGTAGGTCAGGAATTCACAGGATCTTATAAAAACCTGGCAGTGTTCAGTGTGCTTGCCAGCCAAGCTCTTTTAATTGTCGGATATTAAACCTCTCTGCCAAGATCCGCATTGTAAAACCCCATTACAACACGCACTGTCATAAACTCCCCGTCGAGGGCTCCACTGCAGGCCAGATCCCCCAGCTGGAGTCAGTCAGGAGAGCAGTTTTGGACAGCTGAGTGTGGCCTCCCTGTTTTCTTGCCTTGGAGCTGCCAGGACTGGGGATGCAAAGAGCTGCTTTAGGCACAGTCCCCCCAAATCGCGGACAGGCCGTGTGTGCACTGCCTCAGCTCCCACCCATGGAGGCAGCTCCCTCAGCTCCCCCAGTGCCGTGCTGAGGAGGGAACATCCAGCAGCCCCTGCTCATCCTCACCTGGCTGAATGATTTGCTGGCTAGACTTCAGAGGGAGCCTGGGTGAGCCCTTGCCGGCGTGCCAGGATTTGTGAGCTGCTGCTGCTCAGCTGTGATTGCAGCGAGCAACGCTCATCCATCACTGCAGCTCCCACAGCACGGCTGCAGGGACAGCAAGGAAGAGGTTTCGACCTGCTCTGCTAGAAAACACTCTGATCTTGCAGATAGAGATCTGAACACTGTCCTGGTGACAGGCTGAGAGCCACCCATGCCCTCCGACCCCGAGGGGCACAATCACCCCCTCAGTGCAGTGGCAAGAGGAGGCTGGAATTAAAATCTGCTAATCTTAGTTGCTGCACTCAGTGCCACCAAGCTCTCAAAAGAACCATGATATTTTTGCTGGTGTTGCTGATCTGATGATTTGTTGGTGTCAGAATGGTGTCCTTTCATCCCACTGCCCTTCCCATCAAGTACAATCCCTGCCCTTTATTACTTTTCATGCCATATTAAAGAGTCCATCCTATCCAGCAAAGACACCTCTGAAGGATGCAAATGCTCCCTTCAGTGGCTACAATTCCTGTTTTAGAATCACAGAATCATAGAATGGTTTGGATTGGGAGGGACCTTAAAGCTCGTCTAGTGCCACCCCCCTTCTCTTCTCCAGGCTGGACAGCCCCAGCTCTCAGCCTGTGTCCATAGTAGAGGTTCATCCCTCAACATCCATCCTAAATGATCCAGAACTGTAGTCTGACAAGTCTCTCACAGTCTCTGTTCCTGAGCTATCTGAGCCCCATGACAAAGGTTTCCTCATCTCTCTGAAGCACAATCTCAAAATCATCATCACTTGGTCCCCAGTGGGACAAGAGAATCCCTGTAGGTAAAAGCAGGACTTAATGGGGATTCCTGAGAATCTCTACAATCCTTATCACTGCCATTATTGCCTCAGCCAGATTTACCAACTCTCCTCTAACAGCACTGCTGGCTTCCCACCTTCCCAATAACGCCCCTACTGAATCACTCTCATTAATTTCCCGGGCTCTAATAGAACACAATCTTAACAGGATTTATTGGGACAATTAAAATTCAGAAAACAAGCTTTTCCCTGCTCCATAAAGCACAGCAAATTTATTTGCTGCAGTCAGTGGAACTCTGGTGCCCAGAGCTGTGCAGTAACCCAGCAGAGCCCGGGCGGGAGCCGTGGCCCCTCCAAGAGCATGTTCAGATCACCAGTCAGGGCCTTGTTTGCAGCTGGGGGGCAGCTGAAGGCCCCCCACGGCTCCAAGGGCCTCCTACACCTGGAGAAGCACTAGAAAGACTCCGAAAATGAAAGCTGTGGAGCATTTACGGCCGGTGTGTTGCGTTCAGCCGGAATTCCGTGTTTCTGGGATGCCGGGATGGAAAATACAACAGTGCAGGGCGTGCTAGAAAAGGCTCCTGGTCCAGCAATGGGCCAGCAGTGCCTGCTGACACAGTTCCTTCCAGGCAGCTCCAGGAAGGTGCATCAAGGGCTGTGAGGTCACACAGCTGCCACTTCTACCAGTTCTACCAAAACTTGTGACCAAACCTTTATACAACCTCGTATCTCAGGCTTCCTTATCCAAAGACGAAACGGAATGGATTTTTCATCCACCAACTCAAAAGAACCCGAGTTGGAGTCATTACAAATGTGTAAAAGGGCTGCAAGCACTTTGCTACACCACGCTCAAGCCCTGATAGGTGTATTTATTGGATGAAATCACTTTATCTGAAACAGATCACCGAGAGCCAGCTTGCATTTAGACTGCCTTGGAGAAGAGATGCCACGCTAGACATTTTCCCAGTTACTTATAAAATAATCAGTTGTTTAAAGTTATCTAGGAGAGGTAATTATGAAGTGAATTTAGAATATAATTGCCCTCAACACCAATAAACTCATATTCTACCCTGAGTAAGCACTCCAGGCAGGTGATAAATTGCCAAAGTAATGCTCCATCAGTTTAACTTCCTGCCGAGTCACCCTTTACTGCTCCAGCCCTGCACAGAATAGCCCCGGCTTTCATTACTAATAAAACACAGAATTAATTACTCAAAATAAAAGAGGCCTTGAAAATGTGCCCAGACACTCAACCACGCTGGCTTTTGCATTCTTTTGCCCTTTTTTTTCCCTCCTGTAAAGGAACCTCAACCCCATTGCTCGTTATTTCTTTAAACTCAGCTGCACCACACGGAGGTTCCTGCCAGGTCTCTTTTATTCCCAGGTGGATGCTCGTGACCAGCAGATACTCTGGTCGTGATACTCCTATCAAAATACTTAAACTGACGGCTGACAGCACTATAAATTTCATTTCCCTGACTGGGTTATGAGTTCAGCTTTGGAAACTCAGTCAAGCAATGGAAATATTTTAGACTGGGATCCAAATCTTTCAAATGTCTAGTGCTGGACTGGAATTCTCCAGGGACTTCCAGGCAATTCTGCTCCAGCTCAAACAAGAAGAATTCTAGACTTGTTATTATTAACAGCTGGGAATCTTTATTCCCCTACTCTACTGTCATTAGGATCCCAGCTTTTCCCACAACATGCAGGTTTTTGCAGAGGGGAGCTGTGCCTGTTTTCGTCCCGGCAGCTCTCCAGAAATTTGCTTCAAGATAAAAAGGCCCCCCTCCAGGTTTGTAGGAAATTTCAGCTCATGTCCCATTAGTGGTATTCCCCAGCACATGGATGCAGGGCTCTGACAGGGAGACCTGCACCCTCCTCCTCTCTTGGAGTGACCTTGTGACGAGCGGGACAAGGAACAGGCCATAAAACTTTGGAGAAACACAAACACACGGACAAGGTTTCCACCAATTCATAACCAGAGCTTTGAAAAGTTCCTGGGCACACGTCCAGCCCCTCTGGCAGCTACAGTTCATGCAGGAAGAAAACAGGGGAGAAAGAGGCAAATCCAAGCAGCACAAGAAGCCTCCAGCAGCCAAACAGCTGCACAAGGAGCCCAGGACGTGCTCTGCAGATAATTTTGGCTGTGGCAGCACCAGCCCAGCATGACAGGGTCGAGCACCAACCTTGACTTGGGACCTCCCCTGTGTCTGTGATAAATTCCCTTCACAGCCATGGGCACCTCCATTCCCCTTGGTGACCTTTAGTTCCCACTTCATCTGCTCAGAGAATCCCCCCTTTTCTGCAAGGAGGGGGGCATGGATGGTTTCTCTAACTGTCAGAGACAGTCTGAGAGGTGCTTCATCTGCCTGCCAGTGTCTCCCTGCTGTCCCTCACCATCTGAGGACATATCTGCTGTGCTGAGCAACTGTAGGGTGTGCAGTTCCGTGAGGCAGAGGATGACAAGGAGGCGGGCAGGACTCAGTGCCTGGGTTGCAGCTCCTGTGAGGAGACTCCGACTGCAGAGGTGAAGGCTTGGCTGCATTTTCTAACGACCCAGTTAATTTTGTTGCTAAGAAAAGCAAAGCCCTGATGAGGATTGGCTCCAGAGATGCCCCAGTGTGTGGTCTGTGCATCTGAGGAGCTCTGCACGGCACTCGCTCATGTTACATCAATTACTTGAACTAAGTTAGACTCGGAATAATATTTATAAAGCCGAGATTCACAGACCTTTTTGCAATCACCTGGGTACAATCACCTCATTCACAAGACCTGGCTATAAATTATGCTAATCAGTGAAACACTCAGAAGATGAAGAGAGGTTTCTTGTGTGATTTTAAATGGATTCCTACAAAGAAAAAAAGAAAATTTGGGATATATAAAATTACAGAGTTTCAGTGCACGTTTCTTTTGAAATCTCTGGTGTCAATAATATAAAGGTTAAAGCACTGTGATCAGGAAATTTAAAATATGCCATTTTTATTGTGGGACCCCTTCTACCTCTCCACAATAATTAAATATAACTCTGCAAGGCTTTGCTGGACACAGATGCTGTCCTAAGCACCAACCCTGAGCACTCAAGCCTAAATGAAGGGGCTGTGATTTTGCTCTCCAGGTGACAGCCCCATCTCTGACTCAGTCCCTCTGTTACAGTTTACCCTGATCTTCAAAATGAACCTCTTGCTTGGCAGTTTCTGTGAAATAAAAAGATTAAACACCACAAAATGAGATCCAGGCTCGGGTGTGTGAGCCCGGTTTAGGGGTTGCTGGCAGGGCTTTGACTCGGAGCTGCATTTCCTCCTGTCCAACAGCGCCTGACCTTCTGACTGCTGAGTACCCACACCAGTCAGGAGAGCACGGCCCAGCAGCTCACTGGCCGGGAGGTGATTTCCATCCTTCAGCTCAGGCACAGGAAAGGTAACACTGCCCATGTTTGCAGAGAAATCCCTGGATCTGGAGGTGAAGTGCAGGAAATCCCGCATTAGGTGCCACATCTGGCAACGCTCATTTCCGGCTGATGACGAGAAGGGAGGAGGATAAATGACTTGTGCAAAGCCCCACAGCCACCCCCCAGCCAGGATCAACTGTGGGCACAGCCTGCCCCTTATCTCGGCCTCTGCTTTTCTCCAGCTGTCCTTGCCCTCTCTGGGATCAGAGCAGGAGATCCCAAGTCAGACTTTCCACCCCTCCCTGCGGCTCAGGGGGTGCTCTGCACTGTCTTGGCTGTTCACAGCACACCACCAGCTAAATGCACAGGTGACTCGTCACTTGGCTTCGTCAGATGACTGCCAGTTCAGACTCCATGACATTAAAATCACCAAATAAAAGTTATAACTTCAAGTTTCCAGACTTTTATACGACTCCAACGTTTTGCAGCCCACCCCTGATCCCTGCAACACGGCCCCAGGGGCTTGAAAGCATTATGGAATCTCCTTGTGTGTGGATTCTTCCTCGTTTCCATGAGGTTATTTGCACAGACATTAACCAGTGCTGCTGCTTGGGACACAAAACTCCATTAAGGGGAGTGATGTGCTGTCTAAAATTAACTATGTATTTGTTTTCTCCTCAGTTTCTGCAGAACAGGAGGGGTGATGCAGATGGTTAACAGCAGTGAGATTATAGTGATAGCTGTAAAATTTGATGACTGTTATCAGAAGCATCGTATGGCTGACGATAGCAAGTAACAATTAAAAAAAAAAAAAAAAAGGAAAGAAAAAAGATTTCCCAGCTTACCCTGGACAGGGAGCAGAACAGCAAAGGGGGGGTTAAAGCCAGTTTCATACTGAAGGATTTATTAAAATAAGAAGATCACTCCTTCAAACCTTAAGAGATCCGGGTTATCTGAAGCAATTCAGATGGGAAGGAAATCCAAGAGCTGTGCACGAGCCTGAACCACTGACAAGGGGGGATTTAAACCCGGGGGTGGGAATTTCACTGCTCAGGAAAGCAAGGCTGGGATCAGCTGCACTGAGCTCAACAAATGCCCAGCAACTTGCTGCAGGGTCCCTGGGCTGCCACTGCAGCCAGGTGCCTGTTTCTCCATGGCTGGAAAAGGCTCCCACATTGTTACAGAGAGGGAGAAGTTTAAAGCTCCACTTTCCCCCATAATAAGATTTTGATCCACCTCTATAGATGAAACATTAATCTGACCTGTAAGAGAATGACGCCCACAATCCTATCCCAGACCTCTCTGTTCAGCCTCTTCTTTGCAGAATTACCCTTGCTCTTTCCCCAGCTGGGAAAGCTCTTGTACTGCTGCTTCCCCCTCCCTGCTCCGAGCTGCCATGACTGGAACTCCAGCCCTTCCACAGCTCCAGCAATTTATTGAAACCAGTTCTCCTCATCCAGAGCAGAAGCTGTGCCAGTGCACCCAGCCAGCCACAGAGCAGGAGAAAATCAAGCAAGAAAGTTTTCAGGAAGGAACAACCAGGGAAGGGTTGGAAGTATTAGTATCTTTTCTCTTAAGGTGCATATCTGTCCACTCACTGTGGAAAATTAGGGATTGATTCCCTGGAAATCAGGACATTCTGTTCCTTGGCTTGGCCTCTAGAGAACACATCCAAAGCATCTGCAAGAGATGGACACTTAACCCTTAAATGTTAATATCCACGTTGCATCTGCTGGGATGCAAGTTTTTTACAGCAGGAGAAAGTTTATTATCCACTGGGAATGTGTTTCTCTGTGTTGGTTTTTTAATTTATATTTAATCTCTATCCTGCACTAAAATATGTGCATACATAACTAGCTTAAAATATTTAAGAACACTTCTTGATGTGGGGTCCACTTGCAAGGAACATGACAGTGAGCACCCAAACTGAACTGGTTTATGCCAAAGCATCAGCATTTTCAAAACAGCTTAAAAAAAAGTCTCCAAGTGGCTCTTAGGTGCCCCAAAAGGTCAAGAAGTCAGACAGCAAATCTCCTGAGGCTCCTCAGAAACCAAGATGAGCTTATCAACAACCTTAGGGCATACTAATATTTATATTGATATATGGAAGAATTTGGGGCTGTGTAAGAGAAATACCTGCCATCTTCATCCATGTCGATTTATCAATAGTTCTAAAAACCCCAAGCGTTCAGGATGGCAAAGCAGACCAGGGTGAGGCACCAGGAAAGCCTGGCAAGAGGTCAAAGAGTCAGACATCAGAACCTTGTAAAGAAACGTTACCCAAAAAGACAAGTTTGGAGGAGAAAAGACAGAGAAAGACAAAATGAGCTGAATTTTCTTTGGGAAATAATTCTGTAGAAAATCAGGCTTTGAGCATTTCAAAGCCCTTGATATAATTGCCATGAAGCTCTGGATACATTTGTTCAAAACTGAATTCCCAAGATTAATTTTCAGTGCCTGTTGCAGTCCCTCCATCGTGTTCCCAGGGTGATATTCTGGGTCAGGGATCTAAGGACAATTCCCCCCAGAGCAGGTGCTGTGAGAGAGAAGAGCAGACTTGGGCTGGAACCCCTCGAGAGGAAGGAGGGCTTCCAAAATTTCCATGAGGAAATTCAGAAATCAAACCTCCTCCTGCTGATTTTTCACTTGCACAGCTGCTCTGCAAAATGGTTTCACATGGTCTGAAACAGCAAGCTGGAATTCTCTGGTCCCCTGTGCTTGCCATTAGATTGTCCCAGTTTTCCTAAACTCCTTCTCTCCCCATCAGTGCTTCTCTTCTGTTTAAAACACTGGTTTCTGGGCTTCAGCTGACCTACATGGAGGCAAGATATCAACGGTTTTTATCTTGATTTCCTTGTCTTATCTTGACTTTATCTCGGTTTGGAATATTTTGATAGCCTACTGGCAAGCACCAGGAGCAATGACATCATAGCAGGAGGCGGCATCTATTCCCAGGAGCTCAGAGCCAGCAAAAAATACTCCCAAGATCACAAAAATAGTTCCTATTACATTTTAGTCCTTGGCAAAGCAATCTGAGATTATATAAAAGGCAAAGCCAGCACAGATACAGGCAAAGGATGTGATGGTGGTGGAGCCTCATCCCTCTGGTTCAGGTCTGCCAACTGGAAACCTCAATTCTAGGTAGGTCAGGGTTGTCATGAGCTGAAGTTCACTAAAAATATCCTGATTTAGACTCCAGGCACCGACTGTGGCAGAGGGACCCACATTCTTTGGGAATTGGGTGAGACTGAACTCCCAGAGAAAATCTGGCACCAAAGTCAGACAAGAGATTTGTGGTGGAGGAGAAAAGAAGCCCGTGTGGATCCCTGGCTGTAAACACACAATAATGCTGCACTGTCAGAGTTGCCACTCCAGCAAAAAAAAGTACTTTCCTATCATGAAAATGAGAACTCTTGATCCTCAGGGAAACAAACAGCTTTGCAGCTGCCCAGGATCCCACGAAAGGTCAAGAGTGACCAGTACTGAGCTGGGGGAGGCTGGGGAGGGATCCAGCAGCGAAACCCTCTCACCGGGGTTCCCACCAGTCAACTCTGCCCAGGCAAGAACATCCCTCACGGTTACCCTGAGCCAAGGAGCCACTGGTTGATGGGGTACTAAAGGCTTGTCCACACTGAGCAGAAAATAAACACGCTTTTGCAGCCAGCTGGGGTTTGACTGGAGCGTGCACATGCACATTCCATGGAATTACAGAGCTCGGATCCCACTGTCCCATTGGTCACTCCTGCCAAGGGCTGAGAACTCTCCTGCCAGCTCTGGGAGGGAAGTGCTCCTACCTCTGGAGCTCAGAGGGCAGAGTTATAATCCCTGTGCTGCTTCACTACAGTCATCATGTCTGGGCCAGGGACAGGCTGGGAAACCTACACCTGAGAATATAATTCCACCAAAAAAAGACCCAAGTGAGGGTTGTTTGTTATTATTGCCAGGTGCAGTGAATGAGAAATAGTTTTTCTGTGCCCAGAAACGTGGTGATTACTGGAAAATCCCTTTTTTTACTGGGTCATGCATGGCCTTTCAAGGCTTTTTTAGCAGCCATACAATGAGATACTTGGCTTGCACCAGGCACAGTGAGACCTTAATCCATAGATCCACATATCCCGTGTTCCCAGTGAGCTCAGTGGCCCAGGGACTGTCTTGGTGCTGCACCTGGTGTGATCCAGCCGTTCCTCCCCAGAACCACGGAACACCCTGAGCTGGAAGGGACCAAGGAGGATCATGGAATCCCAGCTCCTGATCCCTCCCGTGGCTGCCACAGTTTTCCTCATTCAGGCTTCAGCAAAGGAAATCTTCTCCTCATTAAAGGAGTCGCTTTTGACGATCTGGCATCTTGCCAGACAAATGACTAAGTGAGAAGATGTCTCACTGCTAATTTTTCAGTGACACTGCAGACAGCAACAGCTCTTCTCTCTATTACAGAACATTTGCTCCCCAGGCCTGAGTGCAAGAAAGCACAGGAGATGTAGGACCTCCTCTTGTTTATCTAAAATGGATTCAATCTGAAAAGTTTGGGTTGGGTCAAGCGTCAGTCACATCAATACCCTGTTCCCTTAATTACAGGTCCTAAACATTTCTCTTAGAAGTACGTGCAACTCACATGTTTACTACACACAATTAGCACACCAACACAGAAGAGGAAGGCAAAAATCAGGTATCTGCCAAAAATAAATTACAATGAACCTTCAGCAATGTCTTGGAAATGGGCTTTGCAGATTTCTCCCTGGAACAGACCCCGGGAAATGGAATAACCTGACGGAGGAAGGAAGGCTGAGATTCTGCAAAACATCAACTTTTCCCGTCCTCCCTTGGCTAACTTTGCCCTGTGAGGACAGAAGAGTCTGACTGAATGTAACCTTCAGAAAAACCTTGTAACTGTATTATCAGTCACCTCCAAAAGTTCAGGGTGTGCTCACAGAGAGTGGTGGCCACAGGCACCTCGTGCCAGGCCTGTTGCTGAGGGTGAGGGAATGGCTCCAGTTTTGTCTCCAGTGACTGAGGCTGCCCCAGCAGGTCACTGTGGGCAGGATTTCAGGGGCTCACAAACTGCCTCTTGTCTTCTAGAAGTGGAAATCCACACTGCTGAAAACTGGCTGTGTTTGGTCTGAGATAACAGGCTGAGAAAGGGATCCCATAAGCAGGAAAACGAGAGTTGGGAGAGTTCTCTTCATAGAGATGCAAACCCGAAAAACAGCTGCTGTGCTGAATTACAAGCACACTCACACCGCACAAAGTTTGTGTTAAGACCTATTGTAAAACAATCTCTACATAAAAGAGCAAAAGACAATCATTGTTCCAGCTCTGCTCATTAAAGAAATTCAGACAAACCCCAGTCTTTGATCCCAGGCTTTGCTACGAGGCAACTGTGCAAAGGAGACACGTTCATTCCCAACAAAACAAACGCAAGGAAAAAGTCAGCCCCGAAATTCCAAAGTCCTTCTCTGCTTACCTTTGTAGGAGCAGGTCAAATATTTGGGGGCAGTTTCTCAGAGCAGCTCAGACATTCCATGGGAACTCTCGTGCTGCAATAAACAGCTGCACAAGTCCCTGATTTATCCCCCGGGTTGCTGTACATGCTGAACCCCGGCAGGAATCCCACGCAGAGAGAAAAAGAAAGGCAAAACAACCCCCAAACCCACAGGAGAAGCACCTCGGCCCCCCAAGCCAAGCACACCAAAAGTTCAGCAGGGAAAACAGAAAGGAAATCCAGCCACAGCTCAAAGTTTGGATCAGAAAGAGGGAGAGCAAACTGCTCCCCTTGCCCGCAGTCCTGGCTGAAGGTGCCTCTGGAGCAGAATCCACTCGCGGCTCTGGGAGCAGATGGTATTCACACATTATTCCCCAACAGCAGCATTCCCCAGCCCAATCAGGAGGCAGCACTCAAAAGCCAAGCGCTTCCCAGACTGTTACAGTTTTCAATAGCTATAGCACAAGATGAATGACTCAGAAAATGAATAAGCAGGGAAAGAAAACCTGGCGCTCTCTGCTCGGCAGAGGCACCGGCAGGCGGGTCAGCAGCTCGGGACTGAGCACTGCTTTCAGCTCAGTGCACCTGCTTTCTGCCCCTAAATCCCCCAAATGTCCTGTATCCTAAATTTCTGTGATCAACTTCATCTCGCCTTAGAAGTCACAAAAATTAAATCTTCTTTTTTTCTTCCCCCAGTCTTAAAAATGACAAACATTTGTAAGAGCCAAAAAAAGGATGAGCTGTGTGTGTGCTCCTCCAGACAACTCAGAGAAACCCCTCCTGCCCTCTCTTGCTGAATAAATACATCAGTTTCTAAGATTAGGGTCTGACTTTAGAGATCCTGTTGCAAATTATATGAAGAGAAAAAAGGTTCATTTCAAAGCTATCTTGCCTAAACAGATAATACATCCTCTGGTTTCACCTGAAGTTTAACAGGAAACTTTAAATTGCAATAACACAAATGCACGTATGAATAAATGACCTAAAAATGACTACCAACTTTCAGGGGAAGTATAATCATCGCTCAAAAACTGGCCAAACAGAGCTGGAAAACTACTTCCAAGTGCTTTGTGTAGCTCTTGGACCGGCCCATCCACAGAGAACTTTCAAACACAGCTCCTCGGTCAGTGCCTGGTTTTTCTGACGGCTGCAGCCCAGCAGCAAAGGATGGTCTGCTGAACCAAGGAGGTTACTGATGGAAACGTGCCCAGCACCAGGATTCTCCCTGGAATACTGCCATGCACACCCCGAAAGCCTCCTTCGCTTTGCTCTCCCCGCTCCCCCCGCACTCCCAGCCCGCTCTGAGTGCCGCGCTCCGGCAGAGCTGCAGACAGGCTGCGGTCAGGCAGGCGGGCTCAGTTAAATCGCTGCCACTATCTGGGGTGAGAAACATTCTCCCAGGTCCCCCTGGACATTTTCAGATCTTTGTCTGTGGCTGTAAATTGATCCTTTGCATTCCTGTCTGACACATGGGCTGTGAAAAGCTCTTCAGGGATATTCCCCCCGCCATGAGTAATGCTCTGACAGCGTTTCTGCAAACAGAGAGCCAGTTGTGGAGACAATAAAATATCCTCAACTCTGCTCTAACTTTCACTATTATTATTTTAAGGCAATTCTTTTTTTCGTCATCCCGGAGCAAATGAAAGAACTCTGCAGCTTACTTTCCTACTTTGGAAACAGCAAATCTCAGGATTTCTCCCAGGATTAAGGGCAGGACCCACCTCCAGGGGCATCGTTTTGCTCCATCAGCCAGGCCATGCCCACCAACGTTAAGCAAACAAACCCTCACATAAAGCTCCAGCACAAAGAACAAGGGCCCGTGTTATTCCATCAGCCACAGCTGCCCACCAACCTCCAGCTACAGCCAGAGAAGCCTTTAAAGGTGTCCAACAAAACTCGAGGCATCTCCAGACCCGCGAGGAAAACAAACATTTCTTGCAGCTTCGTTTTGGCGGGTGTTTTCTGATCCTGCATTGAGCTGCAGAGCAGCCAAAATCATTGAGTCACTGAGCAAGGCATCTGCTGGGCCTCCGAGCCCAGGCCAGCAGCAGGAATGCTTGGCAATTCCAGCTCTTCCATGTGCTGGCTCCTTGGAGAGGCTCAGGGAGGGTGAACATCTCCATGTGAATATCATCCCGTGGGATAACCCTGGGTGTGCACTGAGACCTCCTGGTCAGCAGTGGAGTGGCTGGGGGCGAGTGAGTCAAAATGTGGGTCTCAGATCTCACTGACAGCTGACAGTTCCTTCTGCAGCTCCTCCAGTTTCTGCTGGCTACCACCACAGTCCCATGACTTTAAAAGCTTCTGACCTGTAAATTCCTCGATGTGTCAGATGGATGCATTGAATTCCTCGCCATCCCTGCTCCCCTGAGATCCCCTGTGTGTGCACTCTTCCACCCCCTTTAGTCACACTGCATTCACCTTCCAGCTGGGCCGATGTTGGAGACAGTCCTGGGAGGGACTGGTGGTGGTGTTGTCCTGTAGGGATGGGTCTGGGAGGTTTCCTCACAACGCTCTGCTCTGAAGTTCCTCTCTTTCAGAAGGAATTAAAAAGAGGCCTTGGATTGCTTGACTGCGAAAGGACCCTTTTCTTTATTCCAAAGCATGAAGGCACTGCTGTGACTCTTTCCAGCACCTCCAAGCCTGGATGGTCACATTCCAGTCCCTGACTGTTCCCTCAGGATTCCATATGGATGGGTCTACCTTGTTGTGTGCTCATAATCCACTGGGGTGCTCATTTATTAGTTGGCTCTACCCTCTTCTAAAGACTTCAGCAGGGAGTGACTGCATGGAACAGTTATCCACAATTAATTCCCAACTTGGAATTGTGGGATGCATCCACAAATCACTGTACAGCAATCTGCTGAATCCTTGGTCTCCCATTCCCCTGGAGCTTTCCCACACAGCTCTGCTAACAAACCACATCCAATCTACGAAAAATGCTCTGTTTTCCCACTCCTTGCTTCTGGTTTTCCTCCCCAGCAAGTGTGATTTTAATGCACACTGTGGTGTCACTGGGGCCAGGATGTCACTGCTGCCCTGGAACAGCGCTGGAAGAATCTAAATTACCAGCAGCACACAAAGTTCAAGGCTGGCTGTCATCCAAGTAATTCACCTGGTTCACTGTGCATGTCAGAGACTGAAGAAAATATGCTGTAATTATTGTGTTATTAAAACACAATGGCTTGATTTCACTTCTTTGTGGCACAAAATGTGCATCTGTGATTCACACCTATTGTGTGGGGAACACGATTCCACTAAAACCAGCAGCTGGGATCTGGTCTGCAGGGTTGTTCAAAAGGTTGTCTAATAAAAATCTTGTGCTCTTAAAGGATTAACAACTGAATCACAAAGAAATATTGTCAGGACACAGAAAAGAAATAAGCTCTGAGGTGGTTCCAGTGTTGACTAGAGTTGTATAAACTGAGATCTGAGCAATTAGAAGACACAATGAGTGAATAATTCAGAGATATTTGGTACTCCAGAGTTTGTACACAAATAAAATATCTTATAAATCTTCACCAGCTTGCAGAAAGTTGCTGAGCTGTCTTTTATTCTTGTAGCTGCAAGTGGCTATAGTAGAAAAGAGAAATCTGTAGCTCTGATATGTCATCCCTCTGAAATGGGTAATTTAGGGTTATGGGTTTGGAATCAGCACATTCTTCAGCACTTTTCTTCCAAGAATTTTTTTCTTTTTTTTTTTTTTTTTGTGAAAAGAATGAAGTAAAGCCATGCCAGCACAATGAAAAGAACACTTCAGAAAGCCAGAGCTGTGAGACAGCACCAAACAACAATAATCTTTCTTTACATTCCTGCATTTTGGAGAACGGAAAGAAACTATTGGGGGTAGGGGGAGAAAGTGGGTGTTTTAACGTTTTTGTGACTTTCAAAAATCCACATGAGAACCTATAGCTTTCTGTGAGTCTTTAGCCCAGCCACACATGCAGAAAAGTTACAGAACTCCCATCTCCTTTCCCAAATCCCAAAATGGAGAGCAGCCAGTCAAGCTTGTGTTCCAAGCAGTCAAAACACTGCAGCTCAATGAAGAGTCACAGAGTAAAATCCAACAGCCTTTGCACCCACGGGCTGGGGTTTTACTCCTTTAAGACAACTAACACAGCTTAAATCTCATCTCAGGCCCCACATAAATGGGTGGTCATTCCCTGCTCCAGTTCCAAGCAATAACGAATCTGGGAGGCCTCTCCATGAAAAACTGGCAGCCCAATCTGATTGGGAAAACTCAAGAAATGTGCTAAGAAATGAGACATGGTTCCCCAGCCTTGAATATTCCACCAACGTCCCGCCAGCTGACGTGTGCACCTCGGTAAGCAAAGGGAAGGGCTGTAGGAGGCAAAAAAGAGCAACCCCAAAGTATATTATTGCCCCAAATTCTCCAGAGCAGCCTCTTCTGTCACTGATGAACTACTGATTGCTCTGGCAATGAGCACTGAAGGAGGAACTGAGGCTGAGTGTTCAGGGAGGTGGCTCAACACACGTGGACTCCCAGGCAGATCAGACAGTAAAGAACAGATTTCAATCTGCTGCCACAGAAAGGGGTTTGATCTGACATTCTTGAAGGCAAAAAAAAGGCACTTGTACAACAGACACGGCAGTTTCAAGTTGTGGTCACTCCCCAAGGCATTGATTGTCTCATGAGCACCCCAGTGAGGGCAACCCAAACTGCCTGAGTGATCACTGCAGGCTGGGAACTCAGAGGCACCGAGGGGCTGCTCCCAGCAGGGAACATCCTCAGAGGGGCAAATCTTTCTTAACAGCCCTTTGCTGGCACATTTCTGTCCCCTGAATTCGTGCCCGACGATGCCTGGAGCGGGAGAGGAGCAGCTGAGCCCTCAGCCCTGCAGTGCTGCAGTTAAACCATTGACCTTCTGATCAATAAATGGTCCGGCCCGTTTGTTTTACAATGAGATCGTTTAAATCAAAGTAATTAAAAAACACTGAAAGGAAGATGGGGATTTACATAGTTAGGAAGGGGAACCAGGGAAGGTTCTTCTCAGATCCCTGGTACCAGCAGTGTTTATTTATCTCTCATTTCCCAGCTTATGAGCCTTCTCAGTGTCTCCCACTTATTAGAGTGTTTTGTACACAGTGTGACAGAATATATTTACATGTCTGTAAGCAGGAGAATGAGAAACCCGTGTGTCTCAGAACATGCATTCCGAATTTAGTGAGCCATTTTAACGTGCTAGAGAAAATAAAGTTGAACTTGCATTTCCCACAGAGCCAAGACACTCTCTGGGACTCCAGAAGTCCAGATTCTAATGCTGGGAAGGGGAAGAGCAGTGGCTTTTATGTTTGTTAACATCAGCTCAAACTGTGCATGCACCTCTCTGGTAATCCTAAAACTTCCTGCCGTAAGGAAAATAAGATTCAGTTCTGCATCTTAGTGGTCTAAGAGGAGGTGTAAGACATGAGACGTAGATACTGTTCTTCTAAAAAAGAATTAATATGACTACATACGAAAGAGGATAGAAGAATGAAATAAAAAGCATGATCCTCCTCTCTTAATATTTTCATGGAAATATCATCCTTTGAAACCCCAGAAATCTGTCCTTGATTATGTTAAATTCGATTTCAAATGGCACAGAGCCCCAAGTGAGGCAGAGCTGCCCACTTCTATCTGCCCAGTCAACTGTTCACATAGTTTAAATGTTACTCCATTCCCTTAACCACATTCTTTCCACACAGTTTTAGGTCCCTGTGACATTAACACTGCAGTTGTGTCCCACTTGAAGCTCTAGCTGTCAGCAGAGGATGTGCTGGGGAAATACATAACTAGTTCCTGGGCAGTATCTGTGTAGCAAGTGCAGTACTTGGTGGATTTCAAACTGTATTCACAATGTACCGAATGCATATTAAAGAGCTGAGAATCAATTTGTCCGAAAAACCACCATGTCAAGTTGTTTTCATAAACAGGAACAATCTGTTGTCCTCAATGCAGCCAATTCTCTCCACTAACAGAGAAATAAGATATGCGATTGCAAACAACTTTTCCCCCCCAATTTATGCTTTTCTGTCTGCCTTCCAACAGAGCAGATAGCAGAACACCAGCGTGTGGAATGCTATAAATCCATGGAATAGCTGCAGTTTTAACCGTGGACTTTAATTCCAGGGTGAATTTATGTGGTCCTTAGCTAAATATATCCTCCTAAGTAAATTACTCATGCACTGCCTGGAGGAAAGCTCGCTGCAGATAAAGAGTCTGTTCCCAAACGCTCCGTTTGACAGCACAGACGGCTCCAACTTACATCCTTTTCCCGGGGGCAAAGAGCCCCCCAGACTGACCAAGGGGAGTGCAGAGGTCCCCCTTCCCTCTGCACAGTCAATTCTGCCTGGCTCCTGCTGCCTCCCAGGGTACACACCAATGCCAACTACATGTTTATCTCCAGCCCCTGTAACGAGAGGGATTTCTAAGATCATGTGAAGCACATCACCACATTCATTTCCACTTAGCCATGCAGAAGACAGTACAAACACAAGCCTATCCCTGTGCTTTAGTAGGATGGGAAACTCAGACACTCTTTCATTATCCTTTTTCTCCCCCTCTTTTTTCTATGTTTTCTACTTCTTACCATTGGAGTTGTCCTGGTCCAAAGGATTATGTGGTTCCATTACTTCAAATAAAAGCATCCAACATGCAGTTCTCCATGCAGCAGAGGCATAAAAACACAGCAGTTGCCTAAGCTGATTCACCTGATTTATGAATTAGTGCAGCATCCATAAGAGGCTGTGTTTCTTCTTTTGTATTACATCTGGCTCCTTTTCCAACTCGATGGCTGGGTATTACAGCATGCAGGCCTTTTTCCAGCATCCTCTTAATGCATTATATTTAAAGTAGCAGCAACCTTTTTCTCCCATCCCCCAGACTAAGTTCCAGCAGTAACTAGGCTGAGCTGGCAGCGAGCGGAGCTCATTCAGAGCAGGACCTGCGAGCGTTCTCCGAGTCGTGTTGCTGCATCCAGAGGATGATTGATACGATAAAAAGTAAGTGGGCTCTGACACAGCACGGTCTGCACCGCAGAAAATCCCACCAGAACCAGGCAAAGGTCCCAAGGGTTTGGGGAATGCCTGGTGGAAGCCACCAGCCTGCACCCCCTCACGCACAAACACAAATTATGTCCTGTTCCCTCCTCCTCCTCCCCCCGCTCCGATCTTTTATAACCCTGGATCTCGTCCAGCAATAGTCTGCTCCTTTACTGGGTTTATAATAAACTCTGCCATTCCCTCGTGTCCCCGGGCTGCCTTGCAAAGGGAGGGGGCTGCTTGCAGGATGAATAGCCCAGCCCGTGCCCGGCTGGGAGGCAGTGCCGTGACTGCACCGGGCAGGGCAACTTGCTGCAGCAGCAGCCCTTGGCTGGGACCTTGTCCTGCATTTCCCTGCTCTGCCAAGCCAGGATTGCTGCTAAGCTGGCATTTAACAGCTCCTGCAAATGAGCTGGAGGACAAGCCTGGCTGTGCTGGACTCTCCTGGTAAATGACACCGGAGTGTCTCAGCAGGGACCGGCTCAGCTGACAGACACGTCAGGACATCACAAGTCAGGTCACCTTCACTCTGCTACCTGGGTCTGCCACCACTTCTCTGAGACCTCACATAACTCATAACTCTTCTTTGTGCCTCAGTATTCCATAATATTGACACTGAAATATATTTTATCTCACAGCAAAAGGGCTGAAACCTCCCAGCTTTACATGCTTTGAACTTCTTGGATAAATGATATGGCACAAGGGCTGAGGAAGAAGACTCCATCACCTGGCTCGGGAATAAAATCTTCATTTTCTCTGAAGACATGTCCACAAACCAGCATTTCGTGTCTCATGAACACACGTCCCCAGAATAACAGAAAAATCTATCAATGTGCAACTCTAAACCAAGCTGTGCCTCCGAAAGGTAAATTCATATCGCTGTAACAACAGCCCTGAAATAACCCTTCAAATCCAGCCTTCAGGATCCATTTTACTTGAAACCTATGATTCAAAGACTCCAGTTAAGGCACTAAAACATACCTTGTTTCAAAAGAACACTTTCCACAGAATCACAGGCAGGAATTGCTCTAAACATCTACAGCACGTTTAGTGCACTGTGGGTCTGTCAGGGCTGATGCCAGAGGGCTCTGAGGCAGGCAGGGGTTTCTATTTTGGGTCCCCCTGGGTAATGCTCCTGCCTCAGCAGCTCCCTGTTCCCAGAGTCCTGTGAGCAGTGTTTGGAGCTGCCTGTTGACGCCGGGTGCTCTGGGCTGTGGGCGGACAAATGAATGGCTGGAAAACACGGAGCTCTGCGTGGAGGAATTCACCAGCAGCTTGAGAGGACTCTGGTAATTGTGCCTTGCAAACACATTCGAGCACTGTTCCCGAGGATTAGGCCACGCTAATAGAAGAGAGACTCATTTCCATCTATTTGTTTTAAGCGTAGCCCCCATTAAACAGCGCTCTGAGATCCCTGCCCGGTGGAAATTACAGTGCTGCAAACCCTCCGTTCCCCCCACCCACCCCTCACACTCCCGATGTTCTTTACAACTTCAGTACTTCTCCCACTCCCTGCCAAAACAAAAAACCTCCCTCTTTCCACCTTCCCCACAAAACCACCCACTCTGTGGCTCCAGGCACATGGCACTGCCTGTTAGTCCCCACCTGCTGTGGGTCGTGTCCCGGCTGTAGGAGCCAGTGTCTGATGGGAGGGGTGTTCGCTCCTGACTGACGCTGCACCCCCGGCGTGGCCACCACGGGGGCACGAGGGGTTTAGAGAAGCTTTGGGGCTGAGGAGCCCCGAGCAGGTATCATCTGCCTGTCCTGTGTCCCAGGATGTGGGGGTACAGAGTGAGTGACTCACTGACAGCCTTCCTCCATCACAGGGGACCAAAAATGCCTGGGGAACCAGGACTGTGGTAATGGAATCCACAGCTCTGTGAGGAGCCTCTGAGTCAGGACAAACCGTGTACACAGAAACAATTTGTATTCTTCCACGAGACAGATGCTGCACATACATAATACAGACATTTTAGAGCCAGGGAAGAGTAAACACCTGTGAAATCTTTCCTTGTGGAGAGTCAGAAATAATGCAGGAATGATATAGAATAGCTAAGATCAAGAGACCAAGATAGGAAAGTGAAAGGCAATAGTTATTTAGACTTTAGTGACTTTGTGTGACAACCAATTTGATTTTAATGACATCCAAATGATTTGCTGATCTGTAGTTACAGCCCTAGTAAAAATTAATCCTCAATGTGCAAGTCCGAATGATGTCAATATTTTGGCTAAGGCAGTATTCACCGTTCCTAACAATCGTGCAATTGTAATCCCTTCTTTGTTTGAGCTCAGCTCACACAGTGAGGCAAAGGAGCTCCTGCCATGATTCTGAAAAGCAAGGGACAGTTGGAAGACCAGGGCTTTGATCACTCGGGATTTTAATTGCTCAGGCACTGAAAGGAAAACTGCAGAAGTGAAGAGGGAAATGATTTGCAGTCAAATGGCTGAATGGTCAGAGGCTGTGCTAGACCAAATCCTAGGAAAGGAGCCAAGAGCACTGAACTAATGAGTGTGGAAAGAGAAGGCAAGCTAGAATGTTCTCTGGAATACCCAGGAGGTTAAGTAGAACACAAAATGTGGAGTTTTGGAAAGCTGACTCTTCAAGGAAGGAATTTAGAAATTGTTGGAAGGAAGTGGAAATTAAATGTCTTCTGTCTAATCAGAGCATCTCTGCATTCCCCCCAATGGCTGGTCTGGAGACAAAAAAAGAAGATATATCCAATTGCCTGATGGCTGTAGGGTGTTTGCTTCAGCAGCTTTCCTAACCAGGCTCCAGTTGTGCTCAGTGTGTCAGACTTTGGAGGAATTTGTAGCTACTACTTCCTAACTCCTGTGTCTCCTCCTGACAGATGGAGTCATCACTCACACTGGCATTTATTTTACACTGTAACATGCAACTGTAAACAAGAGGACCCTTTCTTTTAGTTTGCTGTAAAACTTTGGGCAAAGCCCCTCACGTGTCTGGTACCAGCCCCACAGATCAGCACTGAGCCTTCATCGTAATTGAGTATTTCCAGATCGAGCAATAAGCCTAAGTTTGAAGTAGTATAAATGCGGTGATAAACCTGCTCTTGGATTTGTTTCAGGGCAAAGGATTTTCTTTGTTGGTCTGTTTGGACCAGGTTTTCCTCCTTCATGGACAGTGGCAATGATTACAGCCAGCAGTCATCCAGAAGAAAGCGTTGGCATAGTTTTTGGGTTGTTCCTGGTTAACACATTTTACTATGGCAAAGCCTGTCTCAAACAGCCTGAGAATGATGCCAGTGACATCACGGGCATTAATCAGGCCTTGCTCACACCAAGCAAACGTCACCCTTTGCATGTTGTACCCGGAGACCCAGGAGCCCAGGGCACCTCCTGGCCATCGTGAATGTGACTTAGTTTGAGAGTTATAAAAACCTGAAGAGCTCCAACTATTTAAAGTTTTAATACCCCTAAAATAAGTCTTTTCCAGTACAAGCAGGTTAAAAAACCCCAACCATCCAGCAATTACATCTTAGTTGCTAACATCTCTGCAAAACAGCCCTTGGGCACCCATGCCCCGAGTGCCACCTCGGCAGTGCCCCACTGTGTGAGAAGAGCAAGCTGCAGATGGACAGACCCCTGTCCCAGCAGTTGGACTGCATGACTTTAAAGGTCTCTTCCTACCTAGCGATTTCAAAGAAGGAGCCGTTCTGAGGCTGCAGGCTGGGTGTCTGCAGCAGTGAGTGGGAGGGGTTCGGTGCTCTCCCCCAGGGGCGGAGCGGGGCCGTTGTTCGGCTGCTGTGGGGAGCGGGGGAAGGCTCAGCGTGAGGCTACAGCTGCCACCTCCCAGCCCTCCTCTGGAACACAGCTCCGTATGGAGGAGGGAGCAATGAATGCCTGCGAGTTGAAAAGCCAGCGAGGCACAGACCTGCTTAACAAAACCGTTTGCCAAGGTTACTGGGGGTGTTGTCAAAGCCTCCTCTTTTGTGAGGGCTGAATAACAATTCATACCCAGTAACCGGCTTCGCTGTTCCTTTGGCTTTACCTGGCAAGTTTTCAAAGTCACTGCTCATGGCTGGGGCTGTTCCCATTGACATGCAGCTTATCTTGCCCTGGACAGCAAGTGCAGGGATCATCCGACTTGAGAAGTTCCTGCCAAAGCCCTTTTGTGCTGCTTTGCTGCTTGAACTGAGCCACAGCTCTCAGACATGTGCCTGAATGTGACACGAGCACAAACTGGCAATGAGGCAGCCTTGGTTACCTCATACTCAAGGGGAGAATCCCCCTGAGAGAAAACTAACCTTTAATTTGGTAAACTCAAATATCCCTGGGATCTTCAGGAAGCCCCAGCTGCAGAGCACCCCCATTCTGTCCATGCAAAAACACTCCTGCCAGCCACACAAGTCTGGGGAAGAGAAGGCATAACCTGTTCCTCAAGAATCCCTGCAAGGGTGATCTGTCTGCTGAGGTGCCTGGTGCCACATGGAAACCTCTGCTCTCAGCTGTGTCCCCTCTGGAACGTGCAGTAAGAGGGCATACAGCCTCTGAGGAGCCTGCATTTGGGGAGATGGAACTGTGTCCTATTAAATCAGCAGGCTTTTAGCTCAGCTTTCAGAAGACGCTGATGCTCTGTTCACACATCTGAGTGGCAGCTTCTCGTCCAGAACTCCAGCAAAGCTCCACCACGGAGAAAAGGGAGAGGCAAAAAAAAAGGTGTAATGATGAAATGGAGAGTGGAAGCTGGAAGATGGGTGTGGGAGGAAGAGCCAATGTGGAAGACATTCCCTGGACATCAGTGCAGGAACCAGCTCCTGTCACATCCTTCCCTCAGTGCCCTCAGCGCTGGGAGCCTTGAGGAGTTTGCTGCATGAGGATGTTCTCAGGTGTCAGAGCAGCTCAGTGCCCAAAATGTGGCACTGACTGAACCACCCTGGACTGAGAAACCAGTTCTGCAGTTTCTGAGCAGACTGAGCCTTTTACCTCTGTCCAAATCTCTGCCACGAACTACTAAACCTTTTAATCATTAACAAAGTTCTAAAGAATGAAACAGTAAAATTAAGAGTTACAGGTTCTACAGTAATTACAATCAAAAAACACAACTACAGCTATGAAAGGAGTACACAATTAATATTCTACCAGTAAAAAAGCCAACAATCAATATTTTAAAGACCCAAAAATTTAATACCAGCAGGACATTCTTTCAGGGCCACCAGAATATGGTATTACCTCTTGCTACTGTACACTTCAGACTGAGGAAAGTGTCTTTGGGCTGCTTTGGTAAAATCCTACCGGCAGTTTAAGGGAGGCAAATAAAACCAAAGTGACTCCTGGGCAGAGCTAACAAAAGGTCTGCAGCACCCAGAGCTCTGTGCCCAGTTTACTGAGCTGTCTGCTCAGATTCCACCCCAGCTGACTCTACAGATTCCTCACCATGTTCCTGCAGTTGTCTCCTAGAAACAGGAACAAGAAGCATTGGCTGTTTTCTCAGCTCTTTTGAAAAGCTCTGCAACAGCTTTTCCTCACGTCCCAGACCCACGGGGATCCAAGTGCATTTCCTCAGGGGATGGACAGCCCTAGAGAATGGATTCCTCTTTGAAACCAGGTTATGGGAAGGAAATCCAACAGCAACAGGTGCAATACCAATGTATCATTCATAAAACATGGAAATACTGCATGAAAATATGGTTTCCTTTCCATTTTCTCCCCAGAAATACGTGAAGCTTCGCAAGAAGACAAAACTCCAGACAACGTTTAGGCACATGAACAAAGCTGTTGTGTTGGGACGTGCTGTGAACCCTCCAAGGCTGTCAGTCTGCCTGCTCTGAGCCTCCTCCTCCTCCTTTACCTTCCTTCATTGTTTCCTTTTCCTCCCTCTCTCCTTTTTCTGTTTAGAGATTCAGCCAATTGTTGTCCTTCCAGATCAAGCAGCCTCTTCATTTCAGGGGCTTTTTCAGGCTAAATTGCTCCATATGGTCTCTTGAGTTACATGAAATTCCCACAGCAAAATGCAAAGATTTGGAACTAACTTTTGTTTGCTGCTGTCACTTGAAAAGTGAAGCCCAAGATAAATGATGGCTTACTCTTCCCTCCTGTTTCTAATCTGTTTCTGATTAAGAAAAAAAGGGTTATAATATCTCTTCTTGGGATTTTAACCCAAGGTTTGCACAGAATTGTTGAGATATCGGTGTGGGTGTGAAGTACATCCAGCAAATGGAATTTCAGACTTGGCTGGAAAATGAGAAACTTCACTGAAATCAGCAGGAAAAGGAAACAGAAGGAGAAAGAAAATAAATGCTCATCTTTGCAGGGAACAAGAGACTGTGAGGTTCAGTCCTGCTATTCATTACTGTATCAACAAAAATCCTGACCCATCAATCACCCATCCTGCAGTTCCTCTCCTGACTCCTACGGCATTTCTCCAGTTAGTCCATGTGAGGGGAGTCCTTGCCTTTTCCAGAGATTGCTGGGACTCTAGAACAGGAATCAGGAATCACACCACTTGGGTCATGGATCCACCACAGACTGGCCCTCAGGGGCCAATCTCAGATGTTTCTTCCATTCATCCTGAAATATTTCTTAGCACAGATGAAGGTAAAATAGAACTAACATTTACTTACAGCATGTTAGGCAACCTCCCTCTCCTTCCAGACCCCCTTTCCTGGTGGAACATGCTGGTTTTAAGAACCAATCTCCCTGCAGAGCTGATCTGCTCTGGAGACTCCAGTGGGGTGTGTACAAGCTGTTCACCTCTTCCCAAACCTATTAATTTTCTGTATCAAGTCTGACTTGCTGCAGTAACTGCTTTAGACTCGGTTGCTGATCCTATGACTGTTCAGACATGTGTGTCCTCCTTTCCCTGTGCAATATCATCCCTATCAGATCTCCAGTCTTCCAAGAGAAACCGAAATTATTACAATAGTTGGAAGAATTAAAAGCACTTTTTTTCCTCCTCCTTTTTAGCAGCCTACTTTTATCTGATTGAGCAGTGTCCTCGTTTGCCTTCTGATTCTGACAAGGAGATACAACAAATTTCTATAATCAGTTCCCATCACTTGATAGAATAATTTTAGTGTCAGATGAAAGTGGCTGCGCCTGATGCCTGGAAATGCCCTTCAGCCTGCACAGGGTGTGAGATCCCCTCTGTGGGTCTCTGCCATCATCACAAAATCCTCCCTGTGTCCAATTCTCTAGCCACAAGGGGCATGGCATTAAACAGTGTGTCCCAGGGTTATATAAAGTGCCCCTCAGACACTGGAGCACAGGGTTCAAAGCCCTTTGAGCTCCCATATCAAGCACCAATTTAATTTCCCTTTCTTCATCAATTCTTCATTCTCTCGTGATGTCTTGGCAACATTTTGTTCCCTTCTACATTCATCATTAGCTTCTTTTTTTCTCTTACTTCCTTTTATATTCCTTTCCCTCCCCATCTGCTAATTTAAAAGGAAATTGCCTGGTATTCAGCATTATCAGCCAATCTGTTTACTCTGCTCTTGTTCCAGTGAGGACCATTTCTCACACGCTGGGCTCTGCCTCCCCCCCTGCACACTATTATTGTCCTCCAAGTATTCGAGTGCCACCTGGAGAGCTGACTGCCCTTCCAGAGGGACACGCCTTCCAAAAGTTTGGCCTCTCTTTTTGAAAGGAAGCCATGGGAACGGAGCTCCCTCAGATCCCACCCCAGCCAGGGAGACCAGCTCTGTGTGGAACCAGCTTTTCCCTGAGAAGCAGCTTCTCATGGTCCCGAATCCTTCACTCCCATCCTCAGCCCGGCTGTTCTCAGCAGGCCCCCCTGGAGCACCTCAGTCACTCCAGGTCCACATCCCTGCTCAGTCTGACCCAGCTCAGGGTTTCATTACTGCAAAGAACACTTTGACCTCCTGTTCCAACTCTTTAAGGTACCAGATAACTAAGACCAAGTCCCCTTTGATCCCTGTCCCAGGGGTTGATGCTGGGAGTGAAATGTCGGAACGGCCCTTGATGGCAACAATGTGGAAGTTTTGCATCCTCAGGCACAGCCTGGTGTTAATGCTGCTGAAAACCAGAGAAACAACTCATAGCAAAGGCTTTATTAAACCTGCAAATGCCAGAATTCTCCTCTCCTGGTCTGCTGAGACACTTTGGAGAGACCCCTCCAGAGGGGGTTCACATCAGGAGAGATGGTCCTGCTGAATTATTTTAGATATCAGTATAAACAGAAAGGGAACTGAAATATGCATCTGTTTCTATAGAGATGAGATTGGCTGCCAAAAGTGATCTCCACTCCGAAATGTCAGATGTGAATTTACGAAGTGATCAGATTTTTTCAAATTCATAATTAACTTGGCTTTAAATAGAGGAGTTTGGAGTAAATGAGAGAACTGAGGCTGCACCTCATCAAATATTATAGTTTGCATTTCAGGTGGATGTTATGAAAATATCTGTGCTGATGCGAACAGAGGTGTGACATCCTCTCCCTGCCCTCAAGCTGGTCCATGCTGAGAGAGGTATTCAAGCACAGAGGTAATTTTAAGCAGGTAAGCAAACAAACCTGCTTCGGAGTTGAAGCATTTTACTTAACTGAGGCTTTGATAAAAGTAAGCCTTGTGAGAGTCAGTGAAACCTACACAACCTCAAAATGGCTAAGACCAACTTCTCTGGGGTTAGTTAACAAAAAAATATTAATATATATATATATTTAGCACTCAGGAATTAAAGCCACATTTTTGTGTGATTTTGTTACTATTAATACAGATCTTTATGTGCTGAAATCTTGTGTGACTGAAAAGTGGATCAGAATGATTTCACTGAATATTGGAGCTTGACTTCTTCCCAAGTGCAGGAGGGGATCATGCTGCTGCATTGTATGTTGCTTAGCAATATAATGTGAGAAGCAGCCCCACAGTCCTTGACAGCACCATTGTCCATTGAAATGCTGCTGAAATATTACCTGGGTTACATAAAGGTAGCACACAGTCACAGTCACACTCACAGAAAGTAGCATGGAGTTTCCAAAAGCACAAAGAGAAAGGGGGCTGCAAAGAACAGGCACTGCTATTCCAGTGGCAGGAAGGTCTCCCTGGCTGATCTTTCCCTCTCTGAATACAGGCAGCGTAAATTAAAGATGGAGAAAGCTGTCAAGTCTCACTCCAGCTATGCTTAGGAATGATCTGCTGGACTGGAGAGTGACTATTCCCTCCCAGTGGAACAGCTCCAAGCCCATGGAAGTGCCAGTGCCTCTGCACTGCTGCCTTTCAAAGAAAGACCGGCTGCTTATTGTTCCCAGGGTTTGCTTTGGAGGAAACCTTGTGCCCTCGTGTCCAGCTTTCTCAGGCTGAGCAGAACATGGGCCCGAGGAGGAGAACTGAGCCAAGATGGGTTTGTTGTACAAACAGGTTACACGACAGGGCCCTGTGAGTGCCACGAGTGGGAATATCCACCTTTGGAGGATATCCACCCCTGGGTACAGGCACACCCTCTGCATTCCCTGGGCTTGCTTTTCTGTTTGCCTTTTGCACAGACATCTCAATCTGCTCCTGCTTCATTGCTTTCGACAGGAACAGCCTCTGCCAGATCTGCCTCCGTGTGTGCCCTGGGATGTTGCTTGGGCCCCTCTTCCAGCCATTCACCATATTGTAACTAGTGAGAGACAACAGCCTGGCCAATCTGCTCTCTGACCTTCCCAGCAGACCCCGGGCCTGCTGCTCCCTGCCCAGTGCTGGAACACTCTGACACTTCAGCATTCCAGGGATCTCTCTTTTCCCCTGCCTGGTTTCTGCCATGTTCACCTTTTCTTGTGTAACACTGAAATCACACGTGGCTGAGCTGCAGTGACAGAGCTGGGACTGAATCCAAGGGCAATGGGTTCCTCTGAGCTGCTGCAGTGGGAGCTCACAACCCCCAGTAAATGGATCCCCATCAGACTGTCTCCAAGCTCCAGGACTTTGCAGTTCACAAGTGCTGCATTCACCAAGTGCTGCCATCTGAGGAAGCATCAGGCTCATGTTCTTACTTGCTCACATGGAACAAACCTCAGATTATGGTGGTTCATACAGACACAGGAGCATGTCTGCATCTTAGTGCAGAAGTATTGAGTAGACACGACAGATCCTAGGGGCCTTTCCAAGGAACAATTCAATATTCCCTTTTATAGTATTTGGCACAGCACAGAGTTTATTCAGCTTGAATTAACTAATGGATTTGAGCATTCTCTTTAACAAAGAGAAAAGATGTTGAGTTGCACTGACTGCAGGGTTACAGAATGCTCTGGACCCACCTCATAAACTGACTGCCCACAGAACCCATGCTGCCTTTTCTCTAAACTCACAGGCACTTATGGCTCGTATTTCAAAATGAGACTTTCCAAAATGTGCTTGGAACACTCATTATTGTTGGTAGATGTATCACCAATGAACTTGGGAAGTTCCTTCCCTTTATTAAAAAAGTGAAGGTGGGTAGAACAAAAGACGTGCTTTATCCAAGTCCAAACTAAGCAGTGGGCGCTGCTCCCAAAAGCTGGGTAATTTAGAATAGCGGCTGCACGACAGTGGATGGCTCACCAGAAATATCACATTTTCACAACAGCCTTCCTTTGGCCTTGGAATCATTTCCCATTTCTTTGAATGCCTTAATTTGATCCCCCTAACTTAGCTTTGTTCAGCCTTATTCTTGGTGTTCCAGCCCTGGCTCCCTTTTATCCCAAATGAAATGAAGATCTTTCCTGTGGCCTCTGTGCCTCTGATGGATTTTCTGGTTAAACATAAGTGAATGCATAATTCAGCCAGAAGGTTTTTCCCTTACAATAGATTAAAAGCAGTTAGCTTTCACTAATACAGGCCCCTGTTTGGATCTGGTGCTTCAGAGGAGATCAGTACAGACAGACTTCTGCCTTTATTCCTGGTTTTCATCCCAAGGAGAGGTTTTCCAAACTCACTAAAACTCAAGTTGCATTAATTCTTTTACTTTAATGTGCATCTGAGGACCAGCAGAGCTGGCTGGCAGGACACAGCCGAGCTCTCTGCACAAATAATTTTAGCAAGGAGAATAAATAACATCCCTGTTTTCACAGCCAATTGCTCAGAATAACTTCCAAAGGCTGCCCTTACGGTTCTGACCTTCCTGAGCATGCTGGAAGCACCCAGAAGTGGAGAACAGTTGCAGTTAAAGGGTGAAGAGCAAACCCTTTCCTGGCTTCCTCACAGCTGAGCCTTTCAGGATCAATCAGCATCATTTACTTGGCTTGTCAAGCTTGTTCAAGGCCACAAACCCATCTGATTCCATCCTTGTGTTTCCCTCTGACTAAGCTAAGCCTTGGCACTAATTCCCTCTGGTCAGAGGGTGGAAAACACCTAAACAAGAGCTGGGGATGCATCTGCCTGCAGTGTGGCAGTCCAGCAGGGACTGTGGTAGGTGAGGCATTTGCAGCCCAGGCTGTCCCCAAAAGGCCTCTCCTCTCACCTGGGTCCCCTGAGGTGGCCAACAAGAAGCAGGATTAAATGATAAGAGAGTACCTACAAAGGAGGAAACAGCTTTTCCCAGAAGACCCCACAGTTGAGTGCAGCAGTGACAGGAACACCTCTGTGCCCTTGGGATTTGGGCAGTGGACATGGATGCACTGAAACCTTTTAACTGGGATTATCTGAAGGAACCAGTTTGGGCACCAGTGCTTGTGGCACACTTTGGTGCCACCTTTTGTTCCCCCATAGCAAAGGCTGAAACTCCCTCTTGTGGGGGATTTGGGAAGATCCCCTCTGGAACACAAACACCACGGCAAGAAATCCATTTCTCTCTTTTCAGTCTTCACTTTTACCCATCCCATGTCCCCTGACCGTCCCAAACAGGTTGTGCAGGTCCATCCTTGGAGCATTTCAATACCAGACAAGACAGAGCCCTGAGCGACCTGATTTGACCTTGGAGCTGACCCTGTTTGAACAGGAGCTCGGAAAAAGAAGGAGCGTATCAGGAACTTCACACTGCTCTCCTTTTCATTAGTTCCAAATGTAGCTGACATCATCATCTGTTGAGGATTTTAGGCAAATTACTACAGGAAACATGGAAATGTACTTTAGTGTCCTCATTCCCAAGACAGCTGGAGAGAGGCTAAGGATGGAACAGAAGAACAAATAAATATCCACGATCAAAATGAAGTATCTTAAGAGTCTGTCCTTCCGTCTGCGCCCCAAAGGAACCACAAGCTGCCACCTCAGGTTCTGCTAAATTACCATTTTGATTCACCACAGCCCAATTCTTAAAATACCAACACAGTTCTGAGCATCAGTATTTACTTTCTAAAGCCAAATAAACAACCCATCTACACAGTGTTACATCCACAAGCCTCAAAGCACGTTGCAGAGTCAGAGGAGCACTACAGGTCCTCAGAGGTTACAGACGGAAGTTGTGAGCTGAGGCAAGTGCCTGGATCCTGGGCTTGGGGAGCTGAAATCATCCCATGAAAGTTCAGCTCAGTCACTTTGGCCTCACCATAATGAAAGTTTTATGGGATGGCAGAGATGGAGGCAGAAGATACAAAGGCAAACCAGAATTCACCACTCGGGAAATGCTCCCACTCAGAGCCTGTGTATAAGAATCAACTCAAGAAATAAAAAGAGCATTTGAGTCCTTTCTTGCAGTGAAGCTTTATCACATCATGAACAAGGTACCAGGGCCGTGGTATCAGATGCTATCCCAGTACAGCCGTACCCCTCTCTTGCTTACATTTTTAACTGGAGTCAACTGCCTGTCCTTGGATTTATTTTTAACAGCCAGCAGTCATTTCAGCTGTGGGTAAAGGGCACTGTGAGTACACACAAACACACTGCAGTGTGAATGAATAAAAGAAGAAGACATCCAGATCCTTCCAGATTGCATCCCATTCATAAATTAAATGCAGACCTCATCCTCCAGAGTTATGTAACACAAAGTGCAATGGTAATTATGTTGAGTGTTTCCTCTTGGCAGATGGAGATGCTGCAGCTTCCTCACCTTGCTCTGCTCTGCAGAGTTTCTGGATTGTGCCCTGACCTTCTGCTCAACTGCATTCCCACTGTCAAACCTTGCATGGCAACCTGGCCACCCAATCCTGCTCCGGTGCACACGATCTGCATTTCCATTCCCCTGTCCCACTCCCACTGCTATCTGTTTGTCCTTGCAGCCATGGCAGGGGGTACACTGTGCTGATCCGGGGTTCCCTCTGTTGATGAATTTTCCCACTCCCAAAATGAACAGCATATCTGTCCTGCTGTTTGGGGGGTTCCCTCTGTTGATGAATTTTCCCACTCCCAAAATGAACAGCATATCTGTCCTGCTGTTTGGGGGGTTCTCCCTTTCACAACGTCTGTGACAGGTGAGTTGACTGCACAGGAAGAACCAAGTTCAGCTGGATCTCAAATGGAAAAACACAGCACCCCTTTGCCTGGGATGCCAGGACAGTTAAAAGAGGTTCAGTCCCACTGGCTCTTCTTGGTTTGTACAATAACTAAAATACTGATTTTTACACAGCTCTTTGACTTCATTACAGTTTTTCCATGGAATTCCACTCTGTTTGTTTTCCATAATGCAGAGACTGGGCAGTTTCCCCTTTAGAGCTCTGATAATCCCAAACAGGTACAGCTATTTATAGAGACTGGAGATGTGCCCTCTTCTTAAAACTCCAGTTCTTGCAAGCACATCTTAAAATTGCACTAGAACTTCAATACGGGTTTAAACTACCCACTGACACAGGTCTCATTTCTACAGTTCTTTAACTGCAAATGAGAAAAGAATTTATCATTTCCAAAAACTTCCAATGGCACCCAAGAGCAACAGAAGGAAATCTCCAGATTGAAAAATTGTTGTTTAAAAGCAACAATGAAATCCAGAGATGGGGGGTTTATGCACAGGGCAAATTCTTTGCTGAGCAGAACCAAAATGTTTTTTACTGCAGAGGCTGTTCCACTATAATAGAGAACATGTGGCTTCAAGCTGATAGAAAAGGTGGGTTTACAATTTGGTATTAAAGGACAATCAGCGACTGGAGAACACAATGAGCAAGACAGCCCCTGATATGAAATGCTACTTGTCAAGCTTGACATTTTATGTCTCTATTTATATCAGTCTGGAGGAGATGAAGTTTGCTGGCTGTAAATCCCAGCCATTAAAGCAGGATAGAACCTGCTGGAAAAGTTTGTGGCCGGGTTTAATTGGGCTGTATTTATCATTAGCATTAGGGTCTTTAACATTCCACCTGCCAACATTATTTGTCTCCTTCAAGCCTTTCTAACTTCTCTAGTGCCATAAAGTCTTGCCAGGAGTTTTTTCTTGTTGCTGTTTTTTGGAGTTAATTCCTTCTGGTGAGGTCTGGTGGTGCTGTGAGTTCAGGACAAACCCTGAGGCTGAACAGGATCCCTGGTGTGTCGACACAAGGGAAACAAAGCGATTCCACACGTGCCGGGTGGGTGCGTCCCACTGCTCAGGGACAAGAGTTTGTCTGCTGCCTTCTGATTGGGAGGGGAAAATCACTTCATGTGTCCTTCTCACCTCGCCTCAGGCCCAGTTTGAGGCCTCACCGCTGCAGAGGTGACGAAGCCCCAGCAGTCGGGGTCTCCCTGACCGTCCCCCATCCCGCTGTGCCAGTGCCTGCACACGGGCAGTGGGAGCAATCCCTGCTTGCAAACCTCGCCACGCTTGTTCTGGCCCTGGAAACAAGCCCCCCTGAGCCCCCAGCACAGTAGGAGCAGCTGGCACAGCAGGGCTGGCACTGGGGCAGCTGCAGGGCAGGGAGTGGGACTGCAAGGACTGAGGTTCCAACAGCACTTCAGTGGAAACCTGAGCTCCTCTCTCCTTACCAACAGATCCTTCTGCTGGTGATTCACCTCCAGTGGAGTCTGTCCCTCCACAGCAAAGGACGGACCTGTGCAGATTTTGGACTCTGCCAGCCCTGAAGAAAGTTGGCTGGAGCAGAGGGGAGGGAAGCAGGGATCGCTGGGATGCCTGGTTAGACATTCCCAGCTGGAGAGGAGAGCTGACTCCAGGCTCACTGCCAAGCTTTGCCACCTCAGAGGGAGAAGGCAAAGGGACACGGAATAAAACTGGGAGAAGGAAGCAATAAAATAATTTCTACCAAAGGGCAAGACTCCTCCTCCCTGCCCCCTTGCTCTCCCAGAGTGAATTATAAGACATAATCTAATTTTTAGTTAAAGAGTTTTATCAGTGACAACCAGAGAAACAGAACTAATATCACTGGTGAAAGGGACAAGATTTTTCTGACAAAGAGGTTCTTGTCATGCCAGCAGATATCAGGAACACCAAACTGGTTCCTAATGGGAACACAGGAGGAAATCATTTAATTTTCAGATGAAGCACTTTCGGGTTTTCTCTGTACTAATTAATGTTTTCAGACTATATTCAAGTACACTTTAAAATATTTTGGAAGAAAATTAAGGACAAAAAAAAAGAAACATTCAATCATGCTCCAGAGCTCCTGAGGCCTACGTAGAATTTCTAATCTGTGCATAACAGTAAAAGTTTCACATTTTCATGTTTCCCTGCAATCACAGCAGAAACAAATGTTAAGCCTAATGTCCCCCCACCAGCAGTGAGGCTCATTAGGCACAAGTTGCACCATTTCAGCAGGAAAAGGAATCCATTTCTCTGTGATTAACCAAAGCCAAACTCAGCCCACTGCTCAGGTCTCTCCCCCGTTGTGTTACAGCTCAAAAATTTGCAAATGGACATTTAAAACACGTCTCAAAACAAATTGTGTCTGAGTGTACATCTTGCTTACAAGAACAAACTACTGAAGCTGAGTAATAAAACTTGGAGAAATGCATTTTATAGTGGAAACACTGGCACGACATTAATGACTGCAGTGTAAGTGGCACCTCTGGACAGACTGTTCAGCCATTTCCAGTGTATTTTAAACCTACACGAATGAGCCAAAGGAGAAATCCATACAGCAAGAAATAGAAGAATAAATCCCTTCCAAATGCAAGATGACTTCAGAGAGAAAGTTTGCAACCCATTAAGACAGTGCTGTGGATGAAAGGGGAGGCAGGCAGGGGCACTTCCACTGTCCCTGTTGATTCCAGTCTAACCAGAGGCAGAGGGAGCTTTCCAACAACTTCACAAGGAACGAGACCTCAAGTCGTTCACAAATTGAGGAAAAATAGTGATTTAGGAAATCACTGTCAGGCTGTGAAGGAAATGCACGTTGAGCTGGTGGGTGAGGAGGGAGGCAGTGAGCTGGTGACAGCCACGCTGCCCCACTGCACCCCATCCCTGCAGGTGTGTCACACACTCAGGGAGCAGTAACCCCTGCCCCAGACACCTCAGCTCGCAGATCGAACACAAAACAGGAGCACAATGCCCTCCTGCCTCCCGGTGCTCCCTGGAGATTCCTTCTCAAGGCCAGGCCCTACCCAGTATCTGGTAGCTGATGTGAGTTCAGTGCAAGGAAAGAGACCGTCACAGAAAAGCAGCCACTTTTCAGGAACAACCACACTGCACAAAGTACCTGCTTCTAATTCAGCCAGTCCAACTAAAAAAGCATAAATAGACACCAAAATAGCACTGAAGTCAGATTATGATGTTTTCTGTATATACCAAACTCCTCTCATGTTGTAAATGAAAATGGTATCTGTTATTTAAGTAAAATAATTAACAGTAATAATCCAAAAAGAGGTTTTCTGCTAAACAGGTTTCAAAATATAGCAAAAATCAGGCCAGTAGGGAGGCACAAAGTAACATATCTGTCACAAAACTTGTAAAAAAAACTTTATAGCTTCTTGGGGCTCCCTCCTGCTACTTTAGCTATGACTAATAAGAACAGATGTACTCAATATGAAATTGTCCTGCTGAAGCAGTAGAAATAAAAGTAAAATATTTCTTTCACAAAGCACACCAGAAAGTGCTCTGTGATCAGATAATCAGCTGCTCAACAAACACTGCACAGAGACAAGCAATAAAAGTCACTGACTAAAGAGTGTCTTGGCAGCTCTAAAGAAAGCTTAAGTAAAAGCTTCTGCAAGCAGTGCTTTATTAGAGATTTACTAAATAAAATATCCACTTGAAAAGTTTATCATCATATCCAGTCATTTAAATGTAGTCATCAAATTTATCTAACCTTCTAAGCAACTAGAGGGAGATAGAGCCCAGAATGGTTTAATCACTTCTATTTTCTTTCCCAATAATGGCATTGCTGGCCCTGGGGGATAAACACTTTGTTGTAAGTCTTCTGTTCTGTTCTATAATATTGCAGATAATATATTGGGGATTACTGTGGCAATTTGAGCTCACTCAGGGCTTGTAGTGGTTATACTGAGCGTGGGTGCAGCTCCCAAAATATCCCCAGGTAAGCACAGAAGGTTTCGATGCTGAGGGAGACATGGCAGTCTGAGCTCTCAGAGGAGAGCCCAGAGGTTGTTCGGGTTGGTGACTCTGCTGAACAAAGCCTGGTGAGTGACCTGCAGAATGGGCCTGGAATCCATGAGAATTCCTTCTCTAACCACCTGTGACATGGGCAGGATAGAGCTGCCCCTCTGGGCTTGGACAGTTCACTCAGCCGGTCTCTGCAACCACCTTAGGAGTCAGGGAAGGGACTCTAACTTGGCCAGGTGATAATTAATCCTTTCCAAGCCCTCTGCCAGCAATTTACCTTTCTCGAATCCTGCACTGCCACCCCAGATTCTGGGGAAAATGCAGGCAGAAGTGGAGGGAGAGGGGAATTACAAAGGGCAGAAATGCACCATACTCCCGAGTTCATTGTTCTCTTCTGAGCTGTGAACAATCACTGGGATCATCTCAGCCACTTGGCTTCAACACCAGTCATTATTTCCCACTGTTCAGCTGCTGGCACCGGCCTGCCTCTGTTTGCTTTTGTTCAATGGAGACAGTACATTCTTCTCCCATTAAACCACTATCTTTAAAATCATATAAACTCTTCTTAATTACTCCTTTTATTCTGTGCTAGAGCTCCAAACACCTGGTGTGCTCCACTCCGTCCATTTAAAGGAACAAATCAGACGAGTGGGAGCAGAGCTATTTCATTTCCAGTACCGAACACTTGCGTCAGGATGAAAAATCCTGAACTTTAAGGTTGCCTGGTAGCTGCTGTTGGAAACAGTGCTCTCTCCATCATATTCCACGTTTTACTTGTGCAACATTATCTCCTCATCCCCCAAAGGAAAGTAGCAGCAGAGGCAACAGTTCAGCAAAAGATGAAGAGGCAAAGCAAGAGGGCAGAGATGCAGGTAGCTCTGAGTTTCCTGAGGAGGTGGGGAGAAAGAAAATTCCTTAAATTGGAAACAAATTTCTACTGTTTTCCATGTTACTCTTCAATCTGAAGCACCAATCCAGAGAATTATAGTGTAAAACAGTCCAAGCAGTAGCTGAACTGGACTGTGGGTACAGCAGTGGCTTTAATTACCTCAGTAAAGAGCAAATGGCAAATCCCAGACTCACTGAACTTTTTAAGTGCCTTATAAAACAATCCTCACCATTCTAAATTGGTAAAAGTGGTCTTCAAATCTCAAGAAGAGTTCTGAAATTCCAAATATCCCATTTGCAATCATAATTTGTGTGTGTATGTGTGTAATATGTTCTTATTTCTTTTAATTTGTAACTGAAAGAAACGTTTAAGTTAATTTATGCTCTTTTTTCAAAGAGGTTTCTCCTGTATTTTGGGTCGGGTTGTTTAATAATTTACTCACATCTATGCAAGAGAAAGACAGTAAACAAGGCTATTTTCTGCATATCTGTCTTCCCCAGGTATTCATTCAGCTACTATAACCTCCACAAACACCTTCTCTCCCCTGAGCTTTTACAGTACACACAGGAGGTGCAACGGGTGTGAAAGGGCAGTCAAACCCCAGGTTGTGTCTTGGCTGCAGAACCACCAGTTTCTCTGTAAGAAACCCCCCCATGCAGAGGGTGTGAGAGTGCAGACAGCACCTCTTCTGTTCAGATTGCCTCGATTCAGTGCTTTTGCTCATTAGAGCACAAGCAAAAAATACATGTGTTACTTCATTTGCTCTAAAAGTCAATATTAAAGACAGTCTGAGATGAAGATGCCCCAGTCTCAACCAATTATAAACGCCACCATATGCTGTGCTCATAATGAAGCCATTTGTATGGCCCGTGGAACTGTGAGGGGATCAATCACAGCCCGCACAAGGTGCCACTGACTTCTGAACTAAAACTTGATTAAGCGAGAATCAGGCTCTGCCCTGAACCACTGAAAGCTCTGGTAGAAAGGGAGGAGGAATAGAGGGTGCATAATGAATTCTAAGGCTGTGGACTGATCTGTGTTGATTAAGAAAGTGAAATCAAGTGAATAAAAGCAGGGCCAGAAATAGCACAAGGGCCCAGTGAATCACAGCTGCCGTCCCTGACCAGCGCGTTCCACGAATGAATTGTTCAGTCGGGGCCTCGTCACCACGGCCCAGGGCACGGGGTTTGCTCAGCACCAGCGAGGGACAGGACATTCCAGCTGCCTCCAGAGGGGAGGTTGGGTGGGATATTGGGAAGGAATCCTTCCCTGTGAGGGTGGAGAGGCCCTGGCACAGGTTGCCCAGAGCAGCTGTGGCTGCCCCATCCCTGGAAGTGTCCCAGGCCAGGCTGGATGGGGCTTGGAGCAGCCTGGGACAGTGGAAGGTGTCCCTGCCCAGGGCAGGGGGTGGCACTGGATGAGCTTTAAGGTCCTTGCCACCCAACCCATCCTGGGATTCTGCACTAAGCAGAGGCCAACGCCAAGAGGCCGCTGGCAGAGCTGGGCAGTCTGGGACTGCAGTGACCCCAGCAGGGCAGGGAGGACAATTACCAGCAGAGGAGGAAATCAGAAAGGGGGTGAGACAGGACTGCAAATCCCCAGGGACGTGCACAGGAAATTTCCACGTCCTACGACCAGCTCTAAGTGAGATGTTAATGCTCTGCTACTCAGACCCAGCACAAATAATTAAACATTTCAACAACAACAGCAGCTGCATGGAAAGTTACACCAATCCACTGAGTGCTGAGCTGCAGCTTCTCCCCAGCAATGTCCTAAAAATCCCATCATTAAAAGCAGTGATTAAGACAGAAATATCACCTTACATTTATAAAGCCGTTTTCATCCTGAAGCACTTCATTAATTATCTGTCCAAAGATCACTTTGCAATACTGATTTTGCGGTATTTCTCCTCTCCCTACCCAATCACAAAAAAGAGGCAGATTGTACCCTTTTCAGAATCCATCAGATAAAACCTTAAACTGGGGTTTCCATAGAAACACATCATGGGTCTCTCAGTTTCTCTATCCAACCTGTTCACAAACTTTCAGCTTTACTTAATGCTAGATTTTCAAAACCACCAATCTTTCATTTCATTTAACAGTTGGACTCGATGATCTTAGAGGTCTTTTCCAGACTAAATGATTCTATAATTCTATAAAAAGACAAGGGAAGAACAGCGGCTGCCATGGACAGGGGAGCAGCAGGGAAAATTGTGGTTTTTGGTCACCTAGTAAAATCTCTGAGTATCAGAGAAGTCCCATTTGCACTTAAAATCTCCTGTCAGAGGTTGTTATGGAAATCTGAGCCTCACAGGAACCCTGACTATGGAAAAACACAGTATCATGCAAATGATGAACACAGGGCTGGGACATTTCAGGAATATTCTGACACAAATGTATGACTTGTCAGTCTATTGCCCCTGACCCCCAGCTCAGCCAATTTTGTTGTGAGTAACAAGTGAGGTGATACGAATGTTTGTCTTTATTTCCTTAAGCACGCCAGTGTTCTGGAATGCAGTTCTGCTCCTTACTTCCAGGGATGGAGTAGCTACAAGTGCCAAAACCCCCAGGCTATCTGAGTGTGAGACAAACTTGTGATTTCAGTGACACACTGCAGCAGAATTTCTTCTGAGCCCGAGTTTCCAGAGCAGCAAAGTGACACTGCACTGCTGCTCTGAGGCACCGCCACGGCTCTGCCCTGTGTGTGTGTGTGTGTGTGTGTCACCTCAGGCTTTCCCTGTTTTGTCAAACACAAATTCCCTCTTTTGCCAAACCTACAGAAGCAAAAAAATGGTTATATTGAAAAATCAAAGAGCAGTGGCTGCCCAGCTGGGTAAAGCAGAAATGGCAAGTCAAGGCTCTGCACACACGACCAGCACAGGAAACAGGAGAAAGGCTCCTCCTGCAAGAAACTCATCTGGGAGCTCTGGGAAATTTGAAATTGCTATGGGTTTTTTTATTTTTTTTCCCTGTTCTCTGACATTTCCTTCTGAAGTGGAAGCTCAGCACAAAGCCAGCAAGGATGGTTCCTACATCCCTCTCCCCAGCCAGAGGGTGAGAAGTGTGGTGTGGGGAGCAACACCTCACCCCAGCCTGGCTCCAGGGCTGGGACAGAGATCTTAGACTGCTAAAAAGCCTTGAAAACTCAGTCCTCTGCCTCTCTGAGCCACAAGAAACACCTCAGAAAACAAAAATTATTTCCAGTATACTCCCTGTAAGCAAATACCATCAGCTAAGACAGTTTATTTGACTGTGATTTGTATTTGTGGGCCCAAATATCCCTTTACAGAATGTAGGAGAGAATTTAAAGGAGTCAGCTTTGTAGAATTTCCTAGATTTCTAAAACACATCAAATGCTCAGAGATAGTTTGGCAGTAAAAGCATTTGCTGAAAACTTGACCAGGTTTTCGTGATATTTGTTCTAATGAAAGCATTTCAGGTGGAGGAAAAAAATATGCAGATTCTTTTACATACTGCTTTGTTTCAAAGCTCCAGTGCCCCCACGGGGGAGACAGACTGCTGGGACCCTGGATTATCCTGTTAAATACATGTACAGCAGCCACAAATACTCAGGCTCCCCTCAGGACAAGCTCTGCTCTGAGGGGTCCTTTATATGTATTCTCTAAGTGTAAACAACATAAAACCTCCCAGACTCCAAGCTATTTTAAACTATATATCTTTTAATGTGGGAGAAATGATTCTGTTTAAAGGAACCTGATTTAAGAACGTGTCTATTTTGGGATTATTAGCCACATATACATGTTCCACTTCCACCGAAAACAAACAGTCCCAGGGTATAAAAATAGGCAGCTAAATGAAGTGCAGGCTTTTCTAGCGTGGGAAATGTTTGTTGAACTTGCATTCTGGGTTTGATTACTTTGAAATGTTTAAGGAGAGACTGATCCAAAGCAGTGCCCTTCAGATTGAAGCTGAAATATATCTAAGCTGAACGTTCCCCATCCAGCAACGTTTTAGGTGAGAATCCAAGAGAGGATCAGGAATAGCCTTTGCTATTATTCCATAATCATTAGGGACTAAAATTTACTGTAAGTGTTTTAAAAAAGACTGAGGTGACAAAAATTAAGGTACTTCACACAAGCCTCAAACAAGGCTGACACCTAACGGGAGCTTCGTGCACTGCTGAGGGTTCGCTGCTTCCCAAAAAATCACTCCTTGGTAAACGACACGTGGTGAATAAATATCCTGATTGTAGAGTATTGCCCCCTGTGTCCGAGGCTGATACACCCCACACAAACCCTCCCTCTAATTAACTGCCCACCAGACACTCTGGAATTCAAGGAAATGTTAAATAAACCAGGCTTCACCACAGACCAGGACTGAGGAGTTCCCGTATCTCAAATCAAACTGACTTCTGGAAATGGTAAAGGCGGAATCCAACAGAATTTTTCCCTTCATAAGTCCTAGAGATTAATAAATCAATTTGCAAGTCTACTGTTTTTTTCTACTTTCTTCCTTTAGTTACTGAACCAAAAATTAGGAGAAACGATGTTCCAATCTTATTTTTCAGCAAAGAGGAAAAGGGAAGGGGAAGGGAGAGCTCCCACTCTGGTAAAGGCTCCAGGAATGCCGTGTGGAATGGCAGCAGGTGGCAGCAATGCCCCACAGCAGAGCAGTGTCCCTGCCCACCCTGGGCTCTGTCCAACCGCCCTGGCACAGGGCCAGGGAGTCAAATCCATGGAATGTGGGCCCAGCTAAAATTAGAGAGACACTTCCTCTTGCTAAGCAAAAGGCCAGCATAGATGTGTGCCCCAGTACACATCGTGCTGCTGGATGTTGCTGAAGGGAGGTTCCCGGCTCCCTGGAGGATAAAGCTCTTAGTGGCTCATTTTTTACTCAAATGAGAGGGCAGATGAGTAGGTGCTTCCTCTTCCTTGCTGAAATAAGGTAAACCAATGCTGCACATTTTTTAATGCCTAATTCGTATTCCTTTTCAAAGCACTTGCAGAATCATTGTCTTAGATTTTTCCAGTGCCACATTTGCTGTGGATGACAAGGATTCATCACAGCTTATCTCCTCTTTTTACAGAGCCTGTTCCTCCAATTTCCAGCACACCCTTCCTTCCTTATCCATGTTGATACACTCTGAACAGTCTATTTACCAGAAGACTCGGGTCAGCCAGCTCCTAGAATCCCACAAATTCTAATTTAATTAAAACACCGTGATATTTACTGCTCATGGTCAAATATACTGCATTTCAAGTTTCTTTGTGGTATTTGAGAGCTGCATGGAGATGACAAATTGAGTCTGCACAGAGGGATTATTTATCAGTTCTCATTTGGACAGCTTTTACACGTTTCAAAAAATGTTAAATGTAGTTTGGGACATTTTAGCATTTTTGTCCATCTTTCTTATGGATGGCTTGCATGTCAGGGAAATGGAAAGAGGCACAGAATCATTTAGGTTGGAAAAAAAGACCTGTAAAATCTTAAGAGCTCAAATTTCAGAGAAGCACCTCAGCCAAACCACCTCAAGCCTTACCTTGCTGCCACGCTGCTCCTGGTCAGGCACTTGAGCAGGATGTCAAAATATCCCCTGCACCTACCCATGGATAAAGACCCCATGTGGTTGTTTTATTTCCCAAGAGTACAGGCAAACTCACACAAGACTGTAGACACTAGGACACAAATGCTGATGAATTGCTAGCATGAGAACAGCAGGTGTCAGCACTCAAATGCATTCATAGCAACCGTCCACAAACACATTGAGTGAAGAGAACGGACAGGAGAAATTTAAAAGGTCACTCAGGGATCTCGAGCCAGATTTACTCTTTAGTTTCATATACTGCTCATCTGCATCAGTCTGAAATCAACAGGCGCCAGTGGCACTAAGAGTTTACAGCAGTACCAGAAAGAGTGTTCATTAGGTGTCTTCCTCTTTCTGGAGAAAGCATTGCTCTTTGATGCTGCTCGTGTAATTTGGCATGGTATGAACCAGGACTGCATTCAGCGTTCAGTGCTCCACTCGTGCCTCAGTCAATCATGCTGCTCTGGTACATAATGGGACAGCAAAATTCAGGCTGCCCATTTGGGCTCTTCCAAGGAAGAGTCTTACAGAGAATAAAATCAACACTGAAAATAAAGGTGTGTGTTTTAGTAGCCTAACACCACTTTTGCTCATGGTCTGCGGTGTGTTTGATGAACAAGTCAGTAATTACACACTGTCAGTACAGCAGTGCAACGAGAGAGATGAGTCTACACGTGCCTTTCCCTGCCTACTGATTACCAACATCTCACCAGAGGTAAAGGTTAAAGAATAGCCAGGGTTCATTTCTAGTCCTCATAATCCACACTAACACAGAAGTCAGCCTTGGAACTCTCATCAAATGCAACAATCTTTACAGCACCTGGTAGGTAATGCCCGTGTGTGATGTGATGCCCTGCACACACCTTGTCTCTGTGGGATGGACTTTGGAGGGAAGCAGCAGAGGTCACAACCTTGGCATCTTCCAAAAGGGGTGAAAGCTCCAAACTCTCCATCAGCGTCCTGCAATATGTGAGGAAGAAAGTCAATAAAACCTGAAACTTGAGATGAATTTTTGAAAAGCAGGGTTTTTTCCCTCAGAATTCCCTTCCAATTTGAACACATACTTCAGCATATCACAGAAAGAAATACGGTGTGCATTAGCATATTATTACTCAAATGGAACAGTTAAAAAATAGATTTTATTAGCTTGAAAGCTGCTCCTTTTTCAGTTTTTCATGTGAGACCATACCTCCCCCATTAAAAATATTACTTTCATGGAATCCCAGACTGGCCTGAGTTGGAAGGAACCTTAAAGCTCCTCTCATTCCAAGCCCCCTGCAGAGAGACCTTCCACCAGCCCAGGTTGCTCCAAGCCCCGTCCAACCTGGCCTTGGACACTTCCAGGGATGGGGCAGCCACAGC
>JAYRBT010000038.1:2049295-2079946 GCA_036023395.1 Myiotriccus ornatus
CTCTGAAGGGGCGCGGAGGGCGCGGCGGGCACGGCGAGGGCTCCGGGGACACGCCGAGGGGGCTCCGAGGGGACGCGGCGGCCATGGCGGACCACGAAGCGGGGTTGCCGCCCAAGTCCCGGCGGGCGCCAGGTAACGGCTGCGGGGGGGAGCGGGGAGGGGGCTGTCCCCAAACGGCCCCTCAGCGGCCGCTCCGAGCGCGGGGCGCCTTCGTGTCTGTCTCCCCGATTTGGGGTGGGTTTTTTCGCTTGTTTCGGTTTTAATTACTAGTCAGCGACTGTCTTATTTGGTCGCGGAGGAAAGTTTGCAGGTCCTTCGGCAGAGTTAAGCCCGCCGGGAGGAGCGGGGAGCGGTCGTGCCTTCGCCTCCCGGGCGGCCGCCGATCCCTTCAGCCCCGGGCGCCGAGGGGTCTGACCGCCCCCAGCCCGCGATAACGGAGAGTTCTGAGCCCCCAGACTGGGCTAACGGGGGAATGAACCCCCAGCCGCAGTTAATAGGGGGGGTCTGAGCCCCCAGCCCCGGCTAACGGGAGCCTGCGCCCGCTGCCCCGCCCTCCCAACGGGGCATGATGCCCGCAAGTGTCGATTCCCGGCAGTGCCGTCGCCTCTCGGCCCCTCAGACCGCCCTCGGGGAGGTGCCGGAGCATCACCCCGGTGGCGCAACTCGGGGGCTTTTGTGATTTCCTTTCCCGTGCGGTAACTCGGATCGCTGGAGGGGAAAGCTACGCAAGCAGTGGCGAGCAGAGTCAACATGAGTAACTCCCGGGGCGCCGCACCAGTAAATGAGATCGGGCAGAGTCTGGGGACTGGCTGCTGACAGCACCGGTGCTTGTCACTGCAGCACAGGGTTCTGTAGATGACACTGGGGGGAGTGGGAGAAGTCAGTTACATTTCCTCAAGTGGGGCAGTGAAGTTGTAGTTAATTATTAGTTCTTGGTGTCGTTAATGAAGTGGATTTTGGCCTTGTGGTCAGCAGGTGTGAGTGGAACCCAGGTCAGGGCGTTTTGGAGATGATGCACTGAAATCACAGAACTGACTCCAGTTTCAGTCACTGGAAGCTGGACTGTTTTCCTGTTGCTTCCATTGTTCAGGCAGCGGAAAAGTCATGATTTATTTTATAGTCTTCTCGTTTGCAGCCGGAGGAGGAAATATAAGATGGCTTTGCATAGGAAGCCTTTGGCTGGGTAATCTGAGTTGCTGTATAAATAACTGTAGACCTGTTTGGGCCTCATGCCTAATGGCACATGTTAGTGCTGGTGTCCTGGGAGAAGATCTGCATTTCATGCTGTAACTATGTTAGTTATTAATTCCTCACCATGGACACTGGTGCCAACCTCATCTCGGACACATCAAGCCTTTCCCAAACGTGCTGCTGAGGTGGTTTCTCCTGCAGCTCCTGTGTGATCACAATAAAGTACAGAGGAAACGGCATTAGACGTAGATTTGGTTATTAGGTGTCGTGAGTTTGGCTATTTCCTGTGTGAAAGGCTCTGAGGAGCATCTGTGAAGACCTTTAGATCTCACCGAAAGCAGCATTTTGTTTTCAGTCAGGTGGTTGTTGGCAGGGTTGGGGAAGGTCCTCCCTGTCCTGGTGCCCAGGCACGTTTTTGCTGTTTGACACCTCCTTTGGACTGTGGAGCCTTTGCAGGAGGAAGTAAATCACAACTGGAGGGTGTGCCACACCTCAAGCAGTAATGAGAACTTTCCCCTGCCCTCTCAGCCTCCAGCACTCAGTGTGTATTATAAATTCTTAATACTGTTTGATGATCCAAGTGATAAATCCTTGCTAAAGTAACGGTGACTGTTCCCGTCAGCATCAAAAGCACTGAAGGCTGATTCAATTAATTGTTTTTATATATTCTTTCTCCTTGTGATTTATCTCTTAAAGAGATTGCTCGAGAATTTTTGCTTTTTATAGGTTGTCTTGGTTTGCACACCACAGCAGGCTATAAATCCGAGCTGTGGGCTTCCCAGCATTTTAACTCAGGAGAAAATTCCAGTGGCATGGTTGGAGGTGGTTTCCCACAAGACAGCATCTCTCTCACTTCTTGTACTGTGAAACACACCCCATCATGGCACAATCAGACTTCTCATGCAAACAGAATGCACTTGGCCAGAGGAGTAGTGCTAATAGTGGCTTATTTCAAGGAATATTCAACATAAATACCCCATTTAGGCACTTTCTTTAACAGGCACTCTTGGTATTAAAAATCGGAACATTTCTGCTCTTTCCCTGCAGAGGACAGCGATCCCGGCCTTGGTGTGTGTGGATGGATCCTGGTGATCACCTCGCTGGTTTTCACTGTTCTTACATTTCCCATATCCATCTGGATGTGCATAAAGGTAAAACTGTTCACTGCTAAGTTGGATTAAAGCTTTAAGCAATGCAGAGTGGTTATTATTGTTCTCAGTCTGAGTAACTTGTTTTCAACACAAATTAATCCCACTCTGCTCTCTCTTGAACCGTAGCAGGCAGTGTGTAGCAGACCCAGCTCTTCAGTGCATTCATCTTCACACCAAAAACAAAAGTGCTGTTACCATATTTTGTCCAAATGACTCCTGCACTGACGTCTTTACTACGTCTGCCCCGTTGTCATTAGCACGTGAGCTAAGTTGGGAGGTCAGAATAATTACAAGAACCCACAATTACTCTTGGAGGACTGATACTTTGATTTTTACTTTTTAAGGAGATCCCTGTCTATGCATAAGTCTAAGTATGAACTGTGGAATTATAAATATGTAAGTCTGTCCCTAGCTGTGGCTGCATGTGACACATTTGAAGACACTGTGTCATCTGGGATCACTTGGAGCTTGGTGTTTCCAGTTTCCAGGCAGGAGGAGTTATTTCCTCCTGGTTTGGCTGATGTACAGCATCAGATTTGGAGCTGGAAAAAGTCCCTGCTGGGTCACAAATACTGCACTTTGTTATGTTGTTGCCAGGATGTTCCTGATGGCAGCTGCTAGTGCCTGGACCTGCTCAGGTGACATCCTGGTGATAGTCTGAAGAGTATTTCTTGTGGAATATCATTGTGATTTTTCCTTTTGCTCTTTGACAATAAAGTTTAGGCTAAAATTCTCAAGAGCAGCCAGCGTGTTAAATGTGAGACTCAAAGCTGTCGTAGACTGGTGTGTAATAGTTTGGAATCCATCATGTGGCTTCTGGAAACCCTGGCATGACATCCCACAATCTGTTGCAGATCATAAAGGAATACGAGCGCGCCATCATATTCCGGCTTGGCCGCATCCTGAAAGGGGGAGCCAAGGGACCAGGTATGTCTTGGGGAGAGTCTGTTCTCATGAGCCCCTGGCAGAGCAGGAGCTGGGCAGGGGCATTGCAGGAGAGGGGTGAATGGATTTCTCAAGAATTCTGTAACTTCCAGTAAGAGGATGTGTTACAACAGAAACTGGGCTCGATGGCCCTTGTGGGTCCCTTCCTGCTCAGAGTGTTCTGTGATTCATCCTTTCTGTGGAGAAGGCAGCTAATTACACTAATTATCTGTGAGCCTTGTCCAGCTCTGCTTTGGTAATGTGTGATGTGCAGGTGGAGTCAAAAGCATTGAATATAAAGGGAGGAATAATGGCATCAAATGCACTTGAAAAAAAGAAGGTTGATCTATCAGTTAAAACCCAGTTGGTCTGAGAGCCTTGATGCCCTTCAAAAGTAACAGAAGCCATTAAAGTGTTTGATGGTTTTGAAAAGTTGCCTGTGTGCATTAGAAACTCTGGGACCTGCAAGAATGTTGTTTTCAGCTGTTGCTTCTGCTGCCCAGAGTGACAGAAAGGGGCAAGAGCTTCTTGCTTCATTTCACCCAGGTTTTGCAATGTTCCACACTGCTGTAAAGCTCAAGGATTTCAATGATCAGTGAACAAGAGGAGGTTGTTACTTTTTGCTTGCCAGAATTAGGCCCCACAAGTAACTCTGCTGGGGGGGCATTTTTAAAAGTAGCTGTTAACAGCTTTGGGGTCTTTTTCCCAAACGTTAAAATCTCTAAATAAGTGATACCTGGACAAACTGAAGTTTCCCCCCGTGTTTTTGAAAGCCTTGCCCTGGTTTGGCAGCCATGGCAAGCATTGTGCTGCTGAGCTCCTCCCAGAGAGCTGCACAGCCTCGGTGCTTGCATTTCAGCTGATTTCAGCAGTGAGTTTCCTCTGCTTTGATGACCCGTTTTCACATCTTCTCGAACGCATTTTTTGGCACAGGTTTGTTTTTCGTCCTGCCCTGCACGGACAGCTTCATCAAGGTTGATATGAGAACCATCTCTTTCGATATTCCTCCCCAGGAGGTGAGTTTGCATCTGACAAAGCGCTGGCAGAATTTTGTGCACTCTCTTTTTCCTTGACCCCTCTCAGTTTTGGGGAACATGTAGTTTAAACAGAGATTTCTTGTGCAGGTGCAATATATTGTGAAGAATACACATATCCCTTGGAAATGTCATCCCATAAAAGAAGGGCACTGAAGGAAGACAAGTGATGCTGCCCTCTGAGGACCAAATGAGATAATTTAATATGCCTGAGAGCTGGGAGGGAGGGCTTTGGAACCAGGGCTGCTGGGCTTGGTACAACATTACCTAATTGCTTCTGTGAAATCTGGAAGGTTTCCAGATGCAGCAGTGATGTGTCCTGTGCCAATTTATCTGGATGTATGGAGTAGCTAAAATACTGGGGTGAAATCGGTGCATACATCAAATGCTATTTATAGCAAGTCGAAGGAATGAGGCGTCAGCTCCCTTTGGGGCTTCTGTGCCCTGGAACGTGAGGGAGGAGGTACCACCACACCTCATGGCATCTGATGGCTTTCAGCTTGAAGGTGCTAAAGAGCAAAAAAATTAATTTCTAGCCTGTTTTTCCTTTGACCTCTTAATTCTGTAGCAGAGTGTCTCAGCATTAACCCGGCTAAACTCAGGCTGCCAAGTCCATGGGTAACAAAGAAGAAAAACCAACGGGCCCTCTAAGAAATACGTTAGTGAGCAATTGTATCTCGATGGTTACAACTGTATCCCTCATGTATCTGGCATGTTTTTCAAGCAGAGAGGTTTGATACAGCCTGGCTGGTGCATCTGTTTCCTGTCAGATTTGCTCCTTGGCTTGTTGCTCGTTGTTCGTTGTGGATTGAGACAAATGGCAGCTGTCCTGGTACACTCTAAAGGGTAATTGGGAGAAACCTAATCACTGGCAGGCAGAATGTGCTTGCAGCTGCTGATGTGCCATTAGTGAAGCCATCCGTAATCCAGTTTTTCCTTTGAGTTGATTAAATTATGCTTATGGATTTAGATTTGTGTTCCGTGGGTAGAGGCAGATACCCATTTCTATGTGTTCAACATGAGCTCTGTGTGTGATGCCCATTTTTTGGCTTGTGCTGTTATGGAAAGCCTGCTGAAAGAGGTGGTGTGGGAAGGGGCAGAGAGGGTAAGTTTTGAAGGTTGAGTAATTCACTCATCCCTCTCTCATCAAATAACATAATAGAAACTGTCTGACATGGAATGAGGACACCCCTTCCCATGTTCGTGCAGCATCCTGCAATTCTTTTTAGTTTAACTTCAAAGTGGAATTAATATCAGTGCATCTTCCTAGGGTACCCTCTTCCAACCCTTCAAATAAATCTGTCTTTATCTGTGCAAGTAGCTCCTTCATTTAACATACCAGTGTTACATTCAGGGTTTCACTTGGCTCAGACTCAGGGGATGTTCCCACATTGGATCTCCTCTGCAACTTGTCTAGAGATCCCCAGGTACTCAGCCCCCACTCCCTGTGGCCAGGCTGCCTCTCACACAGCTCTGCTTAAACCTTCATGAAATGCAGCACAGGGACCTACCTCGGTCCAGAGTCTCAGGTTAGACCTTCCCAGGTGAAGTTGTGTTTCAGGGTAAATAATTTCTGCTTTTTTTCCCTTTTCCTGTCCCTGGTATGACTTGCTGGTATGACTGTGAATTCGGAGACGTGAGTTAAAAATAACATTATGGCAAAGCTCATGGAATGTATTTTCCCCTGAGAAGTGTTCTAATCCCATATTTAGTCTCAGCTTTGCAGAGCTGTACTGGAAGGTTCGTGAGCACTGGGACGTGTTCACATGCAGCATATGTGCACAAGGACTTCTGTTTTCAAGACAGTGGAAAACCCAGGAGCTGGTCTAGTAAAACAAATGGGTTATTATCCTAATAATAACCTTGTATTTACTGAGCATTGTCTGCTCTCCAGATCCTGACCAAGGACTCGGTGACGGTGAATGTGGATGGGGTGGTTTATTACCGGGTCCAGAACGCCACCCTGGCCGTGGCAAACATCACCAACGCCGACTCTGCCACCCGCCTGCTGGCACAGACCACCCTGAGGAACGTCCTGGGCACCAAGAACCTGTCTGAGATCCTCTCTGACCGGGAGGAGATCGCACACAGCATGCACGTACGAGCTTTGGGGCTCCATCATATCCACGGATAACCTGCAGGAGCAGATTTATTGCACCTTCTAAGTGATGAGCCAAGCTGTGGTTTGGAGCTTTAGGCAAAGCCCTGTTCAAGATCTCTTGGGATGGCACTCTCTAAAATAAAAATGGGCGACTAAAGCAGTAATGGACCAGTGGGAATGAGGGATCCAGGAGAGGAGGCCTTCCCTGAATCATTGTGTCAGTTCTTGCTGAAGGCAATTATACCACAGAATTCCTTCAATACATTAATCAAGCTCGGGGGGGGGGTTGTTAGCTTACAATAGTTATGCTCTTATAATTATCAAATCATAATACAAGTTAATAACACAATACCAAAGCCCTAAAGTCCAAGAATTCTAAGATAACTCATTTGGTTTAATTGCTCATTCTTCAAATCTGGGCATTAGTTTGAGCTGGGTGTGTGGCTTAACTTCCCTGTCCTGCCTTCTGCAGGCCACGCTTGACGAGGCCACAGATGACTGGGGCATTAAGGTGGAGCGTGTGGAGATCAAGGACGTGAAGCTGCCTGTGCAGCTGCAGAGGGCCATGGCTGCAGAGGCAGAGGCTGCCCGGGAGGCCAGAGCCAAGGTAAGGCCACCAGCAGGGAGGAGGGCTTGGCTGGGTGTTTCCTTCGTGAATGCTTCCATGTGGTGATGCGCAAGGTGAAGGTTCCCTAGCCAGATTGTGTTAAATATTAATTTTGATGCTTAGTTACTTCGTAACTTCTTAATTATTATTTATTCTCATATTTAAAAGAATATTGTGCCTTTGCAGGAGGACTCTGTAGGAGACTGTGCACTTGCCTGTGCTGACACATGGGAATTGCCTCAGCAGTAACTTCCCTGTTACAACAGTGCCATCTCCAACCCAGCTGTCCTTGACAAATACTCAGAAAATATTTATAGCCCCAATGCAGAAAGGCCACAATTCTGTCCCTAATGAACCCAGAACTAAAAAAAAGGAGGGAATAGAGAGGTATTTCCCCAGTAAGAAAGACACAGTTCCTTCTGCCCTTGTAGATACAGAAAAATACAGCTCTAAGGAGAAAGTATTCTCAGCTGTCCAGGGGCAGTGCTGCTGCTCTTGAGAGGCAGTGCTGACAGAAGCACAGAGGCTTTTGAGGACAGAACAAATCCTCCCGTGGCATTCTGAGACCTGCGCTCAAAGACCCAGCTTTTGTGGTCCGGTGTTCTCTGGGTGGGAGGAGCGCAGGAGTGAGGGCAGGGAGAGCAAACGGGAGCCTGGTGGAACCCCGGGGAGCGGGCACCGAGGGTGCTGGGCCTGAGGGCACGCTGCCTGTCTCCCTGTGCAGGTGATCGCGGCCGAGGGGGAGATGAACGCGTCCCGCGCGCTCAAGGAGGCCTCCATGGTCATCACCGAGTCCCCCGCCGCGCTGCAGCTGCGCTACCTGCAGACCCTGACCACCATCGCCGCCGAGAAGAACTCCACCATCGTCTTCCCCTTGCCCATCAACATCCTGCAGGGCCTGCTCCGCATGAAGGACTAGGGAGGGCGGCAGGCCGGGCTCAGCCGCCCCTGCAGCGCTGCGTTCCTGGGTAGTGTAGCTCGTGGCAGTGTTAGCAAAGCGGGGTTGTGAGGGACCCCCTCTTTTACTGTGTGTTATAAAACTTGTATGTAGTGTTTGTGGGAGTGGACAATTGCAATTATTTGGAGTTGAAAGCCTCTCAGAAGGAGTACAAGCAGGTTGTGATCTTAAATAAGCTTTATCTATACTGTCCTGGATGGGGCACCTCTAACCCATAACCTCCCCTTTTCAACTAGTGCAGAAAAGTTGCCGTAGAGATGATCCAACGTTTGGAAAGAGAATTATTCCCTGCAAGAGCAGTGGAAGAGCCCTGATTGTATTCTCCTGGAGTGTAGCTGTATGTGATGGAGTCAGCAGATTGGTTCTCTGCCTTATACAAGGAAAAGTAATGGAAGTTGATGCAGGAGTGAGAATACTGTCCTGGGGACTTGTGAAATCAGGCTCCTGCTCTCTAATCCAGTCCCCATTCATGAGAAACAGTTGTTGGTGGAACTTTCCATCTGTTGTGCCCCCAGGAACGGCACACACATGCCGTGCTTATGGATACAACGTGCTTGTGGTCACTGCTGGGCTGGTGTTCTTACAGGGCTGTGTCTGTGTAGAGTTACGCTGCTTTAAAGCACTGAAAAGGGTCTGCCTTTACCTGTTTCTCTTAGTTTTTAAAAACCAAAGTACTGCGTTTTATCCAGGTCTAAAGCCTTCTTTCTGTAGAAGTCAGATGTCTGTCCCTAGTGGGGTGGGGTGGTGTTTCACAAAGATGATGCAGTGTTGGAACACGGGGGTGCTTTCCCTGCTGGTGCTGCTCTGTGCACACCTGGAGGGGTGGTTGTGTCACTAAGGGCTTACACTTCATCCCAAAGCAGGTGAGCCTCGGCTCACACAGCCCTGGGTGTCTGTTCAACTTGGTGTTTTGTACCTCTTCAGTAGAACTGAGGAGTTAGAGCTTGCAGGGGGAGAGGCTCTTCAGGCTGCCACCAGCACCGAGTCTTACACTTTGAACTTTTGGAAGGGGGCAATGAAACTAAAGAGCCAAGAGCAGTGCTGTAAGTGCCCTTCTCACCCTGGGCAGCATAAACCTCACAGCCTGGGTTTTATCCCCTTTCTGCTACGCTCAGTTCTGTGTTTACAGGTGTTTTAGCACAGGCAAGGCCTGTTCAGCTGTGCCTTTGTCCCTGTCAGCAGTGCCCAAGTGCTGGTGCTTTTGTGCCTGTTTGCTGGAAAGCTTTCCTTTTCCTCACCAAAGCAATGCCCTCCTCTGTTTGTCAGTGCAGCAGTTCCTGTAAGCTGAGCTTAACTTTTGGTGGGGAGGGGGGAGAATCAGCGACCAAAGCTGGGCTAATGAGCACTGCTGAGCTCACCGGGTGGGTCCTTAGGGAACATGATGACTCTGTAACTCCTGCTGTTGCTGCTGCAGGTGCCACCCCTGTGAATTGTTGTTGACACCACGAGATGCTTTTTGCTCTCATCTGAATAAAAGACATGCTGTTTACTAAGGAGTGACTGTAAGAGTTGAACACTGATAATTTATCAGGGTCTTAAATGCTCGTAATTCTGCTGAGGGAAAAGCAAAGCAGTCTCAAACACCCCAAAATAATTTCTTTAGTCAGAGGTCCATGTGCAAAAGGTAGCACACAGAAGGTTTTGGGTTCTAAGGTCAGTTCCTTTCGAGCAAGGTCAAAGGTGGGATTTATTAGTGCTGTTCAATGTTTCCCTCTTCATAACAAACCCCACCCTTTCTGTTCTTCCCATATCTCACACAAGCTTTATTGTATTAAATATAATCAAAGCAAGGAGGAGGGTCAATGGCTGGTGGTGGTTGTTTCCGGAAGTTACTGCACAGCTAATTGGCTATTTAACATCATTCCCTCGTTAATGTGCATCCTGGAGGAAGGAGCTCTTGGAGGCATCGAAGGCACTGGGCTCGCTGTGTGTCAGAGCTGTTCTCACACATCCACGTCTGCCATCGCTCTCTGCAGGGGATCCACAGCCCAGTAGTCGTCGTCCCAGCCCAGGAACCAGCCGGAGAAGGTGGGGGGCTCGAAGCCCTGCTTGACGATGGTCACGGGCGTCCTCTTGTCGCGGTTGGACGGGTCGGTGTCGATGTAGCGCTTGGCTGAGGGGGAGGAGGGGATCTCACTGAGTGCAGCTCGTACAGGAACAGCGGAATGGGGCCTAAACGGGGGCTCCACTTCACCAACCACCCACCAAAACGGTCACCCTGTGGCTTTGAGAACCGCCTGCCTCGTGAGCAGACAGTGGGAGAGGGAGAAAGGGACAGTTCAGAGAGGCAAACGTGACATTACCAGATTTCAGTGCCTCGGTCTTCTCTTCTTCTTGAGCGTCTTGCCCAATCCATACAAAGACCTAAAGAAAAAAACATGCATATTAATTATTTCAGCAACAATCGATCTCTTTCTGAAGGGTGACTTAGGCAGTCTCAGTGAACAGAGGGTGACACAGAACCAGAACATCCCCGTGTTGGCTGTTGCCTGGGGCGTCGACCCTGCCTGACCAAAGCCATCACTTGATCTCAAGAAGCTTGAGATCTGCATTTTATCTACAGAAATTGCATATCCATGAACGAATTCTTCGTTTAACACCAGGGGGAAGTAGCAGATGTTTGAACGTTTTTACATAAAACACTGGAGCTCAGTAAGTTGCCTCGTGGCTGATTTGTGCACAGTCTGTAACACAAGAGCACTTGTAGCTGTTGTAATTGGGATCTTGATCTAAGACCACTCTGTGCCTGTTCTTTGCTCCTCTTGTCACCCTGTAAATGTGACGTACCTGATCCCACGTGTCGAGGAGCATCACATCATCCGTAGCCAGGTCATCCTGAGTCAGATCTCCAGGGACTTCTTCAATCTGGAAAACAGAGGGTTAAGGTGAGCACGGGCTTCAAGCGCCTGTACAGGAGAAACGCCACACAGGAAGAGCAGAGGTGACTCTCTGAGGGTGGGGGACTCAGAGCAGCTGGCACTGAGCCTTGGCAGGGGATGTTGAAGTCACTGATCTCAGACACCCACCGTGAAGCGGCCGCTCTTGTTGGAGCAGGCGAAGAGCCGGGGGGGGTGGGCGTCCATCTTCTTGTCCTTCAGCCGGGGGGAGGTGCGGTATGGGGCCTTCCCGCCCAGGGCTGCCCAGAAAGCGTCTGCAGAGGAGAGACTGCTGCCTCACTTGTTCGTGGAAACCACGGCAGGGGGTGGTTTGACCCAGGCCCCCCTGTGAGCCCCTCACCTGGCTCTCTGCCCTCAGGCACCTGCACTGGGCGAGCTCCCAGGACGTTCAGCAGCTCCTGCGCTCCCGATTTCTCAGCGTTGCTGGCTCCTTGGCCGACCCAAAGGTAGGCAGCAGAGGGAGTCTTCAGGACAAAGGCATCGTTGGAGTTCAGCTGACTGGCAGTAGGATCCAGCTGAAAAGAAGGAACATTGCAGGTGTCAGATGTAATCATCCTCTACACAGAGCCCATTAGGTCAAACTAAAACCAGAACCTGTTGTTGAATAAACTGTAAACAAGATACTCCCTGTGAGTGTGTAAGGCTGTAAAAGATGTGTTGTGTATTCCCCGTACCCAACTGATAAGTTAGACTTGCCACGTGGGAAGAGTAGATAACTGTTTCTCTGTGATCTACAGGTGCACAGGACATGGCTCTGTCACTGCCAGTCTTGGCTATGGCAGGAGATGTAGGAACTCCCTGGGGAGCCCCTGGCAGGGCAGTTCCCTGCTGGGACACTGATCAGCCATTAACACCTTCTCCTCTGTGCCAACAAGGACAGGCCATCTTGCAGCTGGAAACCTGGGAAGTTACTGGAGTCACAAACCAGCTCCCTCACCTCCCCTGTGCCTGTTCACTGGGATTTAATCTCTGTGTTGCTGCACAGGGGTTTTGTGGGCACTTTCCTTCGGAGGAGTGGGAGTCTGAACCCGTGTCCTGGCAGCAGTTCCACCTCCACAGAGGGAATTCAGCTCTTCCTGCCTTCAGCATTGTTGTCACACAATGGGCTCAGCACAAGTCAGGACAGCCCAGCCCTGTTCCACGGGCTCACGTTCCCATCAGGGCCCGTGCATGCAAACAGCCGAGCTCCACGTACCTCCACTGCCCTGGTGGCTCCGGAGGTGCTGGATCGGACCTGGAAGAGCCGCGTTTCCCCAGGTGCTGTCTGCCCGCCTTCCCTCGAGGTTCCCCCCTTGTAAACAATCAAGGGCTTTCCCCCAAACATGCTCATCAGGTGAGGCGGCTCCTTCCCTTGCACTACTCGTTTCTGCAGAGAAAGAAACGTCCTGTGAGTTCTGAGCGGCACAAGAGGCACCAGAAACGGCCTCTGCAGCTGGAATGTCCACACGGCACCCAGCCGGGGGCAGGACCGTGACATATGAATTGTTTATTCCCACAGAGTTGGGGTTTGGTTTCTGCTGGGTGGTGTTTGTTCCTTTACCTGCACGGGGCTGCCTCCCAGCTCCTCATCCAGCTGCACCGTGAGGAAGGCAGAGGTTGCAATCTCATCCTGTGTGGAGTCAGCTCCCTGCCTGGGAGACAAGCCCAAATTCCAGCTTTATTTTCAGCCCCTCCACACACACACACACACCTTACAGAGGAGTTAAGGAAAACCTGTGCTACCAAACCTCTGCAGCACTTTGTTTAACGGGAAGGAGATGCTCATTATCCTGTGCTGCAGCACAGGGATTACAGGGGGAGACAAGACCCTTTGCTAGGGAAGCAGCACAGACTCTGCAGGATCTCCAGGCCAGTCTCCCATTCCAGCAGCCAGTTTAAGCACACAGCTGTTGGCACTGGGATCAGGAATTACATGAGCAGCCCCTGTGCAGGCTGTGCCCTCCTGGGTTCACTCAGGGGTTCTGCCTGTGCCCTCTGTGCCTTGAGAAGCAGCAAAACCACCCCCCATGAGCCTGACTGGAAAACTCCTCCATAAGGACACGGGCCGGGAACTGTCCCAGTCACAATAGCAGAGTATCAAAAGTTCCTTACAGGGATCTCAAAGGTGTAGGAACTCTGCACAAAGCAGCAGAGCTTGATCCAGAGAAGGGAGTAACTACTACAGGTGAAGGGGGGGAGCTAAAAAAAGCTAGCACAGGAATTCCCTCCACTGTTGCACTTCAAATGAACCACCCCACACCTCTGGGGGAGCGTTTTGTTTGCAAGGGATGCTTATCCAGGGTGAAATTTTATCCCCCACAAGATTTCTCTGTACGTGGGGAGCAGCACCGATCCATTTTCCGGGTGGACCCGGCCTGCAGAGCTGCCTCACCAGGTGTAGATGATCTGGCCCCTCCTGCCGTTGTGCTGGTAGTCGTACAGGATGATGTAGCTGTCCCCGCCGTAGAACTGCCCGTAGGTCGCGGGATTCACCGGCACCTTCTCGGAGCCTTCGATTCTCCAGATCTGCGGCGGGAGCGGCGGAGACGCCTCATCAGTTCGAGCCCTTCTCCCGCTCCCGAGTTCCCCAAACCCCGCATTTCCCAAACCCCGCATTCCCAAAATCCCGCATCCCGCGGGGCTGCAGCGCCCCCTGGCGGGCCAGCGCCGGCAGCGCCCTGGACCCGACAGCGGGACAATTCCCATTCCCATTCCCATTCCTCTCCAGGGAAGGGAGCTCCGGGGCTCTCCGCGGGACTTCTCAACAGCCAAACCCTGGCCGGCACCTCCGTGGGCTTCCCGAGGGCGCCCAGCCCTTCCCGCCCCTGTTCCTACAGACACGAGTCCAGGGGGATGGGACCGGCACTCCCAGACAATCACCACGTGTGATGCCAACAGGTACAATCACCAGGATGAGGAGGAACGAGGGGGAAGTACAGGTCAGTGGGGTCGGAATGAACAGCACCAACACGTGCAGGGCTCTCCAGACCCTGCTGGTGTTTCTGGTGTCAAACGCTGCCCCGGCGGTTACGAAACCTCAGTGCTGAGGTGGCTCTCGGGCCTCCATTTGTCCCGCTGCTCTTGCAGGAGCGCCACCAAGGGGCAAAGAAAAGTTCGGGAACCTCCCCCAGGGGGCCCTGGCGCTGCTGACCTGTTTCTTGCCGGAGCCGTCATCCTCCATGCCGTGCTGGGCTGCCATGGCCCTGGAGCTGTGCAGAGTGGCCGCGTCGAAAGGGACCTGCTCGATCTTGGCAACGTGACCAGAAACGTGGGCCTGGCCCAGCCCCTCTGTCTGGTCCTTGTCCCGCCAGTTCTTGAAGAATTGCTTGAACAAAGGTGTCTCACCGCTCTCAGGGAGGACTTGGATCTGAAATGAATGAGCCTTTGGAAGCATCTCCCCAGGGTTTATCTGCCCCTTCCCTTTGGCACTCTTTGGAGAGGGGGCACGGACCAGGTGAGAGTATCTGACACGAGCACATGAGCTGTGCTGGGGGAAACGCTGCCTGAAGGGCAGTGTTAGCCCAGGAGCACCACTGCAGTGTCTGCCTGCAGGAAAGCAGATCACCCAAACCAGGAGCTGCCTGAAAGACCAGGAGTGGAGTCCCCACCCACGAGGCAGAGAAGGGGCCCCAGTGGCTGGGGTTGGTCACAGGGGGGCTGCACCTCCTCACCTGGGTATGTTTGGGATAACCCATCTTGTCAATGAACTCAGAAGCTGTTTTCAGTGCTGCCTTCTTCTCCTCAGAGTTGGCACCTTTGCCTTTAACGAAAACAGAGAGAAAAGAGGTCATTTTTTTTTTAACCCCAAGAAGAAATTGCCCCAGGTACCTTTTGCAACAGTGGAAGGGCCAGGCCTCCCAGACAAATGATGCCAACTAGCAGATGACAAGTGTTTGATCTCTTTTGTGCCTTCTGTGATGGCTGAGAGAACACACAACTGCCTTTCCACTTCTGACATGAATGATTTTCTCCCTGGGTGTCTCGGGTACCTTTCCAAACAAAGATCTTCCCGTCTGTGCCGTGGTCCAGGATGAAGCAGTCATCTGTACTCAGGGCTGCCTGGGAGAAGGGGTTCTCATCTGCCACCAGGGACACTGCCATGTTCCCAGCCCCGTTGGAGACCTGAGGCAACACAGCACAGAGGTCACAGCTCAGGACTCAGGGAGGGGAAGGGAAACACGTTTGAATGCACTGGCCCTGCAGGCACCATTGTTTTCAAACAGGATACCTCTGACACACACACACACAACGACAAAAGCATAACACTTACTCTGAAGAATTCAAGTGCTTCCAGCAAAGCAGGTACTGCTGGGACCAAAGAGAGATTGGTCCAAAGTGGCAAATGTCCTTGGTGCAAAGGGACCAAGAGATACCTTCTGCAGCCAACCAACTGCACTCAGGGATGGAGGGTAACTGAGAACAGGCCTCCCTGAATCGAGTGGGCTTAATGATCTGAGTTTCTGTCTGATTAATGGATGAAGTTCCACATTACAAACCACTCTGGCAGAGATTCACCCCATCATTTTGTCTCCTACAGTCCAAAGTGGTGATAAGGACACCAAAAGCACGTGGACACATGGTGGGAGCAAACAAGGCTCATGCACAAAGCTTGATGGAAAGCCAACAGCAGAGTGAGGCAGCAGCAGGACTTGGATCAGCTCAACTCCTCTCTGCTATTCCAGCTCCATCCAAGTGCACAAAGAGCACCCTGTTCTCCCCAGTGTTATGTCAGGATCTCAGGATTACCTTGTAGAGCTTGGCCAGCTTTCTGTTGGCTGTGTCGGTTTTGGTCTCATCAGAAACTCCTGGTGGCAAAGTGGGCTTTGGTCCCAGGACCTTGAGAGAGAGAAAAATCATTACCAGCCAGTCCAAGGGGACCCTCATTCCCAGATGCTCCAGCCAAGGGAACAAGTAGAAGACAATTCTAGAGCAGCAGTGAAAGTACACCCTGATGCCCCAGCGATGCAGAGAACCAAGTGTGCACTGAGCTGTGTGTTCACACGACTGACACTTCCCACCTAAAGACACTGCTGAGCCTGCCTACACATCCCCCTGGCCCTTCCACACACAACCCTTCCCACTGCAGCCCGGAGAGCGGAGCAGTGGCTGACCTGGAGCATCTCCTCCCGCTCGGATCCCTCCTCGGACACGTAGACCTTGGCGCGGCCGTTGCGCTCGTTGTCCCGGATGCCCTTGGCCAGCACCGTGGCCTTGAGCCGCTCCTGCCGGTTGCTGTTGGAGCCACACCATTGGAAGATGTTCTGGGGGGAAGAGGAAACTCTGTCAGAGCGTGACAGCAATCCTTCCTGGGTGTCGATGGCTGGGCCTGAGCGATGTCAGGCCGCTTCAGACGTCACCCGAGGTGGCCCCAGCAGAGCAGGGCAAAAAACCCCTTATGTGAACTCTGGGACATCTCCTGGCTCTGGAAATGTGCCAGGCCTGCCTTTTCCACGGTACTCACGCTGCCCAGGTCCAGGATGAAACAGTCCCCTGTGTTGAAGCTGTCCCAGGTCACAGGGACCTCCGTGGCCCGCACTGTTCTCCTGCCTTTGACCTGCAGCAGCCTCTGCACAGTGACCTCGTTGGGGACCACGTGTCTGAAGCCAGAAGCCACACCACCAGCCTGAGGGAAAACACAGGGACAAGGATTCCCACTGGGACTGCTGAAGAGTGTATTTCCACGTGTATAACGTGTCCTGCCTACCAGAGATTACCCCAACCTCAAGATTCACCCTCCCTGCTGATAAAGAGACTCTTGGAATTCCTTATCCATGCAGGCAACAGGGCTCATGTCAGTTATCCTCAAGAAAAGCACAACCAAAATTCAAGTGAATGAAAATAACAACAAATGGGTGAGAAATGAGCACGACAAAGTCCAAGAAAGGCTTAGATGTGAGGAAATGTGTGCAGTTTGCAAGCATTTGATGACACTGCTTTCCTTGTGCCTTTGGACTCCTCACAAACACAACTGCTCTTCACTGCATGTTTTCACTTCTATCCCACTTCACTGTGATGGGAGGGAAGAGCAACTCCCACTACAGTTCATCTACTTTACCAAAACACTGCACATGCTGAGGAGGGTTAAGCACAGAAACAGTCTAGGAAGGTCAGACTGCTCTGCAAGGGAGGAGAAGCCAAATCTCCTGGGTGGGCGTTTCCCAGTAACTCTGCTGCTCCCTAAATTCATTCCAGGTGTCCCGGGACTCTTCTTTCCTCTGCTTCTCGAAGAAAAACAAAACCTCGATCCCTACAATTTTCTGGGGCTTTTCTTGTGTGTTATTAATTCAGCCAAATCTCTCCCCCTGGGATCTGCTGTTCTCCACCCTGTTCCAGCTCGCTGAAAACATCTGGCTGAGGACGGGTTTTCAGCAACTGGAAAAAGGGCCCTTCTCACTCCTCTGAGAGGCGGGCAGTGGGCAGGATGCCATTTGTTGCAAACTGCATTCCCAGAGGTACCACAGAGCCCCAGCGAACACCCACCTTGTACTTGATGCCAGACTTGAAGTAGCCCAGGAAGGTGGAGGACTCGTGGCCCTGCACCTCGCGGTGCTGCACGGCCCTGCCCTGCAGGTGGTCGTCCATCTGCACCGTGAATATGGCAGCGGCCCCTCGCTCATCCTGCGAGCTCTCATCTCCTGCAACGGGGAAAGCCAGCAGCTTGGAGGTACTGCCAAGGGCTCTGGGGTTTGCAGGATGCGGGGAAGGCCCTGCCGTGGCCCTCTGTGACGTTGGCAGCAGCAGGCAGGTAGGACGGGGGAAAACCAAACCCCCCTCCCTGAGTCGGGAGGTCCCACCCGACCTCCACCCTTTCGAGCCGCCCCTTCCACCCGAGATCTCTGCGAACCTCTGCACGACAGGGACTTGCTGTGTCCTCTCGATCAGGAAGAGGCATTTTGAGGAGCAGGGTGGGGTTGCTCCCCGTTGCCAGGGCCATTCCCCCACTCACCCAGCCAGAAGTGCAGGTCGTACTGCAGGTTGCCGCTGCGCTGTTTGATGGTGTTCAGCACCAGGTACGAGTCCCCTGTGAAGAAGTCCCCGTACAGGTTTTTCGGCACTGGGACCAGGTCAAACTTCTCGACCCTCCAGATCTGCAGGCCAGGCTCCTTCCCAGCCTTCAGGAACTCGGCGTGTTCCACCATGCTGACAGGCTGGGGGGGACAGAGGAGGGGGCTCAGTGTGCAGGGGAAGGGAAGGGGGTGTTCAAATTAATCGCTTAACTTACTGTTCCAGGCAACAAGTGCAAAGATTCCTTCTCTCTCTTGCATTTTCACTTCCAATCACCTCTTATTCCTGACTTACCCTTTCCTAGACTCTATTTTCCTTGGGTTTTGTCTCCACCTCTCTTGATTTTAATCTATATATTTTCCTTATTAATTTATAGCTTTTTAATATGGCTGCATGACATTCCAGACTCTCGGAAACAAATCCCTTTTATAACTGCACGTTGTACACCTTGCAGAAACATTATTTACAGGTTTCCAAAAACCAGTGTGATCTTACCCAGCTCCTTCTGGAAAACGCTATGAATGTCATCAGATTTAGGTTTCCAAAAGCTCTTCTGTTTTGACTTCAGAACTTGTGTGTAACCTGTCCCTTGTAGGAATTTACACAACATCCTGTCCTAAGGACATTGCAATTTGGGTTTAATATGTTTATTGCCATACTTATGCAATATATTCACACTATGCAATATCCATTCCTTTAACAAACATAATCAACACTTTTCCCTGTCATAAAAGAATTCCCTTCGGTAATTATGGGAGGAAATGGAACAGTCTATTGCACTGGAAATGAAGTTTATCCATGGCTCGCATCGTGCCTTTGGGTGCTATCAGGTAACAGGGAAGAAAACATCCAAATATTCCATGAGAAGCATCCAGTGTTTTGACAAAGAAGACAGTTCACAGCAGCTGATGGACAAAAGCACAATATGCTGAGCTTTCAGGGCAGAAATAAAGGATGTTACAAACCAGAAAGCAAAACAACACGTTAGGTACCAGCAATTCCCAAGCTCACATCGGATCTCAAAGATGCAGAACAATGAACTTCATCGCCGGGATTCCCGTCAGCCTGACTTCGCTTCTCCCAAATTCCCACCCCAAAACCGCACAGACCCCCCACAAAGGGTTAAAAGAGAGTGGGACTCTCCTAAGCAGCTACACCCCAGAAGTTTTTCAGGGTTTAACTGGGATGTTAATCACTTACCACAGCTGAGAGCACAACAGCTGCTGTAACAACATATCCCAGCCCTGCCATGGACACGGAGCTGACACCGCTCAGCTTCAGAGCCATCGCGCACAAAAGGGTGAGGAAAAGATAATTGAAATCCTTTTTGCCCATTTCCAGGAGCAAATGGGCTTCCCCCTTCCCTGCAGAAGCTGTGGGGAGTCCCAGCTCCCTCCTCTCGCTGCTGGGGCAGATGAAGGGCAGAAGCCAATCTTTTATCAGGGACAAACACACCCACCCCCTCGGCAGTGCAGGGGCGGAACGTGTTTGTGCAAACAGTGCTCTTGGAATCTCAGAGCCTCCTCAGCCACTCAAAGGCTGAATCCCAGCAGGCTCCAGCTCCAGACAATGTGCTATCCATTACCAACAGCACAGTGAGGGGCCAGCGAGCCAAACATCCAGTCACGAGGCCGACAGGAGAGGAAGGGATGAAGAGCCATCGGCAGCAGAGGCAGCGTTTTGTCAGCTGGGAAGTTGATGGGACACAGAGGAGCAGCAGGGCTGCTCCAGCTGGCACTGGATGCAGGGAAAGACTCTGGAGAAGACAAGCGCTGAAAGGACTCATCTGAACAACCTGAGGGCGGAGGGAATGCGCCCTCACCTCCCTCAGCTTGTCAGAGGAGCAAGAGGCCAAGCTCAGCCCCTGCTCTGCACCTGAATGTCACTCACACGTGCCACTGTCAGGGGAACACGGTGGGGTTTGGGATGGACCAATGGATTCCAGCTCCTTGCTCACAGAAGGCTCTCTGGAGCTTGGGAGGCAACAGAACAACAGCTCATTCAATAATTCAGTCATTTCACAACCCAGTATTTCCGAGGGTGCAGCAACACCCCGTGCAGGAACACAAAGCCATCAAACCCACTCAGCCCAGTGGAGTTACAACACTGGCTGGTTGGAGCATCCCAACCACCTGCCACCAACAAAGAGATTGCTCCTCCAACCATCTCACACCTCAGCCAACCCATCTATCCCGTCTTCCAAGTGTTTGCAGGGAGTAAACTGGGGAGGAAACTTTCCCTGTGGCCCTCCAGGAATGGAGCGGCCACACAACAAGTGCTGCCGGTCACTTTTGCTCTTACCAGGGGTGAATCCCTGACAGGAGGAGCTTCCCACTTCCAGAAGCTCTCAAAGGATGCTTAACTAAGGGGCCAAACTCTCCAGCCACCAAATTCCACAGCAAAACTTCCACGAAGGACAGGGCAGAGCCCACTTTGTGCTTTCCCCACTCCCCAGGAGGATATTTTCTCCCTCAGGAGAACACTGTGTTTTCTCTCTTGTCCCAGCTGATGTGTTCTGTTTTGAAATGTCACCTTGGCAATGCACCTTTCAACGTTTCACTGGAAATTCTCAGACTGACACGGACAATAAAAACAATGTGTTAGTCCTGATGGTATTTCTGATCTCTGGGGAGGAAGTTCAGAGTGTCAGAGGTCCGAGACCCGGAGAAAAACATGCTGGAACCCTGACCAAGGAAGGCAGCTGGGAAAGGCTTTGGCAGCTGCAGGGAACCCAAACCAAGATGTCTGGGTTGCATAACATTAGAAAGAGATGGGTCCTTTCCAAATGGAAAAATACTTTGGGACTTTTTCTTCATAAATTAAATACCTGTATAGTGCCATACCTGGGCAAACCTCAAAGACCCAGGACCATCTTCTTTGTTAACATCCCACTGTAGGATGTACTGGAATCTGCAGGTAGATGTATGCAGGATAGTTTTGAAAAACAATTTATTTAGTTTTCCGGTTAACTTGGCATTTTTTAATCCAAGCTTGCATTGCCAACAAGCTGCAGAATGTAAATACAGGCAAAAGAGGGAAACAGGGACTCAGTGAATAAATTGTACATTATAGTGTTCTATCATAACATTAATTAATCTGAGCCATTTCTGAAGGGAATAGGTGTGAATGTACCCCAACAGCTGGTGTGGTTTGTGACTGCTGGCAGCAAATGCTGCACTGTTCAATGGAGCCCCAGAAATGCGTGTTCTGGACGTTGCACTGGGGGCATTTGCCAGCTGAGATCACCAGGGCCCTGCCAGGAGGGATGTCCTGATGGAGACATGGAAAACAAGCACAGTGGAAACTGCTCTTAATAAAACTGTCCAGCCCAGTCCCAGAAAGGGTGCTGTGGAAGGCCAATGTCTTATGCAAAGGGAAGTTATTTAAGGAAAACAAGGAGAGATCTGGGAATACAGGGTTTCAGCACAGATGGATCAGCTAAACGACACTTGGCTGCACAGCGATAAAAACAAGACCTCGGGAAAAGAAATCCAGAGATTTGAGCAACCAGGAGAAGACAACAACTTCCAGATGTGCAGTGACACAACCAGGACAGGGCTACCCAGGAATGGCTGGGACGGAGCCTGGCTGAGGAGCAGCCCCGGGGGTGTCCTGCTGTGCTCCCAGCACGATCTGCAGCACCTGGTACGACACGAGGCTGTGGCTGCCCCGCAGGGCAAAGGCAGAGCGTGCAGCTGCTCCTGCAGGGCAGTGTCCAAGGGTCTCCCTGAGGCTGGAAGTGCCTGTTTCACGGGAAAGGCCACCAAGGCACAGGCCCTGCAGTCCCCGTGCTCAGCAGAGCCACCACCGGCCCTGCTGTGCGTCCTCCCTGCCCTGGGGTGCGCCAGCCCTGCCTGCTGATGCTTCCACTGCCCCTGATCTGGAGGCACTTGCTGTCTCTCCCGGTACCCAACCCAAAACACCTCTTATTTCCACCCTGCAATCAGCAGCTCTCTCCCATCTTCACACCTACCACCTACCAGAGCATCTAATGATGTATCTGAAGTATCTTTCTATGAAACAATATCATCCAATACTGACAGCAAAGAAAATCTGTATTTTAGTAAGAACTGGCCACTTACAAGAGAAAAATGAGCACTAGGGGTGTTTTTTTTTTAGGTGGCAGTTCACACCTGTACAAAATACACACAGAGCAAGGACTTACCTGCCCCGGGGCTGCTCAGGAAAGCTTGGCTGGATTAAATGACACTGAGACAAGTGGTGGCAGGTCAGGTCACCACGTGGCCGTGCTCATTTGCAGCTCCGGCGTCTGCTCGGGAGGGGTTCAGATAATTTGTGTGAATTTGCTGCCTAAACAAAGCCCACACAGGAAGGGCTGCAGCCACCACAGCGTTGCACCACAGAGCGTCTCACCGCCCTGCTGCTCACTGCTGGAACCACTCCTGCCTTCCTGCACGCCAGGAAGGGGGGCACTTGCAGAGTATTTAATAGTGGCACTTGCAGAGCGTCAAAATAACTCACAAGTACGGACTGAACTTCTAAAAGATGGGGAGAACAGTAAATCTCAGTCTGTATCCACCCTACAGTCATGCTGCAAAAATGCATCTTATTGTATCCTGGGGGCAAATAGTTGCATTTCCACCCAACTCACTCTCTCTGTGCCTCTATTTATTTGCCAAACATGGCCTGGAGGATCCGAACCGCTCCAAAGAAATAACAACATATGTCCTGGGGAAAAGAAAGCCTCCCTTGTCTCCCAGCATTCCAGGCCTCCTATACCAAGTGCCAGGAGAAGTAAATCGCTGCTGTATTTCTGCTGCAGCACCAGGAAAACCCTAAATCCTGGTGTTTTGCAAGAGGCAAAGGGGTATAATCCTACTGGTACAATCAGTCCAAGGCAATCAACAGGTTGTACTTGCCACAGTAACACCAGAGTAAGAGCTGCATTCTCCAGATCACTGTCTGAAACAGTGACACTGGAGGTATCAATTAAACAAACCCACAAACGAAGTTATTTTCTCGCTTCAGGTTTAGCTGTTTCTGCCCTCTGAACAGAATCTCCGCTGCCTGACTACCCACATGTCCTTTTTCTCTGATCCTCTGCAGACCCATAAAATCTCTGATCAATTTACACAGACTGTGAGGGTGGCACCACAGGATCCTTGAATTTCTGACGGTCAAAACTTGGGATGTTTTGCTGCAGGACAGGGTGAAAGGCAGAGGGTTCAGCCCAGGATTCCCAGAGTGCACACTGGAAAGGACACCCTTGCCTGCTCCTGAAGCCCCCCTGCCAAACCAGGGTATAACATCACTGACTCTTGAAACCATCGACAAGAACTCTGGGGGCACTTCAGCTTTGTTACCAAGGTGACAGGCATTGAGAAATATCTAAACCCATAGATCAGCTCCGTTTTCAGTCTCCAGGCGGCCTTGAATTCAAACACACACAAAACTAAACCCAAGCCCTTTCCCTGCGTGCCCTGAAGAAGCCAGTAAACAAAGCTTGTTTGGGATAAGAGAAAGGTGGCACGGGAGAGCCTCCTCCTCCCCCAGCCACGGTGACTCCACAAACTATTTCAGCTCCTATTTGAGGAGCAGCACAGCTATTCCCAGCAGCTACATCTGAGCACACAGAGCCACAAATCCAAAAGAATTCGAGCTGAATTGCCTAACTCAGACCAGCAGCCCCGGACAGGAAGCCCAGCATTAGCTGTGAACTGGCAAGCAGGTTTTTTTTGCATTTGTTAAGTTTAAAATTCCTACCAAACCACTCTAGTGAATTAGAGGCCCAGAAGATTTGAGTATTGCTCACTTTTTCCAGCTGTTGGTTTGCACTGTGAGTCACAAGCAGCTCTATTTTGGTCTCTCTACCTTTTGAACAGACCCACTCAGTAAACACAGAGGGTTTGGTCGATGCACCAGGGTGAAAACTTCAACACAAAAGCCAGAGTTTCTCCTCAGCTGCAGGGCTGTAAAGGGGGAAGAATATTCCTGACACCTGAGAAAGCTTTGGAGGATATAAAGGTCTCCCATCTGAACACACCCAGAGAAATCTGCTGATACAATCAGCTGATACAATCCAGCTTCACAGCCCTGCCTTGAGAGCATTTGTGAGAGCTGAATCATGCACTTAAACACACAGCACAGGGAAGTCTGGATCACTGGGAACCACTGACTACTCTCGTTCAGCTGGGAGCAACAATTAATCCTGACTTGTACTCAAACACAAATCATTCTGCTCGGTGCTGAAAAAATATATTCAAGGAGTGCTCATGTAACACCTAAGACATAAACCAGGGCATTAAGATGTGACTACCCCCCAAAATATGTCCCCTAGAGAGAGCTGGTGGTGACAGGCAGAGCACATGAAGGGAGGCAGTGAAGACATGCCTGTGGTCAGCTGCAGGGAAATGACACAGATGTTCTTCCTCCAGTCACCAGGCCCTGACTGCGTCCAGGGGAAATCATCTGCAGCTTTATGCAAACTCTGTTTCCCTGCAGAACAAGCCAATACATTCCTCTGCAGCACAGAGGCTGTTCAATCCACGAAGAAGAACAGATAATTGCCAGGGAAGAAGGGCTGGAAACCAGGAGAGAGTCCAAAAGGGAAGCATGGAACGAGGCCTTCGCTCCACGTGCAGCATCAGCCACAGGCAACTGGGTGAAAGGGCTTACAGGTCACTGCCACCCGTGGGACAAGGACAGGAGAAGGACCTGCAAATGTTAGGGCTGAGTGTGGGTAACAAGCACGTAAATGACTTTTCTTAGGCCACAGCAGGGCAGGTCCCACAGCCCCTCACCAGGGGACTGCAGGAACCTGCCTCCATCTGCTCCACACACAGTTCACCTTCCCACATCGAAACCCTCCACGGGAGACACGAAGAGACTCCGAGTTAACAGAAATTAGTTCACTTAATGCACATCCCAAGTCATAGAGCCCCCTCTAGGCCAGGGCCAAGGCCCAGGATGGGGGCTGAGGGTTCCAGGATGGGGGGCTGAGGGTTCCAGGATGGGGGGCTGAGGGTTCCAGGGGCCTGGGCCCTGTGCCCACCTGCTGAAGGGCACACCCAGACCTGCTGCTGGGACCCACGGCCTCCCCCAGCCCTGCCCCAGCACACACCAGTGCTGGCAGCTGCTGCAGTGCCCGGGAGGGACAGGACCCCCCCGTTCCCCATTTCCCAGGAAGCGGTTTCCTTCACAAGCACCAACTTCCCAGTCAGTGAGTGTGCAGCCAGAGGGAGTTGTCAGAGTTCCCCCTTCCACTCTCGGTTCTCCAGCACAGGCAGGTGCGGGCACTGTGTTAATGGCTGTGGTTGGAGATCCAGAGCTGCTCACAGGGCTGTTCCCAGCTCCAGCAGCACAGCCCATCCCGCTGGGCACAGCCACCAGAGGGCAACGCTGTAAACACACATGCCAAAATTATCCCAGCAAAGTGATTAACGGGGGGGGAGGGGGGGTAATTTCATTTCCCTTTAATTCGGGTTTTGGTGTGCAGGAACCACAAGCAATTCCCAGAGCAAACAGCCTGAAACAAGGGAAAGTCCTGCTGGTGTGAGTTGCTCCTCGCAGCAGCTCCGTCCATCTTGAGAGATCCCGGGATGATTCATTTCCTCCAGTGTTTTAAAGGCACTGTTTGGAATTGTAGCTGTGTTTTAACTGCTTGTGGAAACACTCAGTAAATAACATATGTTTAAACTTTGGGTTTGGATGGTGTCCCACTGACTGACTGTCCTAACACAGACAAACGGTTGTTTCTCCCTCTCCAACCGTGCTGGGACATCAGCTGAGATCAGTCCACCTCTCCAGGTTCTCAGTGGGAGGTGAATGAGGAACAAGAGAGGAGAAGAGAAAAGGAAGGACCAAAACCACAGCCTGCAGTCAGAAAAGAATGCTTTGAAAGAGGTGAAAGGAAAAAAAAATATAAATCCTCAGAGCCCCTACCATCCAACCCTTCCAGCCTGAACTTTGCTCACAAACCCCTGACAACCTGCTTGAAAACCCTGACTGAGGATGCAGTTACTGACAGAGCCCCAAAGTGGGGAAAACTGAACAACCTGAAATAAAGGTCATTCTCCAGAGGAAAGTGTGAAATCCCTGGAATACCAACCACTCCCAGTGCCAGCGGCACCACCAGCTGTCCTTGATCCAGCGTGGCTATTCCAGTCTGGCACTTCCAGACTGTCCTGCACTGCAAACCACCCCAGGACAAAGCTGCCTCTTTACCTCCACCAATGTCAGAGCTCTATTTAACCTTGCAAATGCAGCATTAGTGGCTAATCAGAGATAAACGCCGGCTGGGACAGGCTGCTCCTGCCCTTCCTAACTTCTCTGTCCAGGCTTTCCTTCCCTGAGCTGACATTTCATGGACACTGCCTGACCTGATCTCATCTGTGAGGGGGTTTATCAGTGCCTCATTATCAGCAGCTCCCTTCCAGTGCCCTGGATCCACATGTGGACCAACAGAGTGCAGATGGACACAGCCGGAGCGGTGCCGTGTGAGGGCAGCATTCCCTGCCACCATCGGGACATTCCAGCAGTGCAGCTGGATCTGGAGGGTGTGGACACGGTCACCCAGCAGTGTCTGGCAGGCAGTAAGAGCCTGATGACTCTGCCCTGGCAGTGGGTGCACTTTTGCTATCAGGGTGTAGGACAGCAGTGTAAATACTGGCAGTCTGCCAGCATCCCTGAGTTCTTGGGAAGCAGGGATGAGGCAGCAGCGTAGCCTCTGAAAGCCAGGCCTGGTGCATCCCCAGTCAGCTCAGGCACTCCTGCCAGCAGCTCGTTTACCTTTCCTCTCCTCATCTAAGCATCTGAGTGAACCTTCAGTTCAGAAACCCCTGACCACGACAGCTCCCAACTGCTCAAGTCCCAAGGACAGGCACGAGGAAAACTGCCTGAGCGCTTTTCCAGCCTCCCCTTTGTCTGCCCATCTGCTGTGAGGGAGCTGATGATCAGCGTGACAGCTCTGCTGCTGTGCCCCCCGGGCTGCCCGAGCCTGCCCTGCCTTTCCCACTGCCCCTGCTTTGTGGAGCCTCCCGCAGCAAAAACACTTCCCCAAGTGCCAAAAGGTGCAGCTCAATAGCTGGGCACTGTCCCCACCCAGGGAGTTGTGTCTGGCACAAGGAAACGCTTCCAGCACGGCTCCAACTGAGAACTCCTGCGAGTTTAGTGCTTTTATGGGAAAAGAATTAATCACCCAGAGCATTTCTTTCCGATTCCCTCAGGCTTCTTAGTGTCTGAAGTGATTAATTAGTGATTAAGAGACAGAAGAGACACGGACCTGAACTGATGCTGTGAGGAGCAGAACAAATGACGTGACAGAGGGGCACAAAGAGCTGCACCAAAAGGGGAAAAAAAAGACAACTTCAGGTTTTCTTCCTAATGCAAAACCTCAGTGACCTTTGAAAGTCACTGCACAAGGCACCCTTTGAGACTGGAGTTTAAAAGGATCCAAAAGGGGTTACAAGTGGCCATGTAAGATAATAATATATACAATTGTCTTTGCAGTTTGTATTTTTAGAAGGGATATCAAATACCTGGTCTGGAGAAGCAGGCAACCAGAAAGCAGAAATAATACACAGCTTGTTACACACAGATTGCCCATATCAGAATGAGCAATGATGTCTGAGACTGGGATTAAAATGGAAAGCTTGTATTTGTAAGGGAGCTGAGAACAGATATAAATCCTGGGTACAAAATACATCACAGGGCTATTTTAGGAATGGTTTGGTTCCCACTGGGATTCTGTAAAACACCCAACCAGCAACAAAAAGTTATTTTATCTGAATTTGGAGGGGGGGAAGCACTGGCTCATGTGGGTCAGCAGCTGAGCAGAGCTCCCTGCTGCTTTTTGTGCCGTGGGAAGGCCTGTCCCTCTCCTCGTCCACAGGAGCAGCACTCAGTGACACTGCTGACCATGTCACCAGCTCAGCAAAGGGCTGAGCCACTCACCACATTCTACAAAGCAACAGCAAAAGCAGCCCCGTAATGGAACACGTCAGGCAGCCTTTTAGCCAGAGCTGGCAGCAACCCCCTCAGTTACATTATCAGAACCACGAAACTGCACTGTGGAATGCTCCCATCCCTGCCTTGGGGATGAAAGGAAGGAATTCACAAACGTGTTGGATTTGTGCCTGTAAAATCCCAGTTACATTAGCACCAGCAGTAGCATTTTTGCTTTGTCACCCTTTGCACATTCAGAAGCAGCCAAAGATTGATGGCTGCTTCAGTTTCCCCAGGGTTTCCCCCACAGCACTGCAATTTCATCCAGCTGGAGAAAGCCTCCACTCTTAGGAGAGCAAGAGAAATTCTCCTGGGGACAGGGCAGGTACTTGGCTCTCACTAAAATTGTTATCTAAACTCTCACACAACCACTGGAAAATCCCTCCCTGTATTTAAACATCTGACATTTCAGCAGCTCACCATCCACCCCTGTCACCGAGGAGGGGGAACTAAAATTCCTGCCCTGTCTTCTCACTGAGTTCCAGTGAAATCCCTGGAGCTGGGCTTCCCAGCACTCCAGCAGTCTGGTGGTGGTACAGATAGACACCGACACCCTGGGCTGGTGCCAAAGCATGGGCCAGCATTCCCATTATCCACTGCTCCAGGGATGGCCAGAGCTCAGGCCAGAGCCTGGAGCCCCAGCACACACAGGCAGGGCTGTGGTGCCAACAGCAGCCATCCCATGGAGCAGATGGTAAACTGGGCTGACTTCTGCTGCTCTCTGCTCATGACACAGGCTAAGCTGTGATCTCCCACCTCTCTGCAGTAAAAACTGTGCAATAAACTGTCTCATGGACAAGAGAAACCAGCTGCAACAGCCAAGGTTGTGCGAGACCCATTCCTCAGCACTCGGCTTTCCCTTCATTTTTCCAGATGGATGTTATACAACATTCTGTAAAACAGTTTGAGAAACCTAAAGCAGGAGAGGCATTTCAGGAACCCCCACCCCAGGACACCCTGAGCTGAGCCATGCCACACTCCCACAAAGGAAATACAGGAAAATTTGTTTTGCTGATAAACTTGCATCATGCAGAGTTGGTAGTGGAAAATGGAAATTGTAACGATCAGTAAGAAAAATAAGAGACTTAAGGGGAAACAATGCTAGTATCATCCTTGTTAGCAAAGTCGGGTTTTTTACATCCAAAAGCAAATAACATTCAAAGCAGTTTTATTCCAAGAGGATCTACTTACTAATGAGGCCTCCTTGAAACAAGTCATCCCCATAACTTTTTTTTTTTTTTACCACTCTTCCTAGGAAACATTTTAAATACGTTTTCAGTGTCCACATCTCTTTGGAATTTCTATTCAAACAGAGCTTTCCAAACATTCTTTCCCCCAGGCAAAGAACAAACCGAACAAACCCCCCCCCACTGTTCCCTGCGCCGCTCGCTGCGCTTTCACCGCCGTTCGCGGGGGGCTCCTCCGTCCCCGCACCGAGCGACGGACGGGAACGGCTGGGCTGGGCGGCACAGCCCGGGGGATCCTCGCAGATGCCGCGGGGAACTCCCCGGGACGGGATCCCGGCGCCACGGCCGCCCCTTCCTTCCCTCCCTCCCTCCCTTCCCCGGCCCCTCCGCCCGGGGGGGACCCCCGGCAGCCGCTCCCGGCCCTACCGGGTGCCGGCACTCCCGGGGCAGAGGCAGCTGGGCAGGGCCGGGCACAGCCGGCCAGGGCAGGGCAGGGCAGGGCAGGGCAGGGCAGGGCAGGGCAGGGCGGCCCCAACTCCGCCCCACCGCCCGCCCCCGCGGGGCGCGGCTGCGGCACCGCCGGCACCGGGCACGGGCACCGACACCCCGGGCACGGCTACCCCGCAGGGCCGCTACCGCCCGGGCCCTCCCCGCTGCCGGCGGCACCTCGCCCTGCCCGGGCCCTTGGCCTTGCCGGTGGGTCCGGGCTGGGGGGAGAGGCTGTTCCTGCCCTCCGTCCCTCTCTCCCAGCCAGCGGGCAGCCCGCGGGCACAGCGCCGCGACTCAGGGCTGACAGGGAGCACCATCCCGGGGAACGGGCAGCGGCGAGTGCGGGGAGCGCTCGGTGCTCCCGCAGCCTGCTCCGCTCCTCGAGCCGCCCCGGCGCTCCCGAGGGAGGGAACAAGGCGCTCTTGAGCGCCCGGACAAAGCCGCCCTTCAGCGGGTGCCGGGGGAGGCTCAGGCTCGCTGCCCTGTCCCCTGAGCGGCGGGGCAGGCTGGCTCCATCCTCGGCTCTGTGACAGAGCGGGAGGGGAGGGCACAGCACAGGCTCAGGCCAGTTTCCACGTGGCACCCGGAGCCAGAGCTGCACCACTGGGGCTGTGGGACACACGGGGGCCATGACCCTTCCCACGGCCCTGGCAGGACCATAAGCAGCTTTTCCCTGAGCTCCAGCTCACCCATTTCCAGCTGTAATGGCCACAGCCTCTCTTCCCAACTCAGCCTTCTCCACCCTTCTACACTTTTTGAGTGTCCATATGCTGAGGTTTGTTCTCCTCTCTGGGTGTCAGTAGCTTTTTCCTGGCTTTATCCCTGTCACATTGGTGTTCCGTTGAGCTGGGATTTTCCTTGTGGTGTGGAAGATGCTGCACTAACTGGCAAATATTTCCCTGCTTCTTAATATATCACTCTCAGCTGTTGGGATGAGTTCGCTTCTGCCACATCCTCCCACCTCTTCACTTCCAGATAATGTTGTGATGATTTGTTACATGAATTTCCTTCTTTGTTTTCATATGCTTTCGGCCAGTCTCAGTGTGTCCACACAAACACAGGGAGCCTGTAGAACAGTCTCCTTATATATTATAATAATAATGGCCAGACTTCGCGAACGAAGAACCGGGGAAGGTCTTTACACCTTCCAGCCTGCGCATTGGAT
>JAYRBT010000038.1:2086001-2116651 GCA_036023395.1 Myiotriccus ornatus
CTCTTTGTGCCCGTCGAGGGTGGGAGGGGAAACCCCGTGCGAGCGGCGCCGCCATCTTGGCTGCGGGGGTGATGGGGGCGCAGCGGAGCCGCCTCTGAGGGGAAGCGGAGCCAGAGCCGGGCGAGGCTCCCCCCGTGACCGGAGAAACACGCACACAGACACGCGCCGACACACGCACACGCGCTGCCCCAGCTGCCGGGGAATCGGCACCGCGCGGCACAGCTCCCCGAGCACCGGTACGGCGGGCCCCCCCCCCCCCCCCTTCCCGCGGGGGCCGGGCCTGAGGGGGGCCGTGGGCTCCGCCGTGGGTTCCGCTGGGCCGGGCGGGTGGTGAAGGGTTTCTCGGGGCGCCGCCCTGAGCTCCTGCAAGGAGCCGAGCGGCCCCGGGGCCTCAGGTAGGGGAAGGGGCGGCCGGGCGCAGGGCTAGGCCGCTCCGGCCGTGTGGCACCGCCGCCGCCTCCCCCGGTAACGCCACCCCCCAGATCTGTCTGCACACGCCATATATTCCTGTGTATTTATATACAATACCCCCCCTTGCTGTTGCAGTCGCCCGCAGGGTGTGTAGGTGTGTGTTGTACCCGCTGTGGTCGACGTGCAGCGTTATCTGGACTTTTGGTTGTTAATGTTCACCTGCGCTGTCATGAACTTTGACAGGAAAAATGACTTCGAGGGCTGAGGGAAAAGCCACTTCCTATTCGAGAAAGCAATGAAAGTGCCCTAGACTCGCTCTCTGTTTTCTTTTGTCAAAGCTTGTTCGGGCTAAATGGGAGAGGAATTCTGCTCTTTCGCCTGGTTGTGTGTTCACACCTGGAGCTTCTGTAACGTCCGTGGGGAGCTTTGTGTCGAACTGAAGTTGTGCTGAATGGTCCTTGCTCTGAGGCCAGCAAAAGGGAGGTGTCTGCACTGGGGTCTGGCTCTGGAGGTTCCTTGCTGTGGCCTTTGCTCTCTGGGCCTCTCCAACAAGGCTCCGTGTTTGACGTTTATTCAGAGTTTACGGAACCCCTTTGTGACCGGACTCACTGTGTCCTAAACCGCTTCAAACCCCGAGTCACCACAACTTTTTCAATAGCCAGATGTTGTGCTGTGGAATGCTTTGGCCTTGGGATTGATCCCTGTCGTGGTTTGGACTCGGGGGGCTCTTAAGATTGGAAAAATCATAAATCTGAGTGGAAGGAAGAAGTTCCTATTTTCCTTTTCCATTTATTAATAACAAAGGAAAAAAAAGAGGACTTGTTGTGAAGGACAGCAGTTTGGAACCAAACCTGTTCTACTGGAGGTGCTGGGCTTTAGAATGTAAATAATATTTTTAAATGAGTTGCTCACTCTTGTGCATCTAATGGAACCTGCTTGTGGTTGGTGCTCGTTTTGCTGTGTCTTCCTGAAGCACGAGGTAGATCTGAGTTCATTTGGTTCTAAAATGTCTGTGACTTGTGTTTTCCAAGGTGATGACTCTGGAGTGTTGTTGGGGTGACAGCAAAACCCTGCTGGTGTCTGTGTAAACTGCCCCAAACTTCCCTGATACCTCCGGGCCTTGGTCCTCCTACTGTGAACTGACTGTTCTGTGGGAAGAGGAAAACGGGATAAGTGGGGATATACCAGTGGGGAAGGGATGGCTGAGAGGATGGACACGGGAGACAGTGCTGGTGGAGGGCAGGTGTGCAGTGACCTGGGTGTGGTCAGGGAGAGATGAGGTGTGCACACAGAAAAGCAGGAAGTTTGGGAAACAAAATGGAGTAACTGCATGGAGCAGGATGTGAAACCGTGAGGAGGATAAAGCAGCACAGTGTGGGAAGGACTGGAGAGCTGGTGGGGAGATCAGAGAGCAAAGGGAGTGTGATGCTTGGCTTGGATTTTAAAATAAACCCAAAATTCTTGTGTGGAAGGAGAAGTGAAGGTCTGTGAAGCCTTAGAACTCCTCCCTGGGCCCCGGGCTGGGTTAAGGTGTTTTACATGACTGAAGAATATATTAACCATTTTTCCAGGAACAGCCTGGAAAGGGCCCTGTGGGGCTGGAGCTGGGGGGGCTGAGCCCCACAGCCTGCAGGGCACGGGGGCACCCAGGGAAACAGGAACTGGACATGGATAAAAAGGAAATGCAGAGGGCTCTGGGACAGCAGACCACAGACACCTGCTGGGCTGCTCTCTGCTCACACAGCAGCTCAGCCCAATTCACTGCCCTGTGCTCAGGGGATGCTTTGATGGAATCCAAGGGGGCAAAGCCGGAGAGGATGACTCCGGAAGAGCTGAGGGATGAGGAAGGAGCTGGCCAGCAACAAGTGGTGATGTCAGACACGTGTGGAGGCTGCAGCAGGCTCGGACAGTCAGCAGGGCTTTGTTGAGCCAGGCCTGCAGAAATACAGAAGCAGAGCAGGGCAGCAGTGGGACATCATCTTCAGGAGGGCTGAGATGTTGGTGTGGTTCAGAAGCCCTGAGTGTCCTCGGTGTGTGGAAGTCAGAGAACCACAGTGGAATTTCATTGTAACCTCCTGGCTTGCTGTGGACAAGAGAGCTGTGGGAATTAATTGCTTGGGGGAATGAACTGATAACAGTTGACTGGGCAGTGACAGACTATTCCTGAAGGAAGCCACCAGCTGGACCACGTAGTTTTGTGTGCTTGGCAAAAGTCTTCCTTGGGGGAAAAGTGCAGTTTGGAACTGATACAGTTCTACCTCTCCACAAGCCCTCCCCCTCATCCATCTCGGTGTTCTCTGCTGAGGAACATCCCAGTGAATCTGCAGCTTCAACTGTGGGATCCTTTCCTGTTGCACACCCCTGAAGAATGATGGGAAGAACACCTGGGAGGCTGATGGAATACAAAATCCCTCTGGCTTCAGAGTAACTCCCCAGTGGTTCCCTGGCTGCAGTGGGGTGGTTTTGTGGGGAACCTGTAACAAAGGACAGTCCTAGTTTGAAGGGGATGTTGTTTCCACAGGTGTGAGCCCTGTGGATTGACCGTAAGTTGATGGCATTACCCACATGCAGTGTCTGATAAAACCTGTGCCTGGCAGGTTCTGGTCTCTCTCATGACAGACCTGCTGCCTGCTGAGCACAAAAACGACATTTCTCTATGACAGCCAGGCTGGAGCTCAGACTGGATGTCCTGGAGTTGAGCTGGAAGGAACTGCCCAGGTCCCACAAAGGCTGGTGCGACTCTGATGTTTACAGTTGTGGTGTTGGGATACAGAAGGTCAGGGCAGTGTGCCTAGAACTGCCTTATCTGGGGAGGGTCAGATGTAGCTGGTACTTGAAATGAGGCTTCAGTGAGATCTCTAAATACCTGTGGAGTGCTTGTTGATTAGAGGAGGAAATGGAGATGTCCCGGGATCTCATTAAGGTCATCTTTAACTTTCTATTAAAAAATGCCTCAAAGGGAGAAGCTGATGTCTGGAAATGGATGATGGTGCCACTGCTCACTGGGAAATTCCCAGGCTTAACTGTGATACGGAAATTAATCGTGCAGGCTTTGAAATGACAGAAATCTGTGCAGGGTGAGCCATGAGCCTCTGGCTGGTGGCCATCCTGGACTAATGCTCTGAGCTCCTGGGGAGTGCTGTCTCTGAGAGGGGAGCCAAAGCTTGTCCTGAGCTGGCAGCCTTTCCTGGAACAGGGCTGGCAGGTAGGCCAAGCTCCCAGACTGAACTTCTGCTTTCTGCTAACAGTGAAGTCATGGCTGGGTGACTTCGATGTCAGCAGTGCTGGGGCTGAGCTGTGGATATTTATGGGCACTTTTTGCCCTCCCAGAGGAAAGCCCCAACCCCTCATCTTGGGATTATTGAGATTCATGTGTGTGGAACAGGGAGAGGGCTGGGAAGTGGAGGTGGAGCTCCAGTTTCTACAGATGGGTGCTGATGTTAACAGCTGGGAGCCCCTTGCACTGTAGCCGATGTTTCAGTGTTTCCTGACTGCTGCTGTGCCCTGTCCTTGTCTGGACTTCCTCCTTGCAGCTGCAGTAAATGCTGAGGTGTCAGTTCTCCAAGGCTCCATTCTCCCCAGAGCTTCTGTGTTCACTTTGTTGCATTTATTTTTCCCCTTCAGCACAGAGTCCTTCTGGAATATCACTGTTATTCCAAGGTCTGAGTACAGTCTGAATTCCTGCTAATCCTTACTGGAATTTGAGTGTTTAAAAGTTTGTTATTTGGCTGTTTTAGTATTACTTCAGGGTTTATGTAATTTTTTTTTTAAAGAAGTCATCTGTTCTCCAGCAAAGATTCCTGACCTTTAGTAATGATTTGGAGTATTTCGGAATCTTTTTTTTTGGTAATGTGACCCTTGGAATAAATACAATCCCAGTACCCAAGTGTTGCTTTACTTTTCAGTTTAACTCCAGAAACTGTGATTAAACTCAGTATCCCTATTTCTTTCAGTACAGATGTGTGTCAAACACAGTGACTTCTGCAGCAACTCTGGGTCTTGAGAGAAGGTCCAGACTCCTCCCATGAGTGAATTTCTTTAGGATGTTGCTGTTCATAATCTTTTTTGAAGCCAGGGGACTGCTGCAGGGTACAAAGGGTGTGTGGGTGTCCTACCTCTGTCAGAGCCTGATGTCACTGTAACAGTGAGGGTGGAGTTCTAGCAGTGAGATGTGGCTTGATTTCGGTCCTCCTTTCCCACCCATTTCTGAACAGAACTCGTTGCCCAGCCCAGAATTTGGTTTTCTGTCCCTTTGAAACGGGAGCTGGTTTTGATGCACAGGTTGGAAAGCAGGGGCAGTTTGTTTTGTATTGAAACAGCACAGTTAGACTTGTTTACTTACGGGGTATAATGAAAGTGGACATATCTCAGCAAGCAAAGCCAGTCTGTCAAATAAACAGAGATAAGAGGCTCACTTAGTTCAGAGTGTGCTGCAGCCTGCACAGAGTTCCCAGCTTGTCCAGCCTGGAAAGGAGAGTCCTGCTCACCTTCCAGTGGTGCTGGTTACAGGCTGGGATAGCAGGATGCATTCCCCTTGGCACTGCTGGCCTCCTGGGGTTGGGAGGGAAGAGAGGCCAGCCAGGCTTCTCCAGGGCACATTTTGCAGTGGTTGGTTCCCTGTCCTGGTGCTGGTTGGTTGGGTTGGGTTTTTTAGCACTCCTCTCATGGGAGTCAGACGTTGGGTGGCGGGTGAAGGGGCCTGTCAGAGCACGTGCACTGCATCAGAAGATGCCCAGTTTGAATGTTCCTGCCCTGGGATGTGCTGGAGGAGAGAAAAAACCATCATATGTGAGGATGTTCAGGAAGCTTGAAGTACTGGATGTTTCCACAGTGACAAGTTAATTTGGAATTCCATATGGGGCTGTTACTTGTCTTTGTTCACTGGTGTTGAAAATAATCAGTGCATGTATTGGAAGAAATGTAACTTTGGAGTCTTCCAGGCCATAAGGCAGCGAAGCTGCTGGCCTGCTTGGTGAATTACTGTCCAAAATGTCTTTAGTTTACCATCCTGGAACAAACTGGGTTGTCTAGAACAGCGTGTGTAGGATTTAGGGTGGATGCTTTGCACACTGCCTGAGGTGGGAGCCTGGAATGTTCCCCTGTCCCGAGCCAGGCAGGAGGGAAGGAGGTGCAGCTCCGAGCCTGGCACTCACTAAACCCTTCTGAACTGCTGCTGGAGTTGTTCCCCTCCGAGGTGCAGATAAGCATGTTTGCCTTCCTTCAATCTCTGCATGTGGAGGCTGTTGGTGTGTGCTGGGAATGAGATTTGTTCCCCTTCCCTATCGCTGCAGTTCACTGGGAGGGATTAATTGTGGTTCAAGAAACAGTGCTTTGCTTTTCAGAGGGTCCCAGCCCCGTAAACTTTCCCATGTTTTTATTTCCTTCCAGTGCTGGTTTGGTTTGCCATGTGAATGACACATGACTGAATGCAAACCTTTCTAGGCTCAGTGTTCCCTGTGTTCCTGAGGGCTGGCTGCCTGCCTGCAGGAGCAGGGAGGGAAATGCTGAATTCCTGCCACAAATGTTCCACTTGCTTAGCTGCTCAGAGTGTAGTTTAACTCTAGGGCTGTGACAGAAGCAGGCGTTTCTCATCCCTCATGTCACCTGGCAGTATCTGGCCTGTGTAGATGTGGAGTCCTGGTTAACTGATGGTAGCTCAGCACATTTACACAGCTGATGTTCTAATTCCCTCTACCTTTAGGAAAACTGTGGAACGTTGGAATGATTTACCCCAACCTAATCTTGGTGCCTTTAAAAAAGGGAAGCTGCTCAGCCCTGCTGCAGCACTGCCCTGCTGACAGAGCCACAGCCCTGGTAACCAACTTCCTGAGCATCTGATTTGTGGCTGCGCTGCTTCCCAGCGTGGCCAGTGGCAGGCCAGGGCTGCTCCAGGCTTCTCAGTAATGCTCAGCTGCCTCTGCAAGCTGCACTGGTTCCTTTGGTGCTGGGGCAAGTCTCCAAAGTGTGACGTAATAGTTCCAACTCGCTGGTTTCGTAAAACCTCTTCAGATTTTCGTGTTGGAGTCAGATTTTATTTTCAGTTCGTACATCAGCTGTTTGGGGGGTGAGTGCTGCTCTGTCAGGGGCTGCGAGAGCAAGGAGGGGCTGAGCTGGGAGTGGAAGGGTAGTTGGAGGGAGGGGAAAGGGTTTGTTTGCTGATATGAACTCAGCTGGAGGAATGGGGTTGAGTTTGGTGCACAAGCCCCAGTTGTGACGTGTTCTGTTTTTCTGTTTCAGTGCCACAATGGCAACTGCACCTTACAACTATTCCTACATCTTTAAGTACATCATTATTGGTGAGTACCACTGGGCACAGCCCTGGCTTTGGGGGTGGATGGGTGAGGAACCTGGGGCTGGGCCACTGCTGCTTTCAGGAGTGCCTGTCCCCCCCAGTCCTCCCAGGTCACCACGCTTGCTCTGAAGCTTCAGCAGCAGTGCCAACATAAAGGCCTTTGTGTGCCCCAGACCTGGAGCTGGGAGGGGGGCAGGGCCCAGGGCCTGTCCTGAGTTCCTCTTAAAACCTGGCTTTGAGGGGGAAATGGGGAAAAAATGGCTGGGATGTTGTGTTGGTTCAGGTTTGCTCGAGCACTTTGCATCATTAACCTCAGAGGTGTCAGGATTTCTGTTGAAGGCACAAGTGCTGCTTGGAAACCATTGCATGAGGCTTATAAGCCTCCTGCAGAGAAGGCAGTTTTTGTGTCCAAATGCTGCTTTAGCTGCAGCTTCCTTGGCTGTTTGGAGTCAGGGACTTGATTACATTCATTACTATCCTGGAAGAACTGGTCTTGCTGTTAATTGTTTAATTGTTAATGACCTTGTGTAGGTGTAAGTGATCTGCTGTGTTACTGTACAGGTTTGTGAGGCTGCTGTGAAGCCTCAGCCTCTGGAAAAGTGAGTTGTTAAAACACCTTGCTGTGCCTCACTCTCGGCATTGTGCAAGTGGATCAGTGGAAGTAATTTCTTGTCAGTCTTTTTGATGTTCTTACCAGTACCTGCAGTAACACACCGGGCGTGTCTCACAGTTCAGATTCTCACAGGTGTGCTTGTTATAACCTCGTGAGATGCAGTTGTAAAGTCAGTATAATACAAATCCAGTTATTTTTGGAGTGCTCTGGTGCAGCAGGTGACAAATTGCAGGGCTGTGACCCAGGGACAGAGCACTGCCCAGCTGGGACAGGAATAACGGTGCCACTGGTTGGGTGGGGTGAGGAAAAGGGGCTTGTTGCAACCGGGGTTTAACTCTTCTTTCTGTGACAGGGGACATGGGTGTAGGAAAGTCCTGTTTGCTTCATCAATTCACAGAAAAGAAGTGTGAGTATTTGAGTTCCCACCATTTCTCCCGTCCCCCCACCCCTCTCTCCTGCCTGTTCGTGCATGAGCTCCACTTGGTGTGTGGATCTATCTGTATGGACTGCACTGGCTCAGGTTCTGGGGTTGACTCTGCACCTGTAGAGACAAAATGTTGATGTAGAGATGGCAAAAGTCCTGCCTGTGAGGAGTGGGAAGAACAAGATGTGGGTTTACAGCTTTCCTGGGGAATTTTGCTACGGAACAGAGCGAAATGCCTGAAATATTATGTTTTCAGTATTGGTGTAACTTGCTCACCAGCACTTGGAGTTTTTAGGGCTCTTAAGGAGTTTAAAAGGAAAAAGGGATTAATTTTTCTTGTTTGCAGCCTTGAGCAGCACTGCCATTGCCTGCAGCTCTGTGAGTCAGGACACTTGGCCTGCCCTGGGTGATGGTGCTCCAGTCTGTCTCAAACATTCTTTTATACATGGTATCATCCTTAATTAAGAATTAGCTCCCAAAGTGTGTTGCCTTGTGGTTTGCAGCAGTTGTTGCCTCACTCACTGAGTAATTCTGCAGGTATTTATCAGCACAAAGTCAGTCCTCACCATGTGCTGCTCGAGGTGTGGTAACAAGTGGGTAGGAGCTGCAGTTTAAAATACTTGGTTTTCAGTAGAAATAGGATTCTCTGACTTATTTTTTATTAAAATGCGGTATCAGCCAGTTAATGCTACTTTACATGTGGGCAGATTCTCAGTGAGGACGTGTCTTGTCCTTGGTCTGTCAGCACCAAACCCCTCTGCTGGGACTGTCACCAACTGCAGGGAGCTTGAGTAGCTCCTCACCCTTCCTGTATTTTCTGGATCTTTCTTAAAGATGAGCTTATTAACACGACTTTATCAGAAGTAGGAAGGTGCCTTCTGGGGTTTGATTTGTGGTGTTTGTTGCTCCTTCTGAAAGGGGCATTTCCTGTGCACAGTCCTGTTGCTGCCCTGTCTGAAACAACCTGGCTACTCGTTTTTGAAGATGTTACAGACTTTTGAACTGTGTCTTTCTTAGTAATTCCCTAAAAGTTCTCTTTTCCCACTGCATTAAAATAGTTTCTGCAAGGATAGACTGGGAGTCAGCTGACTTGATACCTTCTGATTTGTGTGGCCAAACAGCAGCAGAGAAGGCAAGGAATTTCATAACTTTTTAAAACTCACTGCAGCTCAGGAAATGCAGCATTTTATTTCTGCTGAAGTGATGCAGTTTGGGAACTGTAGCTGCAAAAATGCTTTCTTAGAGACTGCAAATCTGGTGAAGATGACTGAAAACGGGTGGTAGTCACATCTTTGCAGCAAGGAAACCTTGCCCTGGAGAGATCTGATCTTTGCTCTTATTTCTCATGGCAGTTATGGCAGACTGTCCCCACACAATTGGTGTTGAATTTGGCACAAGAATAATTGAAGTTAGTGGCCAAAAAATTAAACTACAGATTTGGGATACGGCAGGACAAGAGAGATTCAGGGCTGTCACACGGAGCTACTACAGAGGAGCAGCAGGAGCTCTCATGGTCTACGACATCACCAGGTAAGGGCAGGAGCTCTGGGTTGGTGTGTCCTGTCCTGTCTGTCCCCTGGGCTTGTGTCTGGGTGATGAGTATCCTGTTGTGTGACACTTCCACACTTCGACTTGAAATTGTGGTCTGAGCCCAAACTGCTGCTTTGTCTGCGTGGAGGTGGGGAGAAGAGCAGGGATGGTGGATGTTTGGTGGATGCTGACTGTGCTGTTGGCACTTAAATATTTTATAAACCACCGAGGCTAACACCGTGCTCGCTTGGTTCTTTGCAGAAGAAGTACATATAATCACTTAAGCAGCTGGCTGACAGATGCAAGGAACCTCACCAATCCAAATACTGTAAGTTGGACTTTATTTAGCTTGACAGCAGCACTGCTGATGCCTGAGCCAGAGGGGGGAGGCTCAGCCCGAGCACCTGCAGTGGGCTCTGCAGTAGCTCCTGTGTTCTCTCCACTCCTTGTGCTCCCCTCGCTTCCCTGGCTGCAGCTGGAGCAAAAGGGGCCCCTTCTGAACGTCTTGCTGTGCCACTCACCTTTCAGGGTCTGCTTGTAGCAGCTGGAGATAAGTTGTGATGCAGTTGGCCCAGCTCTCACTTGTGTTACTCTTCCTGCTCTGTGGTAGTAACGAGGTGAATGCTCCCATCTTAGCAGATGATGAAACAAACACAAGAAGTGGCTCAGGGTCCAGCTCCTGAATAAACAGTAGCACCACTGCTTTTTAGGACCTGGTCTCCTGAGGACAGCCTAAAGCACTGGAGATGCTGTTCCTGCTTCCCAGAGCGGGGAATGCTAGAGCAGAGCTCTGCTGGAGGAGCGTGGCTTCTGCACATAATCTGCTTTTTAGTTCTATCAGTAAAGATGATGGCAGGGAAAAGGCTCACGAGCTTTTTGCCAAACTAACTTTGTCTCTCCCAAACCAGGTGATAATCCTCATAGGAAACAAAGCAGACCTGGAAGCACAGAGGGATGTTACATATGAAGAAGCCAAACAATTTGCTGAAGAAAATGGTGTGTTTTTTTTCTCTTGGGCTGATACATTTCCTACGGGATAGTGCTGTTAAAGTGAATCCTGAGCACTGATAGCTGCAAGCTTACTCTTCCAAAGTCATGGAATTGTATGTACAGACTCCTGTGCCTGAGGCACTCTGGCTTGGTGCTCGCTGTCTCAGTTCTAGAAATCAGTTTGTGTGGATAATGTTTAGTACTAAAATAGTGTCTTGCACGTAACTGAAGGTCACAGTGTGTCTGACTTGGGGCTGTTTGGTGTGTTGTGCATTGACTGTCAAACCTCTGTTTCTGAACAGGTTTATTGTTCCTCGAAGCAAGTGCAAAAACGTAAGTAGTTCTGTCTGCAGTGGTGGTTCAGATCCCTCTGTCTGAGGAATGCACTGACTGTGCCCAGGAACGGCCACGGGGCTGGGGGGGCTGTGCAAGTGCACAAGGAAGCAGACGGTGTTTCTGAGCTCCCTTGGAGGGTGAGGTGTGTTCAGCAGCTTTGACTTGAAGGGAACTCGGGAATTAGAGCTCTGGCTACATTTGAGGCAGCCACTGGTTGAATCCACGTGATCCAGCTGGGATGGAAGGCCTTGTCTGAGTGTGGAATGTGTACACACGTGGGGCGCTGTTTCCCAACTAGACGTTCCTTCCCTCGGGTGTTTCAGGCTGTGGAGTTTGTTCTGGTCCCTTCAGGGGGGGGAATTGCCGTGCCTGGGGCTGGGGTGTCCCAGGGTGCCGGGCTGAGGGACAGCACCTGTCAGGGTGGAGCTTCTGCTCCGTGGGGGCTCCCCTGTCCTTGGGCCTCTGTCAGAGCTGTCCCGTGCACGTGGCTGCACGCCCTGGTTTATGTTTGTGCTCGGTTTCAGCAGCCTCTCGTTCCTGGCTGCCCCTCTGGGTGCAGTGGCCGTGGGGACCTGGGCTGTCCCACGGATGGGTTGGAGCTGTGGTTGGGCAGCTCCGGGCACTGCCAGGGAGCACCTGTGGGATGGCAGCACGGTGTCCCTGCCCCGCTCAGGGGCAGCCCCATAACTCTGCCGCTCTCTTGCAGCGGGGAGAACGTGGAGGACGCGTTCCTGGAGGCCGCCAAGAAGATCTACCAGAACATCCAAGACGGGAGCCTGGACCTGAACGCGGCCGAGTCGGGTGTACAGCACAAACCATCGGCCCCGCAGGGCGGGCGGCTAACGAGCGAACCCCAGCCCCAGAGGGAAGGCTGTGGCTGCTAGTGACCCTCCAGGGCTCCTCTGACCCTCCAGGGCTCCTCTGACCCCACACCTCTGCTCTCGGGAGCGCTGCTTTTGGCCGCTGCCCCGTCTTCTGTACATCTTACTGGGTTTAATTAAAACTCTGAGACAAGTTTAACACAGTACTAAACTGCTAAACAACTTTAGATGTAATCAGGTTATCAAAGGCAAGTAGAGTAATAAAACCTCTCCTGCATGGTAAATCTAGAAGTTTTTTTTTTTTCCTTGATTGTCCTTGTGATAGTGTCACCGATACATAATTTAAACTGAGCACTGATGCTGGACTCCTGATTTTACACTTTCGCAGGGCTTTTGTCTTGTATGGTTTAATTTTATGGTTCTTTGGCCTTTCTCCCCCACCTCTAACTGTTGGAGCTGTCCATAGTAAAGGATGAGTTGTTGCTGTGAAATGATTCCGATGGTAGCGAGGGGCTCTGTAACGATGTGCTTTGTTGGAAGAATTCCCTGTGGGATGTGTTGGGGTGGCGCAGGGAAGTGACCTGTTCATTCTTGTGCTCAATAGCTTTATGTCCTTTTTTTTTGCCACTTTTCTCCTTTCCATTTGTTAACAGAACGTAAATATGTATAAAATTTGAAGGAACTGAGCTAACAGTTAAATACATCCTGTGTATATGATTTTATTGAAGAAACCGATGCCCGGCATTAGAACAGTGTGTAAGAAACCCCCGTTTGTACAGTCTGAGCTCTCTGTGCCCACCTGCCCTGGCAGCACAGCCCAGCCCTGGCTGCAGCTCCCCGGCAGCATTCCCGGTGTCCCAGGGCTGCAGGGGACACAGACATTAACACTAGTGGGATCTGTCTCATCTCTGCACTGGGGGTTCTCTCCCCTCTGCTTCTCTTGGTTCTCGGGCTCCATCCGTGGCCGGGGTTCTCACACACCCCCTGCTTTTGTACCTGTACCCTTGGGAATGGGCAGGGGCTGAACTGGACAGTTGGAACAACATGTGCTCTCCAGGGATTTTAACTGCTGTTGTATTTTTTCCCAGTCCTGTGTGAGGGGGTTTTTTAAGGGTTTTGCATCCAATCTTGGAAAGTCCATCCTTCTTGGCCTGTGGGGGGGTGTCACATGCTGACCCTGCACGGGGGGTTTTACTGTGGCTCCAAGAGCAGCTTCACTTGGGAAACATCACATGGTTTAAAATGGAAGGGTAAGTGCTTAATGTCTCACCTCAGGCTCACTGCAGCGTTTCAAATACAAAGTAGCCTTAAAATCCCTCTCTAGACACTAAAACTCCACAATGTTCAGCCTTGTAAGTAACCAGTGGTACCAGAGTATTGTACAGTCCTTGTTAAATAAAAGCCAAAACTGGAATGTGCAGACAGTGGGTTTGGGTAATTTGTGCACTGTCCCTCTGTTTTGTCTGGTTAGTCCTTTTTTACCTCCTGTTCCTCAGTAGATGGGTATGTCCGAGATCTCCAGCTCCTGCATCTGCTTACCCCGAGGCTGCACCAGGGCTTGCCCAGGGACCACGACCTGCTGCTGGTGTGAAGTCAGTGTTGTAATGACTGCAGCTTGTTGAGGTGCAATACCTGTACTCCCGGAGTCAGTTCAGTAGGTCTGATTGTTTCTGTCACAGAAAGGATCTGTTTGGACTGCTGTACTCCTCATTTGATGTAACAATGCTATTAATCTAAATATTTGTAAATAAAGTACCTGTATCTAGATACCCCTCACTGCTGTGTGTCATTTGCTGGGGGGCCTCGGAGTGGTGAGAGATCCTTCTGGTGCTGGTTTTTGTGTTACAAAGCAGCGTTTGCAGCAGGAGTTTGTGCCCCTCTTCCAGAGCTGTTCCTGAGGGGGAACAGGGTGGGGCCAGCAGGGCTCTGGGGTTGGTTTGTTCCCAGTGAACTGGTGATGCTGCAGGGAGGAGGTTTATACTGATGATGTGGATGAGAAAGGCCAAGACTGAGACTGGTTCCAAAGCCTGTTCCAGGACAGAGGGCTGGGACAGTCACTGGGCCTGGTGCTGGAAGGATTTCCAAAGTGGCTTTTCCACTACTAATTAGGGAGTAAGTTGCTTGGAATTTTGTTTCTGAAGCCATTACCCCTTTCCACAAAGCCTGTGGAGAGCGAGGGGTTGCTGAGAGCTCAGCCCCAGCAGCCAGCAGGAGTTCCAAGCCACAGCTGCCAAGAGTGGACACATTTCTGCAGTGGGAGCTGCCCCAGCACCACAGGGCAAGGGCAGGGACCTGGAGAGCAGCTTTAGGGAAAAGAACCCACAACCACCCCCACGGCAAAGCAGCGATCACAAAAGTTTATTTGAAGGAAGTACTCAAAAAAATAATTGTATTTAAAACCTCCACGCGTTTGGCAACAGGTCAAGAGCCAAACTCCAGCCTTGTAACAGGGTTTCTGTAAAGTCAAAACTGGCTGAGAGCTGAGCACTTCAAGAGGAGGTTGTTTTGGGCACATTTAAATACTCATTTAAAATAGTTATTTTTTTTTTAGAAAAAACCAACATATACATAAACCTGTTCTTCAGTTGTACAAAACCTTCACAGCACAGTGCAGGCCCTGCAGCAGCTCTGGGGGCAGAGGCCTTTTGGCTCACACAGTGAGGTAGGAGAAGACTTCAGAGGCGGCAGCTGCGGGCCCGGGGCCGAGCTGGGATGTGCTCTGAGCTCTGCTGACTTGAAGCCACTTTTCAAGTACCAATTTTACCTTCAGCTGGTACAAAAGAACACTTCGATGTCCTGGGGGCTGCTGTGGAACCAGCCCTACCAGAGCTTCAGCCCTGGGGCTGGACAGCTCCTCAGCCAAAAATGTGTCCCTGAAAGAACAAGGATGGCAAAGCTTAATGTTTAACTTGGTCCCTCTGGCCCAGCTGAGCTCCCACAGCAGCTCCTGCCCAGAACACACCCCCCTAACCCAGGACAGGCACCACGGCACTGGGAAGAGCCAGTGGTCTGGGGACCCCCACCTGTCCCTGTGTCCCTTGGCATTCCAGGCTCTCAGGGAGGCTGGAACCAGGATGGTGTCATGTCTCACCTCTGGCTTCACCGAGAGATTCCCTGGGAGCAGGAACGTGTCGTGGGAGACCCCGAGACGCTTCCCGGCCTGCTGGGGACCCCAGCAAGGCCCGGCAGAGAGGCCTGGGAAAAGCAGTAAAGTCTAAGTAATTAATGTCTTCAATTAGCAGAGACTATTAGACTTTGTAAAAACAAGACAAAATTAGATTTTAGAGAACAAAATATTAAAAAAAAAAAAAAGGCAAAAAAAGCCCGAACCACTCAGAGGAAAGCTCAGCCTTCCCAAACACATCAGCTACTGCCAGAGAGTGTGGCAGGGTGTGATCACCCGCCTTCAGAACCCCCCAAAACACAACTCCTGTCCCACCAGCACGTTACCTGAGTTCTTGTTGAATTCAGAGTGCTGTGGAGAGACGCCAGGCTGGAGCTCTGGGCCAGCAGCAGCGAGTCTGAGGCGGAGCTGCTGAGCAGCTGGTGCAGCTGGTCGAGCTGTCTCTGCAGGCTGTGCAGGCTCCCGGCCGTCTGCTGCTTCCCCCGCAGCAGCACCTCGGCCTGCTGGGCCAGGGACTGCCACAGCTGGGCCTGCCAGGACAGGGCTGTTACAGCGGGCAGGGCCATCGCCCACCCCACTGAAGAGGCAAAGTCGAGCCCTAAGGGCGGGGATGGTCAGTCTCACACCTTTGCCACGTTCTAACTGAACCCCCCCATCATCTGTACTTGGTGGGATCAAGGGTGGCCCTGAACTCATCTGTCACTTTGCTGATATGCCTCAGTGTGACAGAAGTGAGGGAATCCTGTTGGAATGCTCTAAAATCCAGTTAACTGCTAATTAGAATCACTCACCGTGCTCCAGCCTGCATTGCCAGGCTTTTACTGTTTTACTCTCACCCCACCCAAAGCTCCTCTCCCTGGTCCCTCCAGAGCTGGGGGAGGATCCCACCCCTGGGGTGTTTGGGGGTGTTTTGGGGGGGTTGGCAGTGGCTGTGCTGGTGTGACAGGCACAGATGTGGCACCTTGAGCCGGTCCTCGTGCTGCTGGAGCTGCTCCCGGAGCGCCTCCCCCCTCCACTGCTCGTCCTGGGGAAACAGAGACACACTGAGCACAGCAGGGACAGGGACCCCACACTGGCAGCACCAGCAGCTGCTTCCCCAAAGTGTTTTACCATTAAGAAGATGCTGGAAATGTTCCACTTGTCTCCCAGGGAGAGGAGCTGTCCCTCAGCTGCAGCGAAGGGCCCGGGCTCCGAGGCCCCAGAGTCACACAGAGGGCTGCCCTTTGCCTCAGAGGATGTTTCCAGATCCTCCAGCGGGTACAGAGAAGAGGAGTTGGCAGATTTAAACCCCGTCCTAATTTCATCTTCAACCTCCAGGTTAAGCAGTGTTGCTGCACTCTCCATTTCCCTTTGTCTCTCCTCCAGGGTTTTAACCTGCAGCACAGAACAGTCTCAGCACAGCCCTGGGGTTACAAACACACCATCTGTGCAGAGGGGCTGCTTTGGAAAGGGTTACACCTGGACCACTGCAGTGAGAAACCCCAAAACCTCTGCCCAGCTGCAGCTCTAGTTTCCAACATGAACTCTGCCAGGGAAACCCCTGGGATGGGAACAGGAAATCCAGGACACAACTTGGTAACTTAAACCTGCCACACTCGGACCTTGCAGGGCCTTCCTGAATATTTTCCAGTTGCCAACAACATTCTTCTCTGCAGGACCCTGTTTTTAAAGGGTTGGGAAGCAATCTATAAAGGATTTATTAAAGGTGGGATCATTTTGAATTCAAAGTGAGTGTCAAAAGCAGAAGCTGGCCCTGGCTGGCACTGACAGGTTGTAAATGCTCCCTGAGGAGCTCTGAACGTTGGTAACGTTCAGTGATTTGCATCAATCACGACAAGTGATGCCAAGGAGGGGGATTTGCAATTGTGGCAGAGCAGACATGAGATCCAAACCCAATACCAATGGACTTGTGGAAATGAGCAGCCCTCAAACCCACCTGGGTCTGGAGGTCCCTGCAGTGCTGCTGGATCTGCTGGTCCTGCCCAAGGCCTTTGGCTCGCTGGCGGTTCCCGAGGGCCACTTGCTCAGCCGTTGCCACATCGCTCTGCAAACAGGTGTTTTCCTGCTTCTGTTCCTGGGAAAATGCAGGAAGATGCCCTTTCACAAATATGAACCAAGAGAACCCACATCATTTCTTCAAGTTAAAAGGCAGGGACAGGATCAAACAGGAGTAACTCAGGTTTTCTGCAGCACAGCCTGGAAATACCAGAGGTTGGTTGCCCCAAGCTGTGTCTGGCCTGGGGGTTTTGTTCCTCCTACACAAAAATGGGTGTTCTATCATTTTGCTGTTTAAAATGACCCCCCAAACCTTCTCCCCCCAGCCAGGACTTACCTGCAGTTTTCTTTCAAGCTCCATCCTTTGCATTTTCTGTGTTTCTTTCAGACTCAGGATTTGTTTTTCTGCTTCTCTCCTCTCTGACACCATCTGATCCTGGAGCTGCTTTAGCTCAGACCTGGAGACTTGCAGTTCTTCCTGAAGACACTGCATTTCTCTGTGTGTTTGTTGTAACTGGGATTCTCTTTCCAAGAGCTGCTGCTCTGCAATGAACATGTTTAAAGCCAGTCCTGGTCAGCAGAACCTGAACCCTCCTGGGTGTACTTCCCACACACCAGACACGTTCCAAACACCAAGAAACCAAGTGAGATGAACAGAAATATTTCTTGGTTTCACTGGGACTCATCCCCCAGAGATGGCAACAATGAACTTGGGCAATGACTTACTGCTTTTTCTGACAGTCTCTTCCAGAGCTGCACATCTGGACTCCTCCTTTTCCAGCTTCCAAAGGTTTTCTTCTGCCAGCCTGACTTTTGCTACTGTCTGCTCCAGTTTCTTGTGTTGCTCTGCAAGTTCCTTTTCCAGGAGGATTTTCTCATCTTTCCCTTTAGCTGTACATTCTTCCAGCTTTTTCCCTTCACGCTCTGAACTTTGCTTGAGGTGATGAAGAACCTGCCAGAAAAAAACCCACTCAGAGCCTGAACACCAAGGAGAACAAAACCCACCTCTAAGAAACGTTGCAGGAGCTAAAGCAGCATCAGTTGGAAAGGACTGGATGAGCTTTAAGGTCCCTGCCCACCCAAGCCAGGCTGTGGTTGGTTGTAAACTCACCCCCCCACATTTTTTGCTGCATTATTTTTCAGGTCAGGGGAAGTGAGGCAAGTCAGGGGGCTCGTTACCTCTTCCTGTTGGGCCAGTTCTGTTTCCTTCTCTTCAATCTTTTTCTGCAGCTGCTGCAATTGGTTCTCCCTCTTCTTCTGCCTCTCCTGGTGATCCTTACGCTTCCTCAGGCACTCGTGGATGTCTCCTTTCAGGGCTGCCTGCTCCCTCAGCAGCTCCTCCTGCTGCCTGGTGCTGTTCTTCAGATCCTGCAGCAGAAACCAAACCCAGGAGGCAGGAGGAGCTGGAAAAAGGAACAGCTGCCTGGCCAGAAGGGTGGTGGGAGAGGGGACAGAACCCACCAAGCCTGGTCACCCTGAGCACGTCCTTCCATGCAACCCCCCCAGTGCACTGACACAGCAGGGAACAAACTAGTGCTGGCTGGTGGGGTTTAAAGCATCTTCTTCCAGACCAGTCAAAGCCCCTGCAGACTCAGCAGCACGAGGCAAGAACCCAGTTTCTGAGCTGGGCCAGGCTCTGCTGCTGAGCTGGAGTGCCCAGACAAACAGGGCACAGGCCTCAACCCCCTCACCCTGGGACAGCAAATATGAGGTTCACTAAAACCAACCTGTTGCACTGCTTGGAGCTGCTCCCTGGAGCCCCTCAGTTCCCCTTTCACTGTTTCTAGTTCTTCCTTTTTCCCTAGAAAAAAATATTTGGCAACAGGAGTCTTTCAATCAGCAGTTTGAAATCCCTGCACAAAGAAATTCTCTCTCAAGTGAAGAATGAACAGTAAGAAATAGTTTCTAAAATTTCCACCTTTTTGACATGTTAAACACTTCCTGCCTGGAGACATCTGAGCATGGTGGATATTTAATCCCAGACACCTCAGCTAAAATGTGTCTTTTAATACAACTTCTCTTGAAATGTATTACAGCTTAAACCCCAAAACTGATCTTTACCTTGCAGATCCTCCTGGACAGCAACAATCTCTCCATTCAGTGATTTCTTCTGCTTGCTCAGCAGCTCCACCTCCTGCTGCAGGTTCTTAACCTTCAACTCCATTTTTTCTGCATTGGACAGTGCAGTTCTGCTGCTCTCTTCAGCAGCAGTTAAGTCTCTGTAAAATGGGAGTAGATATTCTTGGTTTGTTGACAATCCTGAAAAAAGGTCAGTGAAACCTTCTCAGCCCAAGGGAGTGGCCCCCAGCACTCAGAGCAAGACAAGTGTCCTGTTCCAAGACTCAACAGTTGACTTTTTCTCACATTGCCAGGATGAAACACATGCAGTTGAATTCACCAGCTCCACTGCTGAGTGTTTTCTCTAACTCTGTTGCAGACAGATAAAACAAAAGCTCCCCAGGGCAGAAGGAGCTGCACATTCTGTATAACGGGGCACCCCCAAGTTACAGCTGCTGTTTTTAATTCCAATAAACAGGCATTCAAAGCACTTCCCAGCCCTCCTGAGCTTCGCAGGAATGTCCCCCCACCTTCTGGTGTGTGACAGCCTCTTCTCCAGGCTCCAGGACTCCTCCTCCAGCTTCTCCTTTTCCTTAGCCAAGGCCTCGAGGTCGCTCTGCAGGGTCCGCATTTGGGAAACCAGCTGTTGGTTCTCCTGCCGGTCCTTCCTGAGGAGCTGCTCCTGCCACTCCACTTCCCCTTGCTGGCACTGGAATAACCTCTGCATGTTCTCCAGTTTTAGCTTCTCCTGCAAAAAAACCCCCATTTTTTTGGTTTTTGGTTCTATGATCCAGAAGGAGAACGTCTATTAACGCCCCGCAGCAGGTCCAAAACCTGGCAGGGTTGGAGGGTGTTTGTGATGAGGGTTGTGATGGAAATGAGACTCCCCCTTTGCAGGTGAGGACACGAAGAGAATCCAGGTAAAAAGACTCTGGAAGCTCATGCTAAGAAAACTGCATCCATCATCCAACAGCCCCCTCTTCCCCCACACACCAAAAATCCCATTATTTCTAAGGGCCTAAGCAGCCTTAAGGCTTTTCTGTGATAAGCTGAAAGCAGATTAGAAACTGATTGATTTAAAAGCATCAGGACTCTGTTACCCAGAGCTTACCAGAACCACAGAACCTCTCCCAGCCCGTCTCAGCTCCAGGAGCAACACTCACCTCCAGAACTGCCACCTGAGTCTTCTCCAGCTCGTTGACCTTCTGGTCGTGCTGCAGTTTCAAACCTTCAAGTTCGTTCTTCTCCAGCTCCAGCATTTCCAGAACGTGTTTCAGTTCTAGAGAGGGGAAACAAAGGTTGTTGAGAGGACTGTGGTGATGCACAGCTCAGAGCTCTGTGCATTTCTTTCCAACCCAAACAGCAGTGGGTAAATGCAGGGCCATACCCATCTTGTGCTTGGTGATCTGCCCAAGGATTCCTTGAAGGTTTTCCTCCTCCTGTCTGATGTCCTTGCTCAGGAATGCAAGCTGTGCTCTTTTCTCACTCAGCTGGGCATCCAGTTCTCTCCTCTCAACATTAAGCTCTTCCAAAATTGCTTTTATTTCCTGTGGAAATATATCAGTGTTACAAGGAATGCCATTATTTGCAATCCTTCAAATAGAAGGCCTAAATATTTATAACATCATTTAAGTCTGTCATCAACATTCTGCTCCATTTAATTCCGTTGTACCGCTTAACAAACAAAAAAATACAGAATGTTTAGGTTAAAGCCTTGCTTGTTGATTATTTATAGTAATTCTGCAAAGGTTTTCCATAACACTCTCACTGCAGTGAATAACAGCCATTAAAACAAAGCCAGAGAGGAAGCCCCCATAAAAAAAAAAACCAAACCACAAAATATAATTAAGCTTATAGTTTGTTTTTATTTCAGAAAGGAAGTACAGGACCCTTTCAGTGTGAATGGGGCCGGGCACAGGCAGCTCTGTTGTGTCTGACACACACTGCTCACACTGACTTGCTTCAGCAGCTGCTCCTCTCAGCAACAGCAAGTCACTGAGAGATTTATATTTAATGTCATTTAATTCTCAGGGGGCTCGTTGTGTCAGAACCCCTGGAACTGGGGAGTCCTTAGCTGTGCATGTGGATCAAGCTTTTAGTCACACCAACCCCTAAACTCGCATGTTTATCGCTCATAACCCCGTTTTTCAGCGGGTTTGGGGAGGTGGTGGAAAGCAAAACTGACGTTGTGGGAACTTCCTGGAATGTTTTTGATACTCCAATTCTTTCTCTGTAACCAACTGGGAAAGGATTTGGACCAAACTCACTCTTATTTGGCGCAGTTTCTCGTGGGCTTCTGTCTCCCCATCCCGAAGGGCTTCCTTGAGGTCCCCTTTCTTCAGGGCAATGCAGTCCTGCAGGACATGCAGCTCCTCTGTTCTCTGGTTCACCTGCTGCTCCAGGAACAGCAGCTCCTGCTGCTGAGCACAGATCTAGAGTACAGGGTCAGCAGAAGAATCAGCTGAGGGATTTGGGCTTTGTAGCTTCACACACGAACAAGAACAAGCGACTCAAGGCTCTTCTCAGCCCTCAGGTCCATCAGGACAATAAAATTGGAAGCCCAGGGTCAGCAAGCCAAGTTTTACCTGCTCTTTCAGCGTTTCCAGTTCAGTTTTCTTGCCTTGAACAAGGCTCTCTGCTTCTCTAATGATCTGCAGGTGATGGTCCTCGTTGCCTTCTGCCAGTCTAATATCTCCCTGAAGCTTCTGAAGGCTGGGAGGGAGGATAAGAGCAGGAGTCAAAAGAAGTGAGAATATGTGAGGGACTTTTTGATTTAATCTAATACAGTTTATGGTAAATTCCAACCCCTCACCTTTCAGAGAGCATTTCTATCTTCTGGTTCAACGACTGGAACTCAGAGTCTCTTGCAGCCACCATTTTGTTGATTTCCTTCAAAATACCTTCTTGTTCCCTCTTATGCTGTTCCAAATCCCTTGTATCTGCCTGTAATAACCTTAAAAAAAAAGGATTTTGCCCTTTTTATGTTGACATTTTCCCAGCTCTCCCTCTCCAAAAGCACTGCTTTGATATTGGAAAGCATCTAATCCTTCTGCTCGTGCCCATGTGACACAGAGCCAGCAGGACACTGTACCTGAGCTGCTGAGCAGCTTTCCCCAGTTCAGTGGCCATTCCCTGAGCCCTCTGCTCCAGCTCCTTTGCCTCTGCCTCGGTGCAGGACAGATGCTGCTTGGCACGATTGTACTTCTGAAGAGTCTCTTTAGTCTAGAGGAAAAGGGAAAACTGAGACAGTACATCCCATCTTGGGATTTCCACGTTCACATCCTGCAGTCAGCTGTTGGACAGTGACCTCCTGGTCTGAATATTCCCTCTGAGCCTTCTCCCTCTCTGCCATGAAGTAGAACCTTTTGTCTTGTCCAGAGCAGGAAACCTTCCTCCTCTTTGGCAGGGACTAAAACATTTTCTTTTAGCACAGGTTATCCCATGACTTATTTTCATATAGAAGCATTTTAAGAGGTTATCCATGTGAAAATGAAGTGCTTAGACAACCAAAAATCCTCTGCTTAAAGCAACCAGTTCAACACCCAAATCCCCCTGCCCTCAGTTCTGGCTCTCTCACCTTCCCCCTGGTGCTCTCCAGCTCCACCTGAGCCTCTGAGAGGAGCCTGTCTGCCTCCCTGAGCTCAGCCCTGCGCTTCAGGAGAGTCTTCTCCACACACCCAACCTCCTCTGCCACGTCCTCCTGGTGCCTCAGAGACCTTTCCAGCTGCAGCTCTGCCATCAGGGTGTCGGTGTAGCCGTCAATGAAGTCCCTGAAAGGTCAGGGAGGAAAAAACACGGAATTAAAATACAAAACCGCCAGAGGCCTGGAGCCTCTTGGAGTTCTGGAGCTGTAAATGAATCCAAACTGCCTTTTAGTGGGAAAGAGTTCAGGCATTTCCACGTGCTGACTCCCAGAGCGCTCCAGCCCGTCCCCTCACCTGCGCCTGCTCTGCCTCTGCGCCGCTCGCCGCAGCTCGGCCACCTCCCCCTCCAGCTCTGCCCTGTCGTGCTCGAGCTCTTCAACATTTTGGAGCAGTTTCTCCACCTCCCTCTTGTATTTCTGCTCAGCTGCCCCCGAGCAGCTCTCTCTGTATTTCCGAGACCTCAGGTAGCACACGGTGTCTTCCAGCCTCGACACTTGGCTCTCCTGCACACACACACACAGGGAACACACCCAGCAAATGAACCCCCCTGTTCTGCTTCGTCCTCCCGAGGCCCAGGAGCAGATCCAGAACCTTCCCAGCACGGGGATTTTTTTGTCCAATCCACCTGTCAGGCAGTTCCCCCGCTGGTTCTCACCAAGTCGCGGTGGTCAGGCACGTTGCAGTGGAGCACTCCCAGGGGAAGCAGAGGGCCATAAACAACCTGGGCTCCCACGGGAGGAGGGCCGTGGATGATGGATCCAGGAGCGACTGCAGCTCCACCGGGGGCTGCAGGAGGGGGGCCATAAACCCCTGTTCCCTGGGGTGTAGGGGCACCATCTGGGAGGGCAGTGTAAATAACTGTGCCAGGAGGTGGGACAAAGGGAGGGGCTTCTGGAACAGGAGTTCCCACGTTTCCTTCACCATCTTCTTCTGCTCTCCTATCTTTACCTAAAAAAAAACCAACAAAACCCAAACCACAGGTTATTTTAAATCATTTTTTCAATAGTCTTCAAGTATTTTAAATTTTCCAAGGTACAAAAGTGTAACAATTTTTGCTGGAACTGGCTAATGAGTTCAACAGTAACAAGCATTTATATTCCCTCATGCACATCCAAACATTCACTGTGAGCCCTAAGCAAGTCCATCTTCAATGTGCTCCTCAACACCCTGGGAGGTGGCACTGACTCACCTCTGCCACCATCTGCTTTGGACAACCTGTTTCTGGCTGGGGAATAAACCCAACACCCTCCTTGGCTGGGCAAGTCTTCCCTCCCACGCGGCCTGTCCTGGGCACCCCCTCTCCTGGATGGGGACGAGCCAGAGCACCCCAAGCACACTCCAGAGTCCTTTGTGCTCTGGGAAGCTGGAGTTGAAACCTAAAGGAAAAAAAAACAAATACAGAGTATGTTAATCTAGAAATGACAAATCAATGGAGAATAAAGCATTTGCTGTAGACATTCCAGTGATTTTTCAGGAGCAGGCTGCACACACTCTGCTGCCTCATTTCCAAACGTGATGCTGCTTTAAAAAAAGGACCACTAAATATATTTTAACAATATTTCGTTTAAATTCAGACAACTGCTCCTTTCCAGTAAATGTCTTGTCTGTAAGAAGACATTTTAACCTCTGCCTAACTGAATTTGCAGCCCTGCCCTATGAATAGCTGTCTCCAAATGTTATGTGCATGAATTCCAATTACACCCAGTAATGGCCTTTATCAGGGAACATTTGGGTGTGTTTTGTTCCAGTATTTCTCTTACATGGCAGCCAATCTTTGGTTTCTCCCAAAGCCAGGAAGTTTGCAGTGCACTTTCCCACACCAAATGGCTTTCCATGAGGAAAAAAAACCAACTCCACAGCAGGGTTTTCATTGCTGACCTGTGATGCTGGCAGGTAATACCAGTACCCTCTTCTTTTGCAGGGATCTGCTGCACTGCTGCCACAATCACCGTGGTGGGAGAGCACGTTTCTGAGGGCTGCAATTTCACCCTGTAAGTTGTCAACTTCATCTTTGTTAACTGTAAATTAATCAGAGTTTGAGAGGCACGCAAGGCAAATAATGAAACAAACCCTGCATTCAGCTCTCCCTCTAGTTATTATCCTGATTTGAAACAATGTTAAAAAGTTGAATTGCTGGGGGAACCAAACTAAATGCTGTATTTGCTGACATGGATATACACTGGCCCTGGGAGGTTTGGCACTTCAGGACTGTAGAAATACAAGGTCACATCCAGAACTGCTGCTCATTTTCCTCACACAGATCTCTGACAGAGTTCTGGAGCAGCATAAATTAAATTCACAGCACAACCTGTTTTCTAAACAGCTGTAAAAAGTGCAGTTAATACAAACCAATGAAAATTGACACACGTCCTGTATAGAAATATACAAAAAGGTGTTCCTTAATCTCCAGATTCTCAGCTCAAACAATGAGAAATTTGCAATAGTTGTCTCCTTTGTCCCTGCCACTCTGCAAGGAGTGGAGAGAAAAGAGAATTACCTGTCCCGATATTATCCAACAAACATCTTAAACGGCCGATTTCTGCTTTTTGCTGCTCCATAACTTCATTTAATTTTTCCATTTCAAACTTCTGAGGGCTTGATGCCACAGCCTTCTCTCCAGCTTTCTCCATCTCATGCTGGAACTATTGGAAATACGAGTTTAAATCAAGGTAAAGCCCTTCAAGCTTAAATTAGATCGTGTTACAACTTTTTGGACACGCCTGGTCCACCCCTAAGAACATTCCCACTCAGCAAACACAGGCACCACTCTGAGGGAACAGAATTGTTCTTCCCACTCCCTCATGAGACAGAGGCTCAGCCACAACCACGGGGAGGTGACTGAGTGAGCAAGGAATGGTTTTCCTTAAGAGTCACTCACTGTGGTCAGTGAGGGTTTCACTTTATTCCTGGGCAGGTGACAGGGAAGAGCATCGTGACTTGGGAAAAGTTAGGGGGGAAAGGGCAGGGCAAGAACCTCTAAATGTGACATTCTAGGAAGTCACTGCGAAGTATTTTCCCACATAACCCGGTACAATATGACATGAACAAACACCTACTTGCTCTTCCTTCTCTTTGAGGAGCTGCTGTAGCAGTTCTATTTCTGCTTCTGCCCTGGCCAGGTCCTGGGCAGCACGAGCTGCCTCAGCACAGAACTCCTCAGCTTCCTCCAGCTCCTGCAGTGGAGAGTTCGAGCAGAGCTTTGGTGTGCAGGAACACTCCAAAGGCTTGCACACGTGTCACTGGGAAAAGCTGAGCAATAGGGAGCATCAGCAGCTGCCTGTTCTGGCACTGCAGGAACTGGCCAAGTTCATGGAAGACAATGTTCCTCCTTTAACTTTGCCCACAGGAGGTGTCAGTACATAGCCAAAACTGGTTCCCAGTTTGGGCAAGCACAAATTTCCATAGTCCTTTCTTTTGCTTTCCTCTCTCACAGAACAATGTATTATCTACTGCTTGGCTTTCAATCAGTAAGAGGTTTAATTTGCCTCTCTCTCACCTTCCATCACACAGCAGGAACACCTGTCCAGACCCAAAGCTACTCATTCATCCTCTGCAGTTCAAACCCTGGCCCAAGCAAGAGCTCCTGTGCAGCAGGACAGTGCAGAGGAAAGCTCTGAGGCTGACTGAAGGGCACCAGGACTGTTCCCACTGCGATGGCACCACCCAGCAATTAATTATGCTGCTGATTTACCTCAGCCCTCTCCTGATTGATCCTGAGCACGGTGCCCCGGAGAGCCCTGAGCTGGCTTTTAGCAAGGGAGAGCTCCGTGGCTGCCAACTTGTCTGAGGTGACAATGGCTCTCTGCAGCTCCTTCAGCTCCTTATCCAGGCTCACAACCTGCAGCTGTGCCCTGGCATCTTCTATTTTTTTCTGAAAGCAGGAAAACAGTGTGTTTGAAAAGCCAGGACAAACCACACAGTTTAAGGAAAAGAAAGATGGTACATTTAAGCTTTGTGTTCCTGCCTGTAGCTGGTTTATCTTAGAAAGCAAAATAATTCCTAAGTTTCTGAGTCTTCTTTTCTGAGCAAACACAGTGCATGGACCTGCCCTCAACTCAGTCTTACCCTCTTCTCTAAATCCTCCAGTTGAGCAAGAATAGCCTCTTTCTCTTCATCTGCCTCCTGGAGCTGCTGGTCAGCAAGGCCCTGAATCTCCTCCATGCTCTTTATTTTATCATGTAAATGCTGGATTTCGTTCTCTAACTGATGCACCTTGTTCTTATTCTGCCTGTTTTCAGCTTTAACCTGTAAGTGAAATAAGGTAGAATGAGTAGCCAGAAATATTCTTTTTTTTTTCTGATTTAATTAAAATTAATTATTGAGTTTAAATTCTAATTCACCAAATAATCAGGCAAAAAATCAGAATGCTAATAAGGAATAAAACCAGACTCCACTGTTACATGAAACACAAAGTGTAGCAAAGCCTCCTCTGTAATGAAACTTCATCCTTCAGCTGCAAGTTACATTTTTTAGACTAAGCTGAAACACTCCTGCTTCAGTTGTTTGATACTTGCCTGTCTATATTTCTCCTGTAATTCTTCCAGCTTTTCCTGCTGGGACACCATTTCTTCCTGCAGTTGTCTCTGTTTAGCCCATGCTTTCTCTTTTTCCCTCTCAGCATCAGCAAGGATGTCACTCAGTTCCCTCTGCAGATCTGCAAAGCTTTTCCCCACAACATCAGCTGAATTTGGGCACCTGAAAGACAGACAGAAAATACCAGGTGGAAGTTGTGATGCCCAAAACTGAAATAACGAAGCCTGAGACAACAGTGCAAGTTTCGGACATACCATGTACATTCGTTCTGCCCTGGGCAGCCCGTTCCAAGGCTTGACAACCCTTTCAGTGAGGAAAATGTCCCCAGATGTCCAATCCAAACCTCCCCTGGCACAGCTTGAGGGTGTTTCCCCTCGTCCTGTCCCTTGGGAGGTGTGGCCTCCCCAGTGCCCAGCCCAGGGGAACAACCAGGACCCTTTCCCACGCACACATCTGCCATTGCTTGTACTTTTGTTCTACTCACTTCAGCTCCCCAGCCCCTGACTGCAGCTTTTGCCTGAGTTCATTTACACAAGCCAAGACTTCCTCAGGGTGAATTAAGTCACCAACTGCATGGTTTAGCTGCTTCTGGAGATCTTTAAGCTGTTCTTTCAGGAGATTGTTGTCTCCCTAAAAAAAAAAACCACTAAATGTAAGTAAACAAATCCACAAATGATAAAAGCTTAAATTATTAATACAACAAATATTTCACCTGCAGTTGTTTGAACTGAGAGAGGAGCTTGTAATTTTGTTGTTCCTTCTCTTCTGCCAGCTGTGCTTTGCTCAGGGCATTCTCTAACATCTGCCTTTCTTTTTCAAGTTCAGCTTGCAGGGCTGACAGTTCCATCTACAAACACAGAAAACCTGCAGGTTAATACCCCCACTCCCCACCCCAACCTGTCACTAAACACACAACAGATGCCTTTCCTAGAACAGTAACAGGATGACAACACCTCCTAAAAATAAATCCAACAAAATAATCCCAACCAAACCACCTGGACCGAAGCAGAGCTATAAATCCCAAAGCGGTGCCACCTTCCACGTGGGGGGCACAACTGAACCAACAGTTGGAGATGTGGGAGGGAGGGAAGTTTGGTCCTCCCTCATGCCACAGGTAACCCCTGTGGCAGCACTGCAGCTCTGTTCTTACCTGGCTGAGATGTTTCAGCCTTTCAAATTCTTCCTTTTGCTGCTTGGCTTCAGCATCTCTGTCTCTCAGCTGGGCTTCCAGCTCAGCCTCGTAGGCACTGACCCTGCCCTGGGCCTCCCGGAGAGACTCGTTGATCTGCTGCTGCTCCCGCAGGGCACTCTCCAGCACTGCAATCTCCTGCAAGTTCAGAGCCACTTTAGGAGGATGGACAGCCAGCCAGGATTGCTCAGGAGCACAGTGCCTGCCTTCCCCTTTAACTCAGGAACTCACTAAACATTCAGACTTGAAGGGTTTAGTGTTTAAGGTGGGGTCAATCAGTGCTGCTGCTCTGACTGGTCAAAAATCCGCCCTCAGGTTAGAAAGGTGAGGTGACAAAGTGATGTGTCCCTGGAATTCAGGCTGACATAAAACTCCTCAGGGTGCCAAGACACCTCTAAGTCATGGCTGACAGGACAGATCCAAGCTGGTAACACATCCCTGCCCAGTGTCCAATTCCCCACAGGGTCACCTTTGGAGTGATGCCTGAAGGGTCAAACCTGCATTTCTGAGGCATCTTCCATGAAGTTCCTATTTCCTGTAAGTCTCTGGCAACTGGTTTTAAAGGCCAGATTCTATTCTCAATTGTGTGGCCACCTCTAATTGATGTTACAAGGCCAAGGCACTTGTGCTGCCCTAGTCCAAATCTGCTCATTAGGCTTTTGTTTTTTCAAGTTTACTCTCAGACATCTGAATTTGGGTAGAAAGGTATTAAGCCTTACTTTTCTCATATTTTCTGCATCCATGGCAACAATTTCCAGGTTGGTTTTATCCTCCTCTAGATCTGCCAACCTTTCTAGCAAAGATTCTTTATCCTTCTGCAACTTCTTACACTCCTCATTGGCCTGTTTGGCCTGGCACTTGACACTCTGCAGGTATTCCTGCAGACCAGTGATGATGCTTTCCAAGTCCCTTTTCAGGGCTTCATTTGTCGCTATCTGACCTGCAGAGACGCAAAACAAATGTCAGATTGTCAAGAAGCCACATTTATTTACGAAGCAAACAAAAAACTTGCTTTCTTCATCTTCCTTGACTTCCAGTCAGCTTCCAAACCTTATCCCTTGCCTTAAGGGAAAAAAATAAACAAGGAAAAAGCCTTCCAAATGACCTTCCCCAAGCCTGTACAAGTGAGGTGAACGCACACAGGGTCCTTTTACATCACCTGAGAAGAGTTTTTCAGCATTTTCCTACACATTCCATTTGCACAAAGATGAACAAAACTGAACCCTCAACTGTCACGTTTTCCTAAAGAAATGCTGGAATTAAAAAATGACGATTTACCGTCGGTGAGCTGCTGCTCCAAGTCCTTGATTTCCTCCGTCTCCTTCGCAATCCTGGACAGCATCTCGTCCAGGCGGCTCTCCAGCTGCTGGCACTGTTTGTTCATCATATCCACCTGCTGCTCTTTTCCTGCTTTCTGAGCTTTCATGTGAGCCTGGCAGGGAACAGTTGGAAAGGTAAAGCAGGGCAACATCAGTAGAGATTTAAAAAACTTGGTGTTTTGTCTCAGTTCTATCAGCAATACCAGCCACAAGCCCAGCACACACTGTGGTGGTTGGGGTTTTATTTTCCCTCCCTCCTGCCCCACAAAGAAGCCCAGATAAGCAGCAATCTGTGACCAGCAGCATTGTTTGGAGTCTCCCCCTTGCCCAGGCACAATGGATAAAGCCTGCATTTATAAACCATCCCTCATGGCTGCTATCTTTTGTCCTGCCTTTACATTTTGTTCTGCCATTTCCTCTCTCAGTCAAGAACAAACATGATTTCTTCCAGAACCTTTAATCCTGTCATCCTGCATTGCCTTGGGAGCAGATGATGCTTTAGAACATGTCAGGTCAGCACCCCAAGGAAAATACTCTGAACAACCAGCAGGTCAGGCCAACTTTATATTTACTTAAAGCAGAATATTTGTTATTTTATTAAAACATTTCTGGGAGACACACAGGCTTTGGCCAGGACTTGATGCATTTAGTATGAATTAGCTGATTGTTTCAGCTGTATACAAAACGTGGTTATCAACAGAATAAAGTGCTGTTTCTCACTGCTGTGAAACTGCTCAGAAACGACTCAAATGCCAGAAACTTGGGCAAATACACAATTATACTGTCATGACAAACAGCACTTTTTTGTTACTTCTCAAAAAGAATAAAGCGAGCCAGTGGTACAAAATTTAAATGCAAGCCCTCAGGAAAAATAGAAACCAAAACCCAACCAAACTTTGAAAGTTGCCTCCATAACAAAAGCAAAACCCGCAATTTCTTGCATTTTGAACGGATTAAACCGGAAGTTAACTTTCATCCACGGCAGCGCGATTCAACTTGTCACCTCGCTCCAAACAAACCACCGCTCACCAAGTAAACCCCAAATCGAGTCGCCGCTGCTGAACGTCACCCAAACCAAAAACGATGTTTAAAAACAACGACCGCAAACACTCACAGCTTTGCCTTTGTCCTTCCTGCCCGAGACGCCACTTGCCGAGCGCCCCACCCCGAGCTGGGCTTCATTCGGAGAGCGAGCGGCTGCCTCGGCCCGCCGGGGGATGGGGGGGCTGTGCCGCGACCGCTCCTCGGGAGCGGGGCTGGAGCTGCTGCCCCGGCCCGTCCGCTCCGGCCCCGCTCCCTCTGCCGCTCCGGCCCCGCTCCCTCTGCCGCTCCTGGTCCGATCCCTCTGCCGCTCCGGCCCCGCTCCCTCTG
>JAYRBT010000038.1:2116751-2152542 GCA_036023395.1 Myiotriccus ornatus
GCCGCTCCTGGTCCGATCCCTCTGCCGCTCCGGCCCCGCTCCCTCTGCCGCTCCGGCCCCGCTCCCTCTGCCGCTCCTGGTCCGATCCCTCTGCCGCTCCTGGTCCGATCCCTCTGCCGCTCCGGCCCCGCTCCCTCTGCCGCTCCGGCCCCGCTCCCTCTGCCGCTCCGGCCCCGCTCCCTCTGCCGCTCCGGCCCCGCTCCCTCTCCTGGTCCGATCCCTCTCCTGCTCCAGCCCCGGTCCCGTCCGTTGGCCCCGGCAGCGCTTCCTGTGTTGTGATTCGAAGCGAGGGGCGGCCGCGGGAAGGGCCGGGCTCGCTCCTGCCGTGCCCCGGGAGCCTCCCCGGCCCTTCAGCCACCCAGCAAAGAGGGGAAAAAAAAGTTTTAAAGTGCTCTTTTTTTTGCCCCTTTTTAAAAAAAGTGATGGCGGGCTCTGCCGAAAACAGGAGCCAAGCGTAACAACTGTGTCCTTGTTTACTCAGAAGCATCTCTCAGTGGAGATCAGCTTTTAAAAACTAATTAAATTTCGGTTTAGTTTAGAACTTCCATAGGCATGTGCTGTTCCTGAATGCAGTTAAGAACCCAGAAATCAGAAGTCCTGCCTGCCCGAGGATCAGAAAATGAAGCCCGAGCCGTCCTTGGCACACCCCGCTGTGCCCCAGCCCTGGAGGATGTGACCTCTGAGACCTTGGTGAGTCTCAGCACTGACAGCACTGTGTGTGACACAGAAAGGCCACCAAAAGATTTTGGTTGTACTCACATGTCTTGGGTCCTCAGGATTTACAGAAGCAAGAGAACTCTGCAGGTCTTCAAGCTCTTTCTGTTTTTTCCCTATTTCCCTCCTCTGTTTCTCTATTTGCTTTTCCAGTTCTAAGGTTTCCCTCTGCAGCTCCTGCAGGAGTTGTATCTTTTCACTCAGCTGCTGTTCAATCGCTGCTCTGTTGGCCTGGGATATCTGGAGGAGGTTGAGTGGGTTTAATTGGGAATACACAGCTGATCAAGAACATATTTAACACTTCAGCAAAGATCCTGGTCATTGATTTTGAGGCAAGTTAAAAGACTAAAAATAGCAATAATTGATGACAGTTGAAGTAATGGCAGAGAGAGTTTTAGTTTAATGCTGATAAATGGCTTGAAATGAATTCTTGCTGCCAATTCTGGAGCTGCATTGCCTGTTGACTGCACAACTAAGCCTACACAGCAGGTTCCTCCAAAGCATTCTGGGGAAAGTCAAGCAGCAGCAGCAACACGTGGAACATGTTTAGATGCCATGAACTGCACCACAGCTCTGCCAGTTTGTTTAGAAACAAGCTCTCTAAAGCCTCTCAGGCTTTTCTGAGCTGTGACAAATGAGTTTATATATGTACAGTGTCCCTTTAAAAGAGTGGGGAGAAAAAGTTGTATTTTCTAAATCAGCAGTTCTTCAAACACTCTCCTTTGCCACTTGTGGAACAACTTACTTTTTTCTGATCCAGAGCAGCCTCCAGTTGTTGCAGTTCCTTTGTAACTTTCCAAACTCTTTGTTCTGCATCTCCAATTGCACTTTGCAGTTCTTCCAACCTTCTCTGTGCTGCAGACAGAAAAAAAAAACCGACACAAACCCCACAGTCCCACAGGATACATGATAATCTTGTGTTTGACACTGATACACAGTTTCTATCACCAGAAAATCAGCATTTTCTTAAGGCAGTGATAATCACAGCCAAACACATTCTGGTCTCTCAAAAAGTATGTCTGAAGTTCTTTTAATGAGTCTTACACAGCTAAATCAATGCATCAAATATGAAGCCTCCCTAGCTTTGTGCTTTCAACAATCTGCAACCCCTTCATGTGGAGTTATAGTAAAATAACAGCCATAAGAAACTGTAAGAGCTTTGACCCAAAATGCAAGCACAGTGGTGAGAAATGACAGCACTTCTTATGTCAGTGGAATGAACTACATTGATATATATATATATATATATTCATTTTATTCGATTAAAAAAAAATAAGATTCTACCTGAATTAATCTTTCTTTCTTTACTCTCCAGTAGTCCATCCAGGGTTTGGAGATGCAGTTCCAGCTGGGTTTTCCTCCAGCAGTCATCTCCAGCTCTTTGCACTTGGCCCAGGTGCAGCTGCTGAGCCCTGGCAGCGACGACCCCTTCCCTAACAAACATGTTCCTCTTGTACCTGGCCTTGCCGATGTAAGGGCTCTCCCCAGGCACATCAGCAACTTCCACCTCCTGGAACCAGGGAAGCAACTTGTCTTTACCTCAGAAATGGGGCTGCAGACAATTCATAACGGACATTTAACTCTCTTACCAACTCTCAAACCAATTTGAAATGGGAATAATTACACCCGACTTGCTTGGCCTTGAATATTGTTATTTTGTAACAGAATTAAAAACAAACAGACCCAGGGGGGGTGTGACCAGTTTGTTGCAAAGGTGTGATGCAAGTGGGTATTTAACTGGGAGAACTTTATGTTAGGATTTTAGATTTGCTTAGATTAGACTTAGCCCATTACATTGTTGCACTTAAATTTTACCCAGACATAACTTAATTATAGTTAATAATTACTGAGCTTCACGTTTCTCGTGAGTCTGCTTTCATTCAGCCATCTGCATATTTGTTTGCAGGTTTGACACAGAGGGTGGGCTCTACTGGGAGAAAGGATTTCTGTGCTTCTTCTGTTCAATTTAATACCACCTAACTCAGGCTCCAAGGAAAAAGGTCTTCCAAATTAATCCAGAAGAAGGGCCTGCCATTTGTTTGGTTATTGAGATGTTTGCTGATGGACTCAGCTAAAACAAACACACATAGATGTGTACACTAATATTCAGCACATTAAATGTCGCTGTTTAGCTGAAAGCTCATAACCCATGTTTTTAAAATGAAATGCTTATGTTTTGTAACTAGCAACTTTTAATTAAGCACTAGTTATGAGAATGACAGAAAAACTTCATTTTCCAAGTTGAAAATCAAGAGAAACAGCAAGGAAAAGATCCATTCTTTTAAAATGATTACCTCTGATGGAAAATAGTTCAATGGCTCGAATTTGGCATCGATCTTATAAAAGGCCAGTTCCTGCTCCAGCTCATACTGCTTCTGGCAGGCTCGGGTGAGCTCCACTGTCTTCTGCTTCAGCTGAGGGAGCAGGGAAGAGTCAGCTGAATTTCCTCAAGTGTCATCACCACTCACACTGCACTTCTGCAGAGAGCAGGGCACAGCCCCAGCTTGGAAACACAGCTCACAGCTCACAGTCACAGCTCACATCACACAGTGCTTGGCATCAGGAACATCACAAAGAGCACCTTCATTAGAAGGTACAATGATGACTAAGAAGAGACAAAAGCCCCACAATTAATAGAACACAAAGGATCACATGAAAGGCCTTGGAAGTTTATGTGTATCAAAGGTTTAAAAAGAAATCTGTTACTAAGTTTGGATAAAAAACCTAATTTGGTTGTGATCCTTCAGCAAAATCGAGGCCAAATAACAAATGTATTTATTGCTACCAATGAGCACAAGAACTATTAACACTCATGGCCTGTAAAAGAAACAAAATATCTCAACTGTCAAATGTAGAAGTCTATGAATTTTATTTTAGCTTAACTTTGTAGGTCTTAATGCTATTTTTAAGTAAAGGTCCATCATGTGATTTCATTTTAAATCAACTTTTCACACTGAATACCTGAGGGAGAACATGCAGCACAATTCCAACAGACAGTGGAAAGCAGGACTAATGGAGGAAAACATAAGAACAGGAAAGGCTTAAAGAAAGATTGTAAAACCTGATAAAATGCCATGCAAAAATTAACTGTGTTTCAGAGGGGAAAAAAAAAAAAATCAAGAAAATTGTATCCAAACCCCCAGTGAACACCATCCCAATGTTGCTACTTCAGTGAAAGTGCAAATGCACCCTAGAAATCAAATAACCATGCAAGCAGGAGCAGGGGGGTACCTTCAGTGAGGAACAAAGGATCTGCAGAAAGGGGGCTGGCACAAACCACCACACCAGCTGAAGGAGGAGAGAGGCAAGCACAGTTCATCACCCCAAGGGCAACAGCGGGCTCAAGCTGCAAAGAATTCGCTGCTAAATCTCCCTATACTGAAAACTCCACTTTAGGAACAGGTTGCTGGTTAGTGGAGGTGTGTTCAGAGAATGAACTGCTATAAGGTGTTAACTATCAGCAGTCTGGAGGGTGAAGTTTTAGAGGCCAAGTCTAACAAGGTAAAATCCATCCATTAAGTTCCCATCACTCTCAAGTCAACCGGACTTGCCTTGCATTTTATAGCTACCAATGAAAGATATTCAAAGATAGGATTTTAGGATGATGTGAGTAAAATACAAGTAAACCAGTGGACAACACCCAAAATAACAATCAGGGGCATACAACTCAATGCACATCTTGGTTTTGGAGAAGTATTAACTTTTTCCCTTGTTGCAGCAGCAGGTTAGAACAGAATATTTCAGTACATCAGCACTTCAGCAGCCAGAGGACACTTAACTTTTCACCAATTGGCCAAAGTTTAAACAAAAATAAACAATTGCCAGACACAAACAAACAAGTTCCCATAAATGGCAAGAGTGATGCTGACTGCTGGTTCAATACATTTACTTTTTCTACAGAAAGAATGTTGCAGAACCACCGGTAAACAACCACCCTTTAGAGAGCTGAAGTCCCCAAGGTTTCTCCCAGTTTTGAACATGAATCTCCAGCCATTTGAACCCTCACACTGACAACTCTGTGTGCAAGTACGTGCTTAGTGCAGGTGATGACCTTACCAGCTCATTTTTGGTGCCCAGGTCCCTTTGGAGGTCTTCAAAGCTTTGTTTCTGTTGCAAAGTCTTTTCTTTCAATGATTTGTTGACCTCATCTTGATGGTGAAGCTGCTCCAGCACCTTGGACTGGGTCAGTTTGAGGTTCTCCATCTCTTTTACTGTGTTTTCCAACTCTCTCTCTAATTTTTCGATCTCTTCTGCAAACCAGAATGACAGAAACATTCAAATAGAAAAGTCTTCTCCTCCTAAACATCAGTTTTGGTGGCACTCCCTTTAGATTGAACACGCTCTTACCTAAATTAAACCTCTCCAGAGCTGCCTGCCTGTCGTGATTTGTCACTGGCTGCCCATCCAGGTTCTCCAGAGCTCTCAGGTGGAATATGGTGTACAGGCAGTAGTGAGGCAGATTTCCAACGGGATTATCAGCAAGGAACAGAGAGGTCAGATCTTGGAGAGGCTTTAGTTTAGCTATGTCATGGAGCTAAATCAAAGAGAAAAGCAACAGTGATTAGACATCCTTCCAAGAGCAGTTAAACCCCCCTGAGGGAATTTCTGATTATGTAGAATGTCTTAACTTTGTATCTAAGGATCTATTTTAGTGTTCATGCTAAAGAGTAATCTCTAAAACCCTACCCAAACACACAGTCCTCTGACTAAAGCCACTTCCTAAAATCAGATGGCTTCTTCCATCAAAAAATGGAAAGAGGGTAAATGTAATGAAGTCTGGTCTTGGAAATTCCAGACACCAAGGCCTGTGGATATGGATAACCTTCCAAAAACTCCCACTTCCCCAAACAGCATCACACAGGTTTGTGTCTTCAAAACCTGGCTCAAAAGGAGTTTTTCTGATCAAAAGGAAATGAACTCAGCAATTCTTCAGAGTGAGCCAAGCAGGGTGAATCCAGCAGGTCCCTCCTGAAAGGCTCCTGAGCAAAGCCTGTTGGTGCCTCCCCTCACTCACTGATGACAGCTTGTTGTGGGTCAGGTTGAGCACACGGAGGGATCTCAGCTTCTTCCCCACCCACACGGGGATGTGCTCGATCTCATTCCCTGCCAGGTTCAGCTTCTGGAGGTTCTGCATATGTTCTAGGCCTTCGATTTTGCTGCAAAAGAGAACGAAAACAGAGCTTAGCAAGAGCCACAGAACATTTCCAGGCGAGCTGAGGCAGTGTGGGTAAGCTGCAGCAAAATCTGTCTCACACAATTAACTAGGAGATCAGGAAGAACAGTTATTCACTGCCATGGACTCACAGTTCAAATTAAATTACACCAACTTACCTACAAGTACTAAAGTAAGATCAAAAACCACGGCACGACTTTCTGTCTCTTTACTTTTACATATCTAGATTATTTCTTAGTTCTTTTTCTCCTGAGAACCTTATGGGACAAAGATGAACCCAAATAAACAAGTTTTAGTGTTTGGGGTTTTTTTCCCATACAAAGAAGGATCAACTGTGAACTGACAGCATGAAGAGCTACATTTGTCAGTGTTTTATTACAACAATATTGAGGAAACCATTCAGGCATTTCTCTAAAGATGTGATTATTGTTTCAAAGAAGAGTAGAATGTGCTCTTGTACATATAATTTACTGAATATATACCAGCTGTACACAAGTAAGGTCTGCAAACACAGAGCAGTAGCTAAAAGCTCCTCTGCCCTTCTCAATTCCTGTCGAGAGAGGAAGTTGTGGGAATGCCACGTGTGGAAACCTGTGTTTACACACTTCCTATCCTTAACTTCTCCACTGAAACTGCAGCTCCTCTGCTGCAAAGTGGGTTTCACCATAGCAAAGATCACATTTCACTGAAAGAAACATTAAAAGCAGTAAAAAGTCATTTGCTGTAGCATGAACCATTACCCTTCAACATTTTTAACCCACTCAAACAAGACTCCAGCCTCTCCAAGCAGTTCAAAAGCAATTCAGTGGGTTTGCTGCCTGCCTGGTCAAGCCCATTCAGCTTCCTCTCTTAAGAGGAAACTTATTATGTTACCTGGAATAACAAGCAATAAAAGCTTAATTAAATTTTTAAGGCATTTAATTGGGTTCTTGCACAGCCTTCGCTGTGGGATCTGGAAACCTGCACTTCTGGCTCGGTTTCCAAGGAAAACGAGTTTAACCCCGGCACTGACAGCACTTCCCACAGGTATTTACGCTTCCAACACCACAGAGTTTGGGCTTTTTAGGAAGATCTCCCCAGGGCCTGTCAGTCTGGGACACAACTGCTGGGGAATGCACTTGGGAGGGAACTGATGAGACAACCTCAGCTTCCCTGGCCCTGGGCTCCCCAAACCTGCCCAGCTTTCCTCCCACCTGATCCTGTTGCAGGACAAGTTGAGCTCCCGTAACTTCAGCAGTTTGTCCAACTTCTCCATCTTCTCGATCTGGTTGTTGCTAAGATTTAGTGTCTCCAGCTGAGAGCATTTTTCCAGATTTTCTATGTACTGAGGAACAGAAAATGAATCCCTGAGCACTGCAGGGTTGTTTTTTTTTAAAGGAGAAAAGCAGATTTCTGTTTTTAACAACCACCTGTTCCCTGCAAATACCAAGTGTTCTAACATTTAATTAATCACAGTTCCACTGTTGGGTTCTAAAACCTCACTTTAGGTACAGACTTGCATAGTGCTGGAAGAGAAAAACTGGATTTTAAGTCTACAGTGGACCAGTCTCATTTACATGAAAGAGAATATGCCATTAAAATCCACACTCCAAATAAACCTCCTCCAAAAAAAACCAAACCCAAACCAGCACAATCCAAAAGCTAAAAAAAAAAAAAAAATCACACAAATTAATGGTGTTTTAGACATCACTCTAATGAATCAGTTGGTTTTCTTTTTGCCCTTTTTTTTTTAACAGAAGCTGTTTGCAGAACTAAGCTAACACAATATGGTGTTCACATCCACTTAAAACAAACCTTTGCCAAAAAATAAATCAAAATCAACTTTAAGCTTGGTTTCATGACCAGTTACTGTCAAAAACCTTACCTTAAACTTTTTGTCCCCATCTTTTGGGGAAGAAAGATTCAGTGAGCTTATACATGCCAAGTTTTGCTGTTTTGACAGAGCCTTTATTAGGGGCTCAGTGATGTACTTAACTCCTGGGGTAACATCATTTTCACCTGAAATTAAACACAGAAACCACCTTCAGCAGTGAAAAGAACCGGTGATTTTTATATTAGTCTTGAATTTCACTCTGAATATTGGTAAAACATTGAAAATTATCCCCGCCCTCACCACTGGATGAGGAGAACCAGCACATCAGAAGCATTTACAGAGAGGACTAAAAGTCTCATTATTCTCATTTCCTCATTTGAGTTCTCAAAAAAAAAAAAAAAGATGAAAGCAAGTTTTTCAGCCTTTTTTTCCAACAGATCATACATCCTTAACCATATAACTCACAGAACACTGGCTTTTCATGCCTGTGGCGTGTACTTTTACACCAGCAGTTGCTCATCCTACAAACCTTTACGAAGCTTCAAAGCAGGTCCCACGTTGTCTGCTGGAATGTCCAGTTGCTGGGACACCTGCTCCACGTTTTTGGGAGCAGCTGGAGGTGTCTGCTGGCCAAGGGGAGACGGGGAGCTGGCACCTGAGCTGGCAGGGGACATGGCACTCGGCGTCTGAGAGGCCGCTTTTCTGCCCGGTGCTTTTCTTGCAGAGCCTTTCCTCATCGCCAAAAATCCCAGATACCACGGGGCAGCGCCTGGAAGGAGCATCAGGATAAATCTCAAAGGTTTGCACAGCAACAAATGGTGCTCCAGGGAGAACACGTGTAAGCCAGTTCTCCAGCTTCTCCCAGTTCTCGTGGCACTGGGAAGAATGGTTACACCTTTCAGGGCTGGGGATGCTCTGCCCCTCAAGCTGACTAACAGAGGATTGGACCCCAACTGCTTCTACCACAGGTAAAAATCGCCCACTTTGCAGCAAAAAGAGCAAATGGGGAAAAAAAGGCAGCAGAGAAAAACTCTGGCATTCCCAGAGTTTCCCTTTCTGCGAACAAATCATGCCGTGACTGCGTGGGAAATTCCAGGGAATGTTAACAGACACTTGCCCCAGTGAAGAAGATGTTTCCCCAGGGATTAAAGTAGGAAAAGCCACGTGCAAGTCCTGTGGGACAAGTCTCTTGTAGGGATCATCTCCAGGGACTGAGTTTTATGGACACCTATACCCAGTGAACAAAGAGAGAAATACGATTTTAGGGGAAGTTTGGAGCTCTGTGAGTGATCACATTCGTTCTTCGTTGAAATGGATTTTTTTTCCCTCCAAAACTGGAAAGGAAAGAAAGTCAAGGAAAGAGGGGCACAGAAGAGCCACTCTTTTCCATCCGTTGCTCGGAGACACAAACAGGACCAGGAACGTGAGAGTGGAAGGGACAGGAGAGGGAGGAAGATGCCGGGGGCGTTTCTCGCTGTCGCAGGGAGCGCAGTTGTCATTTCAAGGCTGTTTGTGTTTCCGGAGGGCAGACCGCGCTTTGCAGCGACACCCACGGCACAGCGGGATCCCCCCATCATCCCCGGCGGGGCCCCGGGTGCTCGCAGTGCCCCCCTCCCCTGCCCGGGGCCGCACCGAGGCCCCGTGTCCCCTCAGGCCGCCGCGTTGATTACCTGCGTTGACATGGTAACGCCGCCTCGCCGCCGCGGCGGGCAGGGCGGCCCCCGGGGCGCTCCGGGAGGACGGCACCGGCTCTCAGCGCACCTCCCCGCCGCCTCCTCCTTCTCCTCGCCCTCAGCGAGCGATCGCCACCCACTCCGCCCGCCGAGCCGCGGGGGCTGCGGCTCCTTTAAGGGCGCCGCCTGAGGGGCCGCCCCGCCGCCATTTTGTCCGGCGGCGGTGAGAGGGAAGGGGATGGGGCGGGGCTCCGTGGAGGCCACGCCCCTCTCGCGCGCCGTTCCCGCCCCTCGGGCTCCGCCCCCTTCCCGCCGCGTTCCCTCAGGGCGCTCCCTCAGGGGATTGTGGTGGTTAAAGCGCCAATCGATGTGTGAAAATAAAACCTGGAGGAGTTTTGGGCGTAATTAAAGCCCGAATCACCGCATAAACAACGAAACTTGCTCTTCTCGTAGCTATTTTTTTTCCTTAATCTACTTTTCCTGTGCCGCGTTAGGGTGTCACTGCAAACCTGCGTAAATAGGTTTTGTGCCGTAGCATTTGGAAATACTGCATTCAACTCCGCGTGGTAGGTCTAAATCACCGCCATTTCCACAGCGGTGTGTAAATAAAATCTCATTTAACCCTTCTGGGCTGTGTCAGTTTGGAATCGCTACTGCCAGCTGTGAACCCCAGGGCTGATAAAGCATCAGGGTGTCTACGAGAAAAAACGTGTGGAAGGGGCATCATTAGATTTCAAAAAACATTATTTCAGAGTAGTGTTAGGCCTTCAAATCGTTTTCCAATTTTTCCCATTCCAATTTTTCCAATTCCAGCGTTTTTGCATCTTATCATTTATGTACCACCCACGCAAACTTACCGGTGTTTAATAACACGTTTTTTGGCCATTCGCTTCATTAAGCCCCTCACATTTTATAACATTTTATCACTGCATCTCTTGTGGTTTATTACATCTGGGAGAAACCCAAGTTGGCCTTACTGTTAATTGGATTTTATATTGATCAGAAATGGTTTTGTAAATGCCTTTCCCGTAAAGGTTGACCACAGTATTTGTTTAAACTTCAGCATTCTTGCACAACTTTGTTTAACTTTACCTAAACCTGTTCGTTGTGGTGCTGTCTCGGCTATCAGACCCGCAAAGGTTTTGTCACCAAAGCTTGGGGGGGTTTTTTGTTTGTTTGTTTGTTTTTTTCAATTGCTTTTTAAAACAGTGCACGTTGTTGATATTTTGTGCCCCAGTGTTTTCATCTGACAATTTTATTCGTCAACATTTAAAAATAGAAATACTCAAGAAGTTGGCGTCATCAGGAAACGAAATTTGGAAGGGAAGAGTTATTTCCAAACCAAAAGTTCTGATTTAAACATATCCGTGCATTCAGTAGGTTTGATATCATTCCAAATGCGTTTTGTCCTTGGGACAAAAAAAAATTGAAAATCGCTTTGATTTAAATAAAAATTATTTCACGAAGGACAAACTTAATCTATTTTTTTTGTTGTTGGTGGTGGTGGTTGCTGGGGTTTTTTCTACCTCGGAAAATGATTTTATTTAATGTAATTGCCAGAGGGTGAGGACTGACTCAGGGTTGCTGCGGACGCATTGAAAAATGGAAATATATATCAAAAAAAATCCTAAGTTTAGCTGTTTTGGCTTGCTTGGGAGAGGGCAATAATATTTTAATAAAAGATGATCGGTGATTAATGATTAACTGGGAGTGGAGTGTGCTGGTGGCTCTGCTGCCCCTCCCCAGCACAGGGGGTTTAACCCAGCACCAGGAACCCCACTCTGCTGCTGCCACAGGCACGATGACTGCTTTAATATATCTGGTTGGTTTGCTATTTTCTGGGACAGCTTTTAGCCAAGAGAAAACGTAAGTACAGCAGCTGCAGAATTTACTGCAAATGGTGCTCGATTGTCGTCTGCTCCTGTAGATAAACAGAGCCAGAATTTACAGAGCCAATGCAAAGAGCACCGTTCAAATAGCTTTTTAACTGTGTCTTGGGATAACTCTGCCTGATTGTCTTGCTTGCTTGAAGAACTGAATTAAAAATAGAAAAAAAAAATCCCAAAGAAATCTAATTGCATTACCCTGCTGTTGTTTTATATTCCACGTGCAGGTATGTCCTCACAGCACCAAAGATCTTCCGAGCTGGGGCCTCTCAGAGAGTTGTAGTTCAAGCCTTTGGTTACGACGAGGAATTTCCAGTCAATATTGCCCTGAAAAGCTTTCCAGATAAATCTACTGTTTATTCTTCTGGTTTGATTTCTTTAGCTCCAGCCAACAAATTCCAAGATGCTGTGACTTTGACAGTAAGGGATTCAGACTTTTCTTACACTCTTTCTATTGTCACGTTTAGTGAGAAGTGTTAAAAAAGATTATGGTGAGTTTTCAGTTGTTTTAACTGGGAAAGGAAGCCTAAAGCCCCATTTTGTTATGTCTGAAATTCAAATTACTTGGAGTGAAATCGGTGAAGTTGAACACAGAATCAATTTTTTTTTTTTTTTTTAGAGACATTATCCTGGTTGCATAATTTTACAAAATAAAGAGAATCAAACTAAACTACCAACCACAGCAGCAGCTTTGGTGTGACCAGGATTTACTATGTGTGTAAATAGAAGTCTGATCAATTGTACTATTGTAACCTCATAACTGGGCTTTGAACTTTGCTGGTTTAGTTCTGGGCATAAATAAATGCAAAATTTCAAAGTATCTGCAGCTTAATACTCCAGATCATCACCCCTCATGTAAGCAAGAATAAACCCTTGTGAGTGCTGATATTTTTATTTAAAGATACTCAACCACAGGACAGTAACTGCTATTCAGATACTTTTCTCACCAGAAAGTACTGCAGGAAAAAATACTTTAATAGCCTTTAAAACCCTTGATTTCACCTCCCTCAGTTTCAACCAACAGATTTACCACGAACTGATAATTCAGACAAGTATTTGTACTTGGAAGCCGTTTCTCCACATTTTACAAGAGTGAAACAAATCCCTGTTTCCTTCGAGAATGGGTTTCTCTTCATTCACACGGACAAGCCAATTTATACTCCTGATCAGTCAGGTAAATGGAGCTTATTTTTGGCTGGTATTTCAGTTTTGAAGTCTGTTGACTCTACCAAGGAATTAGGATTTTAAATGTTCTTTAATCTCCTGGTCGTGTTTCATTGCCATCAGCTGCTATTTCATTTTTTAATCAGCTGAATAATGCCTTGAACTATTTATGAATGTTGTAAAAATTAATAACTTCTCCCCATATCCTCTCAGTCCCTGCCCTCCTCACCTTAAATGACTAATTCATGGCACAAGAGCAAATGATATTCTGGGAATATGTTAAAAATGTTGGGGATTTTTTGGTTGTTCAGGTTTGTTGTGGTTTTTGGTTTTTTTTTTAAAATCTCTATTATGGTTTGACTTTGAGATTTATTGCTACAATTCTTCCAGTGAAAGTCAGGGTTTACTCTCTGAATGAAGAACTGAAGCCAGCTCAGAGAGAGACTGTCCTGACTTTTATGGTGAGTTGCAATTGAATTTAATATTAATATTCTGTAGCTCTAAGAACAGCTAAATGCAGTTAGATGGTGAGTCAGTGTTGCAATCAATATTTAATAAAACTGTTAGGTGTTTCTGCAGGAAGCCACACATCTTTTAAAAGATCTAAAAATGCACAGCTGGATAGAAGTTTCCAAGTCCCAGATCTGAAGTTGTTACAGAATAGGGGGAAAAAAAAAAAAGAAAGAAAAAATTTATTTTAAATAGTAGTACTATGTGGGTTTCATACTGTTTGTTTCATTTAAGATATAAAAATAAGAACAATTTGTCACGAATTTTCCTTTCCTCTTTTAATTTCAAGGATCCTGAAGGAGTAGAAGTGGATATTTTAGAAGAAAAAGACTTTACTGGAATAGTTTCTTTTCCTGACTTCAAGATTCCTTCTAATCCTAAGTAATTTGTTTAATGCTTTATGTGAATTAGTAACATAATGATTTAAAATGATTTTCATGGTGTGGTTTTGCATGATGGGCATGTCTTGAAACTTGCAGATGTCTGACATTTTAGGTAGGGTGGATCCATGGTGTAAATAAGGACATTATAACTAAGAATTCTCCTCAAAGAACACTTAGTGGTAGGTTTGTTGTGCTCAATTAAAAAGGAAGATTAATTAACAATAAAAGTTTCCCACTGTAGAGACAGAAACAGCAACAAAGACGTGTTGACTTCAGGGAGGGGGAATGTCCATGTTTCACACCGGTACTCTTACAAATCACCAGGATTGTTCCAAGAACAGCAGCCCAAAAAATAAAGATCCTTTCAGTTCTCCTTTCAGTCTTGAGAGGGTGCTGAAGCTTTACTGAGCTGGCAGAGGGTGCAAGAGGGGCTTGGAAACCCGGGGTTAGGCTGATTCCATTTTCCAGCTCCTTTCAGTGCTTTAAAACCAGTTGCAAATAATTATTAACGTACCAAAGAGAATTTTCTCAAAGTTGCCACTGAACAAACTTTCCTCTCAGAATAATTATTAACGTGAAATATTGTCAATTTTTGTCTCCAACATTAACTTTTGCCTCAAAAACCCTTTGATTGTTGACATTTGGCAGGTATGGAATTTGGAAGATTGCAGCCAAATATAAGAAGGATTTTGTAACCTCAGCTGTGGCACAGTTTGAAGTGAAGGAATATGGTAAGATGTGGCCAGACTGTGAACCTTCAGTTTGATGTATTTTTAATAACAACCCCCTTGAAAGCACAATGATCCTTGGGTGGCATCTCTGGGTACATGTGGCTTCAGGCACAAAACACATCCAAGTGCCTTTGTTTTCTGCTCAATCTGCAGCAATGCCAAGCTTTGCCATCACCATAGAGCCAGAGAGCAACTTTATCAGTTCTGATAAATTTGAGAGCTTCAGGATTGCTGTGAAAGCCAGGTAAGGAAATCTAAATACTATTGTGTCTCTTCTTCTTCTTCTACCCAAAGGATGATTCTCCTGTGTCCAGTATTTCCTTTGTTAAAGAAGCCCTTTCCTCAAAGTCCTCTCTGCTCTGTCAGAGAACTAAGTGACCCTTCTGAAAATCCTTCCAAAGGGATAATTTTCCAACCCAAGTGTTTAAAGCTGCTCAAACATTTGTGTTCTATCTCCTGCCCCGGGGGAATGAGTCTTCTCCAAAAACAAATGCTTTGTTGAACCCATTAAAACCACCTTAAAAGCCTTTACATTGTTGGTTTATTCTCAGCTATTTTTATAACAAAAAGCTTCCAAGTGCTGATGTTTTCCTTCGGTTTGGAATAATTGACGGAGGGGAAAAAAAGATGATGCCCAAAGCAATGCACGTCACCAGGGTAAGGAGCAGCAAGGCTACTCTGTGTAGAGTTTGTGTGCTTAATTCAGGGCTGATCTAGTTCCACTTGAGTTTTTCCATTCAATTTGGGCCTCCAGTCCCACTTTGCACCCACAGCTCCCCACTGCCAACTTTTTCTGTGCCATCAGAGGCAGAGAAACTCACTGTGAACTGAAACTTGGGGGCAGCATCTCAGATAGTGCCATCTCAGTCTGGTTTAATTCCTTTCTCGGCCAAACTGTCTGGTTAAAATTTCTCTGAGGTAACTGCAGTGCTGCCAGAATGAACAAGAGAAATCAAATGGAGACAAGCAGATCAAAATCATATTGATTTATTGTGGGGAGCCTGTTCTCCACTAATTGCCTCCTTTCCTCATTTAGTGCAGATATCTCTGTGTTATTTCTGCCCCTTGTTGGCCCTGCCTGCAAACTTTGCGATATGTGCCACTGGTGGATTAATTAGCAATAATTTTAGGCAATAAAGAATTCTTCTTCATTAAAACAGCACCTTTGTTTTCCCCTAAAAATGAACACTGACCAGAAACACATTGAATTTACATATAGGTTATTTAAATAAAGTTTCTAAATTATTGACTCTGAAGTGACGGTTTCTGTGTCATTCCCAGATTGAAGATGGAGTTGCTGTGATCAACTTTAACAGTAAGGAAGCAGCAAGTTCCATAGGGTTCCAAAGTCTGGAAGAATTGGATGGGTCTTATTTATATATTGTGGCATCAGTGTTGGAGTCTAGAGGTAAGTTGCTTTTTAATTGAGGTTTTTTTTAAACACATCTGTAAACATGAACAGGACTAGAGAAGAGGGATAACTTTCCTAATATCAGGCTTCTTTTAATATCCAGAAGTTCTTCCAAAAACTTGTAAGGAAGTGGGTAAAAATGTCGAGGGATTAAACCTTTTTTTTTTATTTTTTGGCTATTTGTTTCCCAACAGTGTTGGGAGTTGACTCTCTGAATGCTAAGGCTTGACTTTCACAGGCAGCTTGGGCTGCCCTGGGAGGGCAGGGGGAGAAGGATGGGAATATCTGCAGGATGGGAATGTTGAAAAGGGCCTCGTGTTTTCTCAGGTGGCCTCAGTGGGGAGGTGGAGTTCTCTGGAGTCAGATTTGCTGTGTCTCCCTACAAGCTGGGTTTGGTTGCTACTCCTCTCTTCGTGAAGCCTGGCCTTCCCTTCTTCATTAAGGTCAGTGCCCTCTGCAACCTGAACCCCACGAGGATAACCCTCACCCTTTTTTTGGATATACTGCTGTGCACTTCCAGTTTCCACTGACTTCTACAGCTTTCCAACGCCCTGTTGCACAACCAGCTTGGAAGCTTTTCCCGAAAAAATGTCCCCGTGCATCCCAGAGCTGTTACTGATTCCCATGAACAGGTGCGGGTGAAGGACACGGTGGATGAGCCGGTTGGAAATGTCCCCGTAATTGTCACTGCCAAATCCCTGAGCGAGCAGATGGACGAGACTGAGCTGATAGCAGAGGGCGCCGAGTCCGGCAGGCGGGAAACCAGCGTCAGTGATGGCACTGCTTTGTTTGTGGTTAATGTCCCAGCAGACAGCCGGCTGGTGGAGTTTCAGGTGAGTTAAATTGTTGCACTGATCTCTTTCTCCGAGGGTTTAATTGCATCTTTGGAATGTGCAACACGAGCAGGAAGATTTTGCGCTCAAGGGTTTGGGAACTTGGAGGCTGTTGCAAAGAATCGGTTATGAAATGCAGCTGCTCTGAGGAAACATCACTTCTCTGTTAAAGTCCTTTCCTGCTCTATTTACTTATGCATGTGCTTCTACACTGCTCTTTTATGCTCGATTAGGTATTTGGAGATATTTTTATTAAAGAAAACATTAAAATCTTGACTTTTGTTCTATTCATCCATCGGAACGATTAAGTGCAGAGTGATTTTAGTATTGTCATTACTTAGGTATAATTCTATAGAAACTATGCAGACATTTTATATTCTTCTCAGGTGAAAACTGCAGATCCACGACTTTCAGATGAAAACCAAGCAAGTAAAACCTATGAAGCCAAAGCTTATTCATCCCTGAGTCAGAGTTATCTGTACATTGACTGGGCTTCAAACCACAGAACACTGGAAGTAGGGGATGTAATAAATGTGAATATTTATCCACACAGTCACTACACTGATAAAATCCATCACTACAGCTATTTGGTAAGTAACAGGTGCATGAAATATTGAATTGTAATGGTCAGAAATGAAAAGCCTCAGCACGGAATAGGAGCAGCTCAGTCATCTGCTCCCTGCAGACACAATCTGTCAGTTTTAGAGGAAAAAAATGTTGGTAAACTCACATGTAAATTACATATTGATCTCCATTGTTTTTAATTCTCATCTGACATTGACTGGGATTGAGAGCAAGTTGTGCCAGTCTCAAGAGCTATTTCAGAAGCTGAAATGTGGAGGAAGGAAAAGAGATGCAGAGACAGCACTTTGTTTTAGGGGAGAAGGGAGAGAAACACTTTCCCTTGAACTGCAGCCACTGGTCCCAAGTGCATTTTGGTCAACGGGAGATTCTATCTAAATGCAATTAATTACATGTGAAAAATCCATTGAATATAAAATTTGACTTTGTTATTCTCCTTTTTTTTTTTCATTATTATTATTATAGATCACATCAAAAGGGAAGATAGTAAGCTTTGGAACTCAGGAGAGAAACAAGGATTTGGAATACGAACATCTAACTTTTCAAATAACCCAAGAGATGGTTCCTTCAGCACGTCTGGTCGTTTACTACATAGTTACAGGAGAAGAAACTGCTGAGTTAGTGGCTGATTCGGTTTGGCTGAACGTGGAGCAGAAGTGTGGGAACAGTCTTGAGGTGAGGAGCAAAACAGGCCCTGAAATTTGTGGGTGTGCATTCACTTCACGAGCAGATTTTTATCTTAGGTTTACACAAGTTCTTAAACACTTACTACCTTCAGCTGGATTGATTTTGGAACAATGTGCTTTCCAAATGACCCGTATCTGTTTTCAATTTACAGATTAGGCTGCAGTCAAGCGAAGAGACACTGAAGCCAGGGGAGGTTGTATCACTTACTATGAGAACACGCTTCGATTCCTTTGTTGCTTTGTCATCCATTGACAAGGCAATATATGGAGTCACAGGAAGGAAAAAGAGAGCCTGGGAAAAGGTGAAGTAGCAGCCATAAAAGAAAATCGAGTTGCTCCTTGTTTCACGTTCGCAGTCAGGATCTGTGACGTGCCGTGCATCCAGTCAGCCTGAAAACAGGCAGAAGGGCAATTCAAGCCACAATAAAAGCTCAAAATCATAAAAAGAATTCATTTACAGTCTTCTGATTTCCAGTAAAAGTAAAGTGTGGTTCTAAAGGCAGGTCCGAACTGTCTCATCAGTGCCGGTGCTTGAATTCTCTCAGGTGTTGCTCCGGTGTGCTGGGAGCTCACCTTCCACCCCAAGGGGGCCCTTCTGCCCGTTCTCTCCCTCCCCAGCTGACGTGCTGCACGGGAGGGTTTGCTGATGGTGTGTCTCTCCTCAGATAATGCTCCACTTGGAGAAGAGTGACCTGGGCTGCGGGGCCGGGGGGGGCAGGGACAACGTGGACGTGTTTCGAATGGCCGGGCTCACCTTCCTGACCAATGCCAATGCCGATGACTCCGGTGGAGCAGGTGCATTCCTGGGGGTCAGCCGTGGAACTGGGGATCTTGTTCTCTGGCACGTTGTGTTATCACTGCCAGTCGTTCTGGTGGAACCCGGTGAAAGTATTAGAAGGAAAACATCACTCGTGGGTCAGTTACTGTCGTTAAAATGAGGATACTTTCATGCCATTAAAATAGCAAACAGCAAAATTGTCCCAAGTTTGGGGTGTGATTTTATGGACTTAATTTTTAAGAGGACTCTGCTGTTGCAAAAGAAGGGGATGTCTTTTGTACTTATTTCTTTGTTCATTTATTTGGACAGGGGAACTTTGCAACGAAGTGGTGAGAACCAAACGGTCTGACTTCAAGGAGAGGATACTTGAAGAAGGTGTTAAAAATATTTTAAAGTATATAATTATATATTATATCTAATGATCTAATTATGAAAAAAAATCACATCTATTAGGAATCAAGGGTTGCTTAATACTTGTAATGTGTTGGAGAGAGAGACTGCAAATAGAGAAGATGACTTTAGAGAGGACCCTATTTATAAAGCCTTTTAGGCATCTGCTGAATTTGAAGTCAGTAAAATTTCAGTTCACACTGAAAATGCAGCATTTGTTTAAGAGTTGAGTGCCCTGGTGTAGTGGAAGGTGTCCCTGCCCATGGCAGGAGGTGGAATCTGTAAGGTGCCTTCCAGCCCAAACCAGTCTGTGGTTCTGTAATCTTTATTTTTTCTGAAGAGACACAGCTGAAAACTCCCAGCCAGAAGAACCTTCGACTGATAAACCCACAAACATAATCCAGCTCCTCTTATCTAATTTCCATTTTTAATTCAGAATAGGGATTATTAAGCTTTCGAAAAAAATCCCATCCTCAAAGCTTGCACCTTCACTGCAAATCTGCAAACAACTCGAGGTGCTTTCGGAATCAAAACCTCCATCTCAGGGCAGGGAATTGTTTTCTTTTCGTGTCAGCATCCAAATACAAACGTTCGGACATCCGGCAGTGCTGCATGGCCGGGGTCAAGGCATACCCAGTGTCTGAGACCTGCAATGACAGAGCCCAGAGAATCCGGAAGAGCCAGAGGTGCATTTCTGCCTTCAAACACTGCTGTGAACTCGCCAACAGGCTGAGGCTGCAGGAGCCGAACAAGCTGCTGATGCTGGCCAGAATGCGTGAGTGTGGGAGCCCCCTGCTCCAGCAGAAGCTGGGGCAATGCAGAGGTTGGACCCGCGAAACTCCTCCTCTCCCAGTCTCTCCCTGTAATCTCTTGTTTACAAGGTCATCTGTCAAGAGGTTGGATAGGTGTAAATGGATGGGGTAGGATTAACACAGGCTTTTGACCGAGGGCATTCACATAGCTTTTCACTTGCCTCAGGACTGCTCTGAGGCAAGTGAGCAAAATGCAGTATCAGGAAAGAAAAACAAAAAGGTAATTATGAAGCCTTTGGTGGCCACTGGCAGATGGTTTCGTTGGGTTTTTCTGATTTGCTTTATTTATGTTCTTCAGATTTTGAGGCTGTTTTGGAACTGGATGAGGCACAAGTTCGTAGCTACTTCCCTGAAAGCTGGTTATGGGAAGTTCACCAACTTTCCTTAAGGTACTACTTTTCTCAAACAAGCTTTATAGAAAGGAAGTGCTAACCTGGAGGTAGGCTGGGTAGTGTGTGCTGAAACACAGTGCTATCCCAAAAAACCTCCTCCTGCCATGTTTCCCTGGTGCAGGATATGCTGAGTGGGGCCAGATTGGGATCACTTTTCCTTTCACTTTCGACCTTGCTGAATGCCACCTCCTGTGAAATCAGCTAAACCCGGGTTTCCTCAGACAAAACTGCAGAGTTTCTGTTCTCTAGCTGTGTCCTCGCCGCTCACCTGAGTCTCTCAGGCAGGGGAGCTGCTCTGGGCAGGTCCTGTTGTTGTGTTGATGAGCTGATGGTGTTTCCAGATGGCCGTTGGTGATGAATAAATGGATTACCCAGGCGTCAAAGACTCTGTCTGTCACCTTGCCTGACTCACTGACCACCTGGGAAATTCAAGGTGTTGGCATTTCTGAGAGAGGTAAGCGCTGCAAACTAATTAGTTTGGAGCTGAAGAGTTAGGGAGCTTGGCAGAACCTCTCCTTGAGGGACACACACGGTCTAAAACGTTCACTTTCCAGCTGATAAACAGGCAAACATCAAAATACACACTTTAGGGAAAGGAATTCACTTCATATCATGAACATCAGTGGCTGGGAAAACAAAGCCTTTCTTGTGTGTGACAGTGGCCCACCATAAGTGAGTAAGAAGAACAGAAGAACAAAGAGTGACTCTTCCCTGGCACAGCTTTGCATTGTCCTGCTGCCAACAGCTCAGGGACTTGAGATTTTCCTACAGTTTGGTAATCCAAGCAGAGAATCCGTTTCTCACTTTGGGAAGAAGCAACCCAAAGGACCTGGTGTGTCAATAAGTGACAAGCAACAGCTTGGAACGAGAAGCAAGAGCCTGGGCACTTTTAAAAAGCTCGGAGAGTTTCCAAGTACACACTGAAAAAATGATAAGTCACCACTAAAGCATGTCAAGACTTTTTCAAACTTGTTTATCAGGATAAGACACTCTGCTTTGTATTTTTCATTTTCTTAGGTATATGTGCAGCTACACCTTTGGAGATCCGAGTTGTGAAAGACATTTTCCTGAGCATTCATGTGCCTTATTCCGTGGTACGAGGAGAACAAATTGAGTTGAAAGGATCAGTTTATAACCACAAAGACTCTGCAATTCAGGTGATTTGTGTTCATGAGTTCCAGGGAAGGATTACCACAATAAATTAAAAAAAAGCATTTCCCCTGCCAGGATCCAAACAGATCCTCGGATCGGGCTTCTCCAGTGCTTAAGCTGGTGTTATGTGTGGTGCAAAGAGAAAATGCCATTGCAGTAATTAATAATATTTCAGTGGCTTTAATATACCTCTGTCTGGGAAGTGAAACATGAAAATCTTCCCCCATTTCAGTTCTGTGTCACAATAGCAGCTGGAAGTGGAATCTGCACCTTTGGAGACTCGGCAGCCTCGGGGTCGAGGCCACAGAGCTGCAGGTACAGGAGTCTGGCTGCCGAGTCCTCAGCCCCGCTGGCATTCCGCATCCTCCCCTTGGAATTAGGTCTCCACACCATCAACTTCACCCTGCTGAGCCCCAGGAGCAACGAGATTGTGGTTAAAACTCTGCGTGTCATGGTGAGAAAGAACCGGCCGAGCGTTCGTGGTGGGTTTGAGTTCCGGGTCGATTCAGTCACAAGAACGGAAATTCGATCAGTGTCCAAATCCTGCTCGATTTGCAGACTGTCAGAACCCAGAACAGCACACGGTGCCCTTGGATTCACTGAGGGGTGTGCAGTGGGAAAATGCCTGACTGAGTACTGGAGCGTGCACGTTTTTAAACCTTGATTATCAGAATTGTCAGGGAGATTATATGTATAAATAGATATCTGTAAGCAAGGCCAATACTTCATTCTAGGTTGTTTGGTCTGCATTTTCAGCTGGTTAACAATGCTTCACTGCATGACACTTTTTTGGAAGTGATTTTTCACTTTCCTGGGCTTTTATTTAAATGTTTTCTTACATTTTCTCGAGAGTCATGGGAGATAGAACTGATCTAAATTCATGTGGAGCAGCTGTAGAAGTAAAACTCAACAGTGAAGTAAAACTCAACTACAGGAAAACTTGTAGAAGGCACAAATACTCTGGTTTTAGGCTGTTGTTTCAGCTGATATATTTAATTAAACAAAAGTGTTTCCATTTCCCACTTCTTTCCTTGTGATGATTTCAGCCAGAGGGCATCAAGAAGGAGCTTCATGCAGGTTTCACTTTGGATCCTCAGGGTGTTTATGGTGAGAACTGATCGTGTTATCCTTGGATTATTTTTTCCTATCCTTGATTTGGGGTGATTTTCCATAATGTGAAAAAACTGGAATTTCTCCTTCCTGACATACTGTACAAGGCCTTCCTGTCCTTTCATTGACTTCAAATCCATCTCAAATAGCAAATATGCTTGGATTAATTTCTTAAAGAAAGCTTTATATGTATCTTTTAGTGTGATGTGACACCAGCTTTTCTCAGTGTGTCACCAACCAGCAGGTGCCTTACTCATGAAAACAGAACATGTCCTCATTTAACCACAGCAACCACAGAGTTGAAGTCTAGACCAAATTTTATTCTGTAACAAAAAAAAGGCAAAAGCAATATAAAGAGTTTGCACCTGCTCTTTTTTTCAAAGACTGATGTTGTTTGCACGTGCCTTTGGGAGTATTTCTAGTTTCCAAGTTCTCACAGGTATTTCTGTTGCTGGCCTTAAATCTGTTGTCACCTTAAATCTGGCTATTGCAGCTGAACTAAATCTGTTGATTTAGACTGTGCAGTGTGACATATGTATCTATATCTATATACATTTTTAATTACAGGTTCAATCAAGAGACGACAAGAATTTCGATACAAAGTCCCCCTGAATCTGGTCCCTAAAACAGAGCTCGATAGAAGCGTCAGCGTGAAAGGTAAATCGAAACTTTCAGTGCACTGCAGACGTACTTTCCAACAGCTGTTTCTCCTGGTTTGCATTAAATTGATCTAATTTGGGCCTGGGTTCTTTCTCCTGGGAGAACGGGAATTGCAGGACTGCACACACAGTGTTTGCTTGTGAGTGCTGCACAACTTGGCTTCTCTCTCCCGATCCCTGATGTCAACACATTCTGGGTTGGTTCTCCCCACAGGCCACCTGATGGGTGAAGTGATTGCCACAGTCCTCAGTCCCAGTGGACTCAGGATGCTGACTGAGCTGCCCAGGGGCAGTGCAGAGGCCGAATTCATGAGCATTGCCCCCGTGTTTTACGTCTTTCGCTACCTGGAGGAGTCGGACAACTGGCATTTACTGGGCCCGGAAACCTTGACTGCCAGAACTCAGATAAGGAGGAAGATGAAAGAAGGTAGGAAAAAAAAATCTGCCTGCCTTGCTTCAGAGCTGGGGAGGTGCACAGGTGAGCCAGAAAGATGATGCATCTGAGGGAGCAAACGTCATTCTCATGGCCTGTTTTGTGCCCGGTGCATCCCTTAGGGATTGTGAGCATCCTGTCGTTCCGGAACGCCGACCGCTCCTACAGCATGTGGAAGAACGGGCTACCCAGCACCTGGTGAGTCAGAAGGGCTTTCATGGTTGGAATGAATTCAAAAGGCTTTCATACTTCTGCTAAGCATGGGAGGTGTGTGTGATGGTAGATTTAATCAGACCTTGCAGTTTTAAACAATACCTTTTGTTTCCTTCCCTTCACTCGCCAAATCTTTTGTTCATGTCCGTAGTTCACACCGTGACAAGCCAGCTGGGGTTGGGATGGAATGAGTCCATCCCCTGACACCTGGGAATTGATCCCAGTTTCACATGATTTCAGTAACTATTGCCCATTTGTGAAGTTCAATTTGAAATTAATCTCCATTAATCCTTTGGAGTGTGGGAGTGTGTGGGATCCCCAGATGGTAAATAGTGCAGATTTGTGTCTGCCCCCAGCAGTGTGGGAGCACCTGCTAACCTAAACAAACGTGTTTGGTTTCCCTGGCAGGCTGACAGCTTTTGCTTTAAGGATTCTTGGACAAGTGTATCAATATATCAACCTTGACCAGCTTTCCCTCTGTGATTCCCTGCTGTGGCTGATTGATGACTGTCAAAAGCCAGACGGGTCATTCCATGAATTTTCCACCTACAAACCAGTGAAACTCCGGGTAGGAAAACCCACATATTTTCTGTGCTTAGCCAGTAAAAGCTGAAGTCACATGGGGATAAAGTGTTTTAGCAATGCAAAGGGTTTTAGGCTGCACTTCACCAAAACACCCATTCAAGACAATTTTGGCTGATTTGCCTTTTCCTAAATTCATTTCAGAAGCACCACAGTCTTGCAAACCTTTCTGTTTTCCTACTTAAAGCAGCTGCTTGCCACTTCTTAATATCTAGAAAAGAGTTATGTAGGATGATTTTACAACATAACAGTCCTGGCTTGTCAATAAGTTTATGTATTTTGGTCTCCTTTTTCTACAAATAAGCTGTTACCTTCCAAAGAGCCAGTGTATTTTCAGGTTAAACTAAACTGATACTTCCTGCAGGAATTTCTATTTGTTTCCTCACCTAAACTGAAAAGTTCTATCTATTTAATCATTTCCTATTTAATTATTTTCATTTTATTTTTGTAGACTACATTACCTAGAGAAGCTAAAGAAAAATCTCTGTATCTCACAGCATTTTCTATCATTGGAATGGACAAGGCAATTAAAATATGCCCTACTGAGGTAAATAAGATTTTTATTTCTGCCAGTGGGTTCTAATTTCTTCCATTTTCTTTAACATTTGCTCAAAGAAATCAAGAGACTTCGTTCAGTTTCAAATCCTAATTTGTTGTGTTTGTCTTTCAAAAGCGGTGAAAGAACAACCAGGGATTTCTGGGTCAGTTTATCATAAGATACGTTGCAGAAAAATTCCGTGTCTGTATTTTCTTGCTAGGGGAGGTGTGTTTCTTTAACTCTGACAGATGTGAGCTGTAGCCTGTTCATGTTTACAGAAAATCCACAATGCCAAGAGCAAGGCAGGAAGTTATTTGACGGAGAATGTGCAGTTTGCTCAGAGCCCCTTCACCATGGCCATCACCTCCTACGCCCTGGCTCTCGTGGACCCCGACCACCACTCGGCACGGCTGGCCTTCTCAGAGCTCAAGAGGGAAGCTTTTGTCATAGGTATTGTTCAGTCCTCAGTCTCTGCTGGTTTTTGCTCTCAGACACCTGTCCTTTCAGTGGTTTTTAAGTCTCTGGTGTAGTGGCACTGCTTGGACAGTGAGTTTTGGGGGTGCCTGCTTTGTTTGGCCGCTCTGTCGCTGTTCACGGCCAGCAAATCCCATCAGCTGCTTTCCATCAGCTCTGTTTGTCATCACTGTCCAGCCTAAACATCAGACTCCCCAGTGCAAGGGAGGTGTATCTTCATCTCCTGGGAGATGCAGAGTGAGCTCCTCCTTGTTCCCTTGTCCTGAATGGGCAATACCCACCTTGTCTTTCCAACACTTGCCCTTTGAACATTTCCATTTTGAACATTTCCATTTTGAACATTTCCATTTTGAACATTTCCATTTTAAACACTTCTGCATTTTGAACACTCTTCTCAGGGGTGTTTCCTACTATGAATAAAACTGTAATAAATCCTTCCACTTGCTAAGTGCAAGACTGGAAAAGAACTTGGCAAAAGCCTTTCCAACCCTGTTTGGAACTACTGGCTTTTTGTGCACAGGATTAATTTATGATGTATTTCTGTGTGGGACATTTTTAGTAATTTACACCTTGTGTATCCTGCAGAGCTGTTGCTGTGTTTCAATCTGGAACCTTCCTTTTCTCCTTGTGCAGGTGACCCTCCCATCTACAGGTTTTGGAAAGACACTTTCAAGGCAGAGGACGAACAAACTCCCAGCTCTTTCACTGCCCAGATGGTTGAAACCACAGCCTATGCTCTGCTCACCACTCTGCTGAGAGGGGATGAGAGCTATGCCAAGCCAATCATCAAATGGCTCTCTGAGGAACAAAGACATGGTGGAGGGTTTTATTCGACTCAGGTGGGCTTTAAAATATTTCCTCCTCATTCTTCAAGTGCCAAGATCTGAGATGCTTTGCCCCATCCCTGGGAGTGTCCAAGGCCAGGTTGGATGGGGCTCTGAGCAACCTGCTCTGGTGGAAGGTGTCCCAGCTGCAACAAGATAAGCTTTAAGGTCCCTCCCAACCTAAACCACTCTGGCATTCCATGATTTTGTGCTATAAACATTTTTAAAGGATAATATAATTAAATGATCACAGTGACAACTCCAGTGTCCTTTGTATCAGGTGACTCCGTGGCCAAGATATTCTTTGTCCCTGGCAAACATGACTTCTTGGTGTGGGCTTGTTGCAAATAGAAATTTTATCAACAGAATTTAATTTATGTGTATTTTATAAGTAGGATTTAATAGGAGTTAATTCTTTATAACTGGTCTCTGACAGGACACAATCAATGCCCTGGAGGCCCTGACTGAATATTCCCTCCTTGTCAAACGGCTCCACCTGGACATGGATGTTAAAGTGTCCTACAAAAACAGTGGAACCCTGAGCATCTTCAAACTGACAGAAGATCATTTCGTGGGAAGAGCTACAGCAGTGAGTGAATAATATTGCTTTTAAAGGCAGAGCACAATTCTCAGCAACCTGTTAAATAATTATTTGAAATTTGAAATTGCTACTGAAGTAGCTTTTTCTTATAACAAACTGGCATTAATTTGGTATAGGAAACCTTTAAGGCCTTGTTTATCTGCTATATTTAATATCCTGTTTAAAATTAATCTCTCTGCCTGCTCCTATAAAGTATTTTTTGACAGATTATGTTTGTAGCATCAGACCTTATTATGTATTTGAAGTGCAAACAAGACAAGCAGCTCATCCGACCTGAACTGTGGCTGATTGTTGCTAATCTGAATTATCAGTTTGTCACTCTTTATTTCTCCTCAATCCTTCAGGCACCTTTGCATGATGACATCTATGTGAGCACTGGCAGCAGCACTGGCATAGCTACAGTAAATGTAAGCAGGTTTTTAAATGGAATTTCTGCTTCAGTCATATTAACAAGGAAAAAGAAACTGAAGCTTCCCCTAAACTGTCCCACTGGTGCCCTGAAGGGATGGATGTTGTTATGGCTCTGGTTTGGATTAACTCCCAGCCACTGTATGACTTGTGGCTGCTGGGAGAGAAGTTGGGAAGTTTCTTCCTTTCCACTGAAGGTTTTCTGTTCCATAAATCTTCTATGAATCCTTAAGGTTGGAAAAAAAAACCCTTTAAGACCACCAAGTCCACACTAAATAGATGATCAACTTAATTTTAGAGCTCATCAATTTTACTGCCTCTGCTTAATCAGCCAAACAGGGAAGACCCAAACCAGTGATCAGTTTTGAGAAATAATTCTCTGTTAAGAAATGGAAACACTGTTTTCTTGCAATATTTAAAGGGATTTTTTTTGTACCTGTGCAGGTGAGGACAGTGTATAACACAATTGGCACTTCTGAAGACCACTGTAACTTTGACCTGAAGATTGTTCCAAAGAGAGATCATGGTAAAGGGTTAATATAATTTTAAATGTCACTGCTCAGGTCAGTGCCAGGGAAGGATAAAATCCTTGCTTTTTTTAGCAGCGTTTCTTATTAAGAATAACATAAATTCTGCCACTTTCTACGTGCAAAACTGGAGAAAAAATCACTAAAAGCCTTTTTAGCCCTGTTTGAAACTATTACCTTTGTGTGAATAGAACTAATATTTAATGTCTCTGTGTCAGGTGCATTTTTAGTCATTTATTGGAAGACTTTTAGTCATTTATTGGAAGGGGGGGGAGTGAGAAGACAGAAATGGGGTGGGAGTGGAAGGGGGTGACAAAGAGTTCTAGTCCAGTTAGATCAGGGTATAAAATCACACTGACCTTTTGCCACCAAGTATTTTCAATACCATAAATACACAACAAACTACATTAAGCCTTAAAAGTGTGATTTCGCCTGAACTGCAAAGGCAGTAAATGTTACTTGTTTGTGCCTGGACAATGAGCTCCTTTAAAAACAGCCACCAAAACAACTTAGGGAATTATCTTTCGGTTGTGAATGTGCTTTGTGGGAATTTGGGGCTGCTGAGGAGCTATGAAATGACTGATTTGACTCTGCTTGGTATGAACAGGTCACCCAAGAAGAGAAGGGGAGCCACTGGGGCACCTGGAGGCTTGTGCAAGGTGAGTGCAGCTCCCGGGTTTGTTTGTCTCTTCCGAGCTTTTCTTTCTGTTTCTCCCCGTTTTTATTGTGTGTGTGTAAACAGAATGAGAACCAAAGGTTGGGATTTCCTCGGGATCTCTGTCTTCTCTTTATATGTGGGCTCTCCTGGAACGTGAGGATGAGGAAAAGCTTCTTGGTGGCATAAATCTGAAATGCTTCATTATGAGTTTACTGTGCTCTAAATGCTGACAGAATTTTCCTCAGGTTTTTCTGGGATCACCTTCAAGGATTTTTAGTTTCAGTCATGGTTGACTAATACTGTGTGTTTAAACTATTTTATTTTGAATCTGCTTTAGGTACAGGCCCAGTGCAAGGGAGCCCCATTCGGGGTCTGCTCACACCGTGATGGACATCGGGCTGGTCAGTGGAGTGGAAGCAAATCCAGAGGATTTATCCACTGCAAGTATCAGAGAACTTTTTTTCTCTTACTGACTCTTTCTGACAGAGCCCTAACATCCACTGTTCATCTTTTCCTGTCCCCTCCAGCTTGCAAGTGGCATTGACCAGCTGATAGCAGATTATGAGATAAAGGATGGGCACGTTATCCTGCAGATTGACTCTGTACGTTACCCTTTGCCTGATCTGGGCCCTGCCCTTGCTCTCTGCAATGCTTTTGGTGCCTTTAGAGCTGCCAAATTCCTGTGCCTGTCACACAGGTGCCAGCTGACAAGTTCCTGTGTGTTGGGTTCCGAATCAGCGAGCTCTTCCGGGTGGGAATGCTGAGCCCTGCCACCTTCACTGTGTATGAATACCACGCACCAGGTCTGTGTTCCCTGCCCTCACATCCCTCTTTGCCCTCTCACTCTCTGTTCCTCCTGGAAGGCAACGTTTTCCCTTCTTTCCCAGCTGTCTAGCCCGTGTTATTTTAAGCTCAGGTAACTCTGGACTCAAAGTTCCAGTGTTGGTTTTCTGTGTGTGTTCATTATTCCTTCTAGAGAAAAGGTGCACTATATTTTACAACCCCTACGGAGATGAAAAGCTTGTGAGATTGTGTGAAGGAGATGAATGCAAATGCATGGAAGGTAAACTTGTTTTAAGATGTTTCTCCATGTCAGTTGGTGGGAAAATCCAGGGAACAAAAACCACACTAAACACCAGGGGGAAATCCTCATGAGAGCACAGGTGGTTCCTCTCCAAACTGTACCCTTAAAAGTAATTTAAAAAAACTCCAAATGTGCAGTGTGTAATCATGGAAGTCTGAGTGGATTGAGTCAGGTGACTGAGGGTGTTGGTTTGTATTTTAAATATTCACAGTTCCAGCATGCAATCCCATGTTATGGTGCTGTCAGCTAGAACAATTATCCCAAGCAGGTGGAGATCCACGAGGTTTTATTCACTTCTTTATTATGATGTATTTATTGTGATAACATTCTCTTAACACTGACTTCTCTTTCTCAACGTAGCTGAGTGTGGTAAAGTCCAAAAGAGACTTGATGAGTCCATAACTGCTGAGATCAGGAGAGAAGCTGCCTGTCAGAGCGACATTGCATATGGTAACACCTGCCACGAGCCATTTCACCTGCTCAGAAATGTCTGCTTGCTTACCAGGCCTGCAAAACACTTTGATCTGGACTGATTAAAAACTGACTGGGGTTGACAGTGGCATGGGGTGAGGGCAGGTGACAAACTGGAGCAGAGAAGGGCAAGTGCTGCCCGTGTTCTGCTGAATAAAAGTCACATCGGAGGGGTCAGGGCACAAGGGAGCCTGATCTGATGGGTTCTGCTGATAAACACTGAGTTGTGCTGACAAACACTGAGTTGTGCTGACAAACACTGAGTTCTGTTGACAAACACTCAGTTTTCTCTTGCTTGGTACCATTCCTGTGGCTGTGGGGTCGGAGGAAGCTGTGGGGTGTCAGATGAGAGCCCGGGTAGAGCTTCCACCAGATTAGACACGGGTGGAACTTGTCAGTGTTCCCTGGCCCTACAGTGCACAGCTACCCTGCATTCCCAGAGATCAGTGTTGCAGAGGGACATCAGATTCTCCCTCTGAGCAGCTGTTCAGGGTGGATGCTGCAGGAAAAAGGAGTAACCAAAAGCTTTGTGTTGTTCTGCAGTTTATAAAGTGAACATCCTGTCTCACAGTGAGGAAGGTGCTTTTGTCAAGTATTCTGCAACTCTCCTGGATCTCTACAAAAGAGGTGAGTCCTGCTCCATGTCTCTGATTCTGGGAGAAAAGGATGTTGGAATGGTTTTAGGCACTCACTGTCTTAACCTGTGGCAAAGGCAGACGTTGCAGGTCCTGCAGAACTGAGGATGGCATTCCCTCATTTTCCCTCTGAGTTCAGGCAGCCAATGTGTCCTTAAAATGACTGCAACATAAAAATATTTAATGTGCATAAGGTTTATGTGCCATGCAGGTTTAACTGGAAAAATCTGTTACAGGAAACATGTTTTATGCCGTCAAATTTTGCTGTTGCAGAACTAGTGGCACAGAGATCCCTTAACTGTGCTGGACTGGGGAACAATTTAGTGTTTTCTGCCTGAGTGACTGGAAATTCCCTTTGTGCAGTTGTCCAACTCTTCTCATTCTACCTCAGGGCAGGCTTTTGCTCAAAAAAATGATGAAATCACCTTTGTTAAGAAGAAGACCTGTACAGATGTTGAACTGAGCCCGGGAGAGCAGTATCTGATCATGGGGAAAGAAGCCCTAAAGATCAGCGTTGGTTACAATTTCAAGTAAGTCATTTGCCACCAGAATATGCAGAGATTTAATCTAACAGTGTGAAGGGTTTGCAGGTAATAATTCTTGGGTAGTATAGAATTGATTTACTTTTTACAGTATTACTTCCACCAGCAGTGTGTTGGACACGATTTCACATTGGGATTTTTTTTTTTAATGTTTGACATTTTCCTTCCCAAATCTTAGCAGCAAATGATCCTTTTCTGTTGTTTTCCCAGGTTCCAGTACCCTTTGGACTCCAGCACTTGGATTGAGTGGTGGCCTTCAACTACAGCCTGCAACTTGTGTGGGGAGTTCCTAAAGACAATGGATGATTTTGCTGATGATCTCATGATCAGTGGCTGCTGATTTACTTGGAGAGCTTTTAAATTAAAAATCCAGATCAAATCTCATGTCAAAAAAGACCCCAAAACCTCACCTGTTCAGCAATTCTTCCTTGAACTGAACATTCCTGAATAGTTACCTTGAAAAATGAGCTTTGCTTGTGTTTTATAGCAATGTTGTTACATAGTGATGCTCAGACAGGATTTTTAAGCTTGGCTGGGAGAATAACAGGGAATGCTGCAAAGAAATCTGGAGTCAGATGGAGTGGATGAACTGTAAAAACACACATGGCAAGTACTGTCTTGTCTTGGAATCCCATGTCTTATTAAAACACAAATATTTGCAGCCACTTCGTACTCTCTTTGTGAAGGAAACCGCTTTATTCCTTAGGTTTTCCTTTTGTGCTCTGTTTGAATTCCTGCATTTCCATCCCTGCTGCTGTTTTTGGGCCCTGCTTTCTTGTTTAAAAAAAAACCCCAAACCCCAGGTTCTCAGATCTCACGTGTACACTCGTTATTTGTATTTTCAGTCTGTAACTCGGATACACAAAACAAACGTTTTGATGGCTGGGTTTGACAGCTTAAAAAATCCTGCTTTGCCTGCAGGAAAGTGGCAGATGAAGGGCCAAATTCCCCTTCTCCTGGCACAGCCCAGGCTGGTTCCCAGTAAAACTGAGGAGGGAGGTTGATACAAGCACAGTTGCACACGTTGTTGTTTTTACTGAAGAGCTGCCCAAAGGCAGCAGGGCCAAGAACTTTCAAATTACTGTTTTCCCTCTCTCTTAGGAATATCCTTGATCCAGGGCATTTAAGATGTGGAAAGAAGATAGTCAGAGATGATGCAAAGTTTAATTTTGGCTCTGTGAGTACTTCACTTTTTTTTTTTTTTTTTTTTAATCCTACAGACTTTTCTAAGAAGCACAAAAAGATCCCCCTGTATCCAGTAATTACTGGATATAAATTTAAATTGCAGGGAGAAGCACATGGAAAGGCTCAGGGAGGTTGTTCAGGCAGCTGACCTGGAAACATTTCTACTTCTGAAGGGGTAACTGTGTATTAGGAGACCTAATTATCTCCTTAAATGACAAGGAGCCTGCCCTGTTTTCACAGGTGACTTGTGACATTTAAGTTCTACTGGTTTTCACTGAGCCAGGCTACAAAAAGGCTGCATTGCTCCTGAACACCACGAACCTCATTTAAAAATAACACATAAAAATGCTGCATTAAGTACCAAATTGCTGTCCCTACTTTAAAAAATTCTCTAATCTCATCTGCTGGGTCTCTGTTTCTATCCAGAATTAACTATACCACTGAGATCAGTAAATACCTGTATTTTATAAGTACATTTTAACAGCTATTTAGCCACGTGTGAGGTGGCAATGTAGGAAGATTGACCTTCCTTGTGTGCCACGGTGTGACTTTCACAGGAAAACCACTTAGGGAAAGGTGTGTCTGTGTCTCCAGCTGATTCCACATGCAAATTATGTTGGCAGATTTCCAGGGGGGTCTAATTAGCGGGACAAGAGAAGATGGAAATGGATTTTAGGATCCCCTGGCACGGCTTTAGTGACCCGTGGTGGGAGAGTCCTGAGGTCCTGAGCACCTCACAGGGTCAATCCCAGCAAACCTGGACATTTTTGGGACAATCCCTGCTGAGGTGACTCATCTCCATGGTGAAATGGAGATTGTTTCAGGACACACTCTGTCCTTCCAAGCTTGATCCTGGACATCCGAGGGGGGGCTTTTACCTCGAGGTTGTACACGGTGTTTTCTGTTCCTGGGGGGTTTACACATCCCATGTGCAAGTCTCCAAACCTTCCAGGCTTTGAACCACCAGCCAAGAGCTTTAGTGCTTCCAGAGAAACGGGGATTCCAGGGCTCCACTCCTGCAGGGATTCCACTCCACTCCTGCAGTGTTCCCAACCTCCGAGTGTCAGGGGACTGCTCTGCCCACATGCCAAAGAAGCTGCCCAGAATGCTCTGTGCTGCAGCCCAAATTAATGCCCCCCAGCTCCTGGGACACAGAAGGCTGGCCTGGCCTGCACAGAGAATCTCTGAGAGCAGGACCCACCAAAGCCAATTAATTAAAATTTGGTCACTAGACTTTTATTCCTTTTTCGTGGATTTGCCTTTGAATACGAAAAAACTCACCAGATGCCACTCCAGTGTGATTCTCCCTGGCAGATGCATGAGACCCAAACTGGCTGAGTTCCTGACATTCTAACAATTCTAATGTGTGAGCCTTTAGCTCTTTTAAAAATCTATATTTTAATACATTTGGATGCAGGTCCAAATTACCACCAACTCTTTCCGTTGCTGTCATGCTGCACTTGCATCTGAGATCCTCCAGGAGAGGAGAATTGTTCACTGCATCCCACTGGGTCTGCTCAGTGCAAAGCCAGAATATCCCACCAAAATGACTTCCTAAAGAGCAGTGAGGATGTTCAGTGTAGGCACAGCCTCTCTTCTTAGTCAGCAAGTGGGATCCTGCCTCGGGCAGAGAGCACAAAATCCTCAGACTGAATCCTTGCTATCATTGCTTTCAAGTTCAAAACCCTTCTCTTTTTAAATAAAAAACCTCCCCCACCCATTTCCACAAACAAAGACTTGTGGGATCTACTGACAGGCTCTGCAGATCCATTTACAGCAGGGGGTGTGGAAAACATGAGTAAACACACAGGAAGGAAATCCGTTTTTTTGTTTTCCTTTTGAGTGAATATTATTTCGTAATTAAAAATAATCGCTCTCTGAGAGCTGCCAGTTTCCATCCATCCTGACTTGTCTGACTTGACCCCACAGGGGTTTATTTCCAGCCTGTGTAAATGTTCCTGTTGGGGATGTCTCCCAGCGAAATGTGTTCCCAATCTCCTGCTGAATTCATACAGCAGAACACACAGAGTTTTGGCACGGCCCTCGGTTGTTTTCCAGTGAAACACCCACCTTATAGGAGTTACATATGCTTCCAATTTTTAAGATCTTTAATAATGTTTGCATCTCTAATTAGAAGAAATATCTGGCTTTGGCTCTGTCGCTCTCCTGGGAACCAAGGGTTTGGATTTGCCAGTTCCTGCATCGTGACAGAATTCCAGTCCTTTGCTTTTCAAGTCCTGGATGAACTCGGAATTTGGGTACATGTTTAAGCAGCAACTGATTTCCTGGAAAATACTGAGCTGAATTAAACACCACAACTGTCATAAAAAGAACACTTAAGTTCAGAGAACAATAGCAGAGAAATCCTGAGTAAAGCTTGGTGCACTAAACCCTTTCTTTTCTATCCCAGGAAATTGTTGTGGCACACGGGGGGTTGTTTATAAAATACATTCATTCCCAGGCTCTTGGTACAAATACATCTTCATTTGTGTAATTCCCAAAGTTTGGGGTCCCCAGTTTGTGTTTTCTTCCATAGCTCCTGTTTTGGTCAGGGATCTCAAACCCCAGATAGGATCAAAAGCCTCCTGTGGGACCTACAGTGTCCCCTGGGTGTGTCGCCCACGAAATGCAGGTACAAACACACACTGCAAGTGGGGGGGTGGAAATCACTCAGGGTTATGAATCATGCTGAAAAATGCTCTTGGAAAGCTGGGCCTGATGCTATTAGTCATCCCTCAACAGCCAAGAGAATTGTAGTCTCAGGGAGATGGAATTCAGTGCACAGTCTCCTTCTGCTTCTGTCATGTGCAAAACAACACCCAAACATCTCTTTTTTTTTCTCTATTATTGGCAAAATCAGCAAATTCTGAAGTGGGTTAATGGAGATTTACCATGACCCTCCCTCTCCCCCCAGTTCTCGTCACTGGTGAGAATTAATGAAGACAATATCAAAGAGACCTGATGCTTCCTTTTTTCACTAATTAATCCCAGTCAATCCCACCGAGTTTTCTGATCACTGTTTCTGTACCCACTGTGCAGGTGGCCTGAGCTGCCAATGGAATATCCATATTTTTTTTTTTTCCAGCTGGTTTAGAGTCAAAAAGACACTGGACCTGAACTTGTTTTTTCATGTCACATCCAGGGCTTTGGAGGAGAGCTTTGGCAGCCTTCCCCTGGGCACCCAGCCCGTTCCCAGAGTTCTCTCCAAAGCAGTAAGAATGGAAATCAGCAGCTCAGAATTTTCCAGTTCAGCTCAGGCCCTGTGCACGTTCAGAGCAACAGGAGCACAACCTCGAGTGGAGCACCAGCCCTTCGTGTGGCCAGGCTGCAGCAGAGCCCCAACTGGGCAAACTGGTGCCAACTGGGCCATGCTGGGCTCAGCCCCTGCTGTGGGGGTGAGTGACTGAGACAGGAGACCACCAGGAACCTTCTCAGTGTGAAGAAGGTCTGCCTGGCTGCCTAAAATCAGAGGCAGGCTCAGAAACCTCCTCCTGATTCACTCCGAAATCCTACTGCTTGTAGGAAACCATCGAGGCCACTGTGACACACAGAAACACTTTCATTTTCTCTCTTCCCTTCGGGGGGGGGATTCCTTGGCTTGTCTTGTGGAAACTGCTTTAGTGAGGAACTGAAATGAGAGAGAGAGAGAGAGAGACAGACAGACAGACAGATAGACAGCTAGATAGGTAGATAGATTAGATAGATAGATAGATAGATAGATAGATAGATAGATAGATAGATAGATAGATAGATAGATAGATAGA
>JAYRBT010000038.1:2154351-2172367 GCA_036023395.1 Myiotriccus ornatus
ATAGATAGATAGATAGATAGATAGATAGATAGATAGATAGATAGATAGATAGATAGATAGATAGACAGATAGACAGACAGATAGATAGATAGACAGACAGACAGATGGATAGATAGACAGACAGATAGATAGATAGACAGACAGACAGATGGATAGATAGACAGACAGATAGATAGATAGATAGATAGATAGATAGATAGACAGACAGACAGACAGATGGATAGAGTGTCCATTTTTGGGTGCCTTTTTCCTGACAAATGCTGCAGAAGTACTCCAGAGAGGGGAAAAAATCCCTAGGAAGCTGAGGATAATATTATCTTACAGAGAATATGATCTGGAAAAAACCCTGAGGCAGAGCAGGGATGAGGAAAACCAAATTGATTCCTGATGTCTCTTGGAGGATTTCGGTCCAACTCTTATGAAACTTGGTGGGAAACTTTCCTTCCCTTTAATGGGGGCTGGTCCTCAGGGTATCCCCATAACAAAGCAGTTACAACTGGTGGCAGACACGGGCAGAAGAACTAACACATGTCAAAAGGTTTTATTCTAGGCGAGAGATCGAACTGTGGCAAAGCTGTGGAGTTTGCTGAGGATGAGAGTGCATCAAATGTAATGATTCTTCTTTCTTGGATCTGGGGTTGATGAAATCTCAGACACTGCTGCTGTACTCCTATTTCATGGGCAGTTTCAGTCAGAAAAGGTACAGAACTACTTAACAGCAGAGCTATGAACAGGCAGGAATCTTGCCTTGGAGCACTCAGCTCCAGTTGGGGCACTGGAGCTGCTCGGAAAGCGAGTTTCCCTTCCCGTGTTTTACCAGTTTTTCAGGGTTTCCCAGGACAGATGCACATCCCCAGGTAATTTATACTAATTGAAAATGAAGTTTTCATAGAATGAGACACCTCTATCTCAAGCATCTCTCTGGAATGCAACTGAAAATACTATTTACAGCCCTGAAAATACTATTTACACTTTGATTACCATCTTTATAACACGGAGCATCTGAGCCTAAATTCCTTTTGAAATGCCCTGTGAAATCTGTCACATTAAAAATCTCAAGCCCTTTGCTTCTTTTTAAAAGGTAATATTAAATAGATTGATGCACTCCCTTATGAGGTTTTTTCCCTTGGATATAAAAATGATCATTCACCTTAAATAGTAACACAGGGCCCTGCAATGCTGAGCACTGGGGGAATGGCTCTACATTTGAGTCTCTCTCGGAGCCACATCCTGTTTTCAGTTAACTGATCTCATCAAGGGGAAATCTAACAGAGGAAATCTCTCTAGTCTGGAAAGTACCAAATCTTATCTTCGGTTCCTGTGTGTAATTCAGCACCTCTGAAGGCAGAGGTGTCACAGGATCACAGAGACTTCTGAGAAGTCTCAAAGCAAGAGAAAAGAAGCGAACTGAGAGCCCAGAGAGCTGCCCCTTCATCCCCAAACACAACCTGAGCCCGTGGTGTAACCCTGATCTTTCTAAAATTAACATCTCACACCCCTGCATAGCCCCAAGGCTGAAAAGGCCACGTCCAGAAATCTTTTAAGAGCTCTGTCAGAAGCTAAAGAACTCCCATCCTGGCAGAAACTGCCTGGGCCAGATGAACTTGCCAGGAATTTTAACGACCCTGATGAAAGCAAATGGTTCAGGCCCTGGGGACTAACTGAGACAGCTGTGTCACCCTTTGCTTCCAGACTCCAGGTGACACAGGGCCCTGGTGACTCTGCACTGCACATCTACCTCTGGATCTACATCACACCAGCGCCTACAAATGAGTGTACAGCACAGAGAAGCAGAGAGAGGGAAGTGGAAATGAAGAGTCTGTCTGTGCACACACAGCACAGGAAGGTGTCAGACTTCAAGCAAACACTCACTGATGTCCAACAACCTCTTGCAGTCTCAGGTACCTGGAGGTCTCTGCTGTCAGTGCAGCTGAGTGAAGGCCCTAGAGAGCCACCTCTGCTTTTGATTTTTAATTTTCAGCAAGAACCCATCCTCAGGGATATTCCCCAAGTCTCCTTCACAAGGAAAAGCGAACAGATTTGCATCTGCCACTGCTTTTCTGACTGACTCCTCGGTCACAGCTTAGATAAGGTGACAGCAAAGTGAGCTTCCTCAGGGGAGAGGAGCACCTTCTGCTGAGAGTGAAACCTTCCTTTGTAGAATCTTTACTGCACTCTTAGAAGGATTTGCATCTATTACTGAACTCCCCGGAGTTATCCTGTCACTCACAGCCCTGTATGAGTTACACACGGTCTGCATTGAGGGGGGAGGCACAGCGGGGTTGCAGGGGGAGGTTTCCCGTAGGTCCCAAAGGGTCCCGTATTTGGGGCAGGGGCTCCCCCGAGCAGCCAGGGGGCTGTGCAGGGACATTTTAGGCTGTGACCACACTCCGGGCAGGCAGGACTTTCTGCCCGAGTGCCCTCGCCGGGTCACCATGTCAGACAGCACATCACCGGGCTTTCAGGAACCAGCCGCCAGCTTCTCCCTTTCGGCTGTCCCGGGGGAGTTCGCTCCCTGGGGCATCTCCTCGGCCACTTCCTCGTCCCCGCGGGCCGGGACTGCGGCGGTGCCCGGAGCGGGGGAAGCCCCGCGGGTGCGGTTCGTGCTCCCCGCTCCTCCCGGCCGGGGCGAGGCAGCAGCGCCGGGATCCGACCGAGCGGTGCCCGCGGGGAGCGCCGGGCCCAGGTACGGGGAGCGCCGGGGACCGGGATGCGGGGCGGAGGGAGGGATGCAGGGCGGACGGAGGGATGCAGGGCGGACGGAGGGAAGGATGGAGGGATGAAGGGATGGAACCCACACCCCCCTCCCGCCGCGGGGACCCGCCCGCTCCCCCCGGGCACACGGGCCCGGCCCCGCAGAGCGCCCCGGGGAGGGCAGCGGGGGCTGCCCGGGGGTCCCGCCCCGCTGAGCTGGGACGGGGCCCCAGGGCCCCCCCGAGCCGGGGCTGCGCGTTCCCGAGCCCCGGGCTGGCTCTGAACGGGCACCGCGGCCGGCAGCCGTCCTGGGCTCCCACCCCCGGTCCGCGCCCCAAACCCACCCCGGCCCCGCCACGGCCCCTCCAGGGCTGTGCTGGAGCCTTTCAGGGGCGGCCCCGGCAGCTCCTGCAGCTGCGGCGTTCGCTGCCGAGCTCCCTGCAGAGGCCGCGGGGATGGGCTAAGCCAGGCCTTGGAAAACGCTGGTTGTTCGCAAAGTGCTCAGCCCACAGGCCTGGCCGGCCCCAGGCAGCCTCGATTCATTTTGGTTTTTTTCAGGTTTATTAGTCAGCGTGGCTTCTGGTAATACTGAGATAGGTTCTGGTGTGTCACTGGAAAAAAACAGCTTTGTCAAGCCATTGTTACGATCAAACTGTACCGTGTCCCCGAGTGAAAACCTTCCTTGAACTTTCCAAGGGACACCAGAATCCCTTTTGGCTGCATTTCCAAAAACATCCCACTGCCCAGCTCTTGTTACCCAAACCAAACTGGAGGTGTGGGACACCCCGGCACGTGTGGCTCCAGGTGTACCTGGAAGAGCTCAAGTGTTAAGGATTTCTGGACTTGAGATTTCCTTTGTCATTTCACCAAGAGTTTTACTTCAGGAGAATCACTGTCAACGCTCCAGTTGCCCAGTTTCTGTATCAGTGAAGGGAAATCACAAATTTTGGCTGCTGGGAAGTGAATGTGATTGGGGATTTACTCTACAGGAAACAACTCGGTGTGACGGGGACCGGTGGGATTGTGTCTCATCTTCCTACAAGCTAAAAAACTCTGGAAAGAAAACCCCCCAACCCCTCATTTTAACACATCGTCCATTTTCACGTCGTGCTTGAGGGAAATTTTAGATCTGTGCAGTAATTTCCCGCTGGTACCCGGTCAAACCCCACCGTGACATTTAATCAGAGCCAGTCAAACACACCACTGTCACTGCCCTGGGCTGGAGCTGCTTGGGGACTTTGATGCCTGAGACATCCTCTCACATCAAAGTGAGGATGTGTCTTGTTTGAGCACCTGCCTTTTTAACCTGCCTCTGGCAATATTCCCCCACCCCAGATGGCTGAGCACACGGGCAGGAGCCTGCAGGACGTGCTGGGCTCTTCTCCTGATGAGAACGAGTTTCCCGTTGGATACCCCACCACCATCTGCGAGGATGTGCCTGGGCAGAAGTACCTGTGCAGCAACTGCAACAACGTCCTGAAGAAGGCCCTGCAGACGCTGTGTGGGCACAGGTACTGCTCTGCCTGCCTCGCCTGGATCGTGCGGTACGTCCCTGGGCACAGCATTCCACGGATCCGAGAGCTCCCCAGAGCTGGCACTGAGCTCAGGGATGATCTGGGGCTGCAAGAGCTCCCCAGAGCTGGCACTGAGCTCAGGGATGATCTGGGGCTGCAAGAGCTCCCCAGAGCTGGCACTGAGCTCAGAGATGGGCTCCAAGAGCTCCCCAGAGCTGGCACTGAGCTCAGGGATGAGGCTGTGCCTCCCTGGCCCACTCTGGGAGGACTCTCCTTGCAGGATGCAGGATACCCCCTGTCTCCTTCCTGTTCCCACCATGGAACATGCAGGGTGGATGCCGGGCCTGGCAGATGCCAGTTTTTCTATCTGTGACATAATAATTCTTGATTAACTGATTCAACCTTGATTTAATCCTTCCATGGGACTTTGCAGTCCTTTGATAAGAGACGTTCAGGATTTTAACAGACATGAATGTCTTATTGGTCTTTGTATTTGTCTTGGAAATTTCTGTGTTTTAAAAGACTTCAGTTTTCATGTTACCTCCCCTACATGGGGTTCTTGCATAATTCATGAGACAGATAGTTTTCCATCTTTATTCTTGTTTATGATCCAGAGTGCTCTTCTTTCACTGAAACAGAGATAAATTTATGGGCCTAGTCCTGGTCTAGAAGAACAGAGAGCAGAGGTTTTTTATGTCAGGGTGTTCAAGAATTAGCCCTTTCCTGAGCAAGGACTGTGGATTCTGAGTGGAAATTACAATTTCCATGGGTTTATTTGTGTCAGTGCCTATACAAAGACCTCCCAAACTACGACAGATTGTATTTCATTCTTGTTCCTTTTTACCAGAAACAGTAAAAATGCAATTTGCCAGAAATGTAAGGAGGAAGATCCCAACACTTTGAGTGAGGAAAGCCTACTGGCAGAAGAAAGGGTAAGTTGTCATTAATTTATCATTATCATTATTTGGGCTGCCCTGGAGTCCTCACTGGACTACAGTTCAGGAGGGGATAATGTAAAATGTGATGGCAGCTGAGAGTTACACATTTTAACTGAGGCTTTAGTCCTTTGGATTTCCCACCCTTTGTGATTCAGAAAAGTAACAGCAGCCTCAGGACTTTCCCAGTCCTTGTTCTGCACTGTAAAATCCCACACTCTTCCCTAGAATTAACTTTTTATTGCCTCAGAGTAACTGGTGCTTTCCTACTCCTAATAAGATGTCTGAGCTGTTACTTATTATCCTTAGGAGGTATTTTCATGGATTTTCCAACCTCAGGGCTTCTTGTGCCCGTAGGGATTGATAAAAGCCATGTCCTGGTAGATGTTTATCTGTAATTTAATGGCACAGATCTCTTGTTGGGGGGTTCTTCTTCAGGCACATTGCTGTGCTTTTCCATATCCCAAACACAACCCGGCCCACAGGGCCCAGCCCCAGCTTGCCTTTCCCCCTCCTTTCCCATTAGATTCAGGAATATCAACAGACACACGTTTTGTCTGCATTTTTTAGGGAAAAATGAAACCAGATAGGCAGTAAATAAAAGACAAAGCTTAGGAAGTGGCTGCAGCAAAATAACCAGTCTGCTGTTCATGCTGAGCTTGGTGACACCTCAGAAAAATCCCTCAAACTTTACTGAAATATGGGCATGATTTGGAAATACTTCCCTCCCTGCATTTGTAAACCTTCCTCCTCCCACTTCCAGCCCTGTGTTGTTCCGTGGGATATTCGCCCTCCTCCGGGCTGGAATTGCCTCCAGAGTATCCAAAAAACTTGTTCCTGTGTCAGGAGAGACGGTTTAATAATTATTTGGGTTTCTGCTACACGAAGATTAACTTGCTGGGTTACAGAGGCTTATGGCAGTAAAGTTATAAAAATAAAGGATAATGAAAAGAAATTATTACTTTCTGACCAGTGTTTTGTGTTTTTTTTTTTCTTTACTTTGTTTATTTTCCAGGCTTTTGGTGATGCTGCCATTAATAAAGAGATTTCTGAACTCAAAGTCCACTGTGTGACCCTTGGATGCAGCTGGTCTGGTATCATGAAAGATTTTGAAGTATGTTTAAAGACAGTTTATTTAGATTAGCATAAGATCTTATTTAAAAGGGGGACAGAGAGCCAATGAAAGGTGGTTCCCAGCAAACCCAAATTAATGCAGCGTCATCAGGATCGGTGACAGCACTGGGATTTATACCAACAAAATATCTAGAAACACATCTTCATCCTTCTTTTCAGGCTCATCTGCCCCAGGTAACATATTTAAACGGGCAAGATTGGGGAATCTGCCATGCAAATTAGAACAGTGAGTACAAGGGGGAAAGCTGGGACCACTGTTGTGGTATTGTTAGAGAGACAGTTCAAGGCAGACCTTGTGTTCGAATTTACCAAAAGCTGTTTGGTTTTGGCTTTGGCTTTTTTTAAATTGAGAATGGACCGAAAAATCCCCAGTAAAGTTGGTGAATTTTTCCCCAGTAATCACCTCCTAACTCTGTGCAGTGGGACTTTACCCAAGCTTAGAAGAAATGCAGATCGGGGCTCTGGGACTATTTATAGAGAGATGTGAATCAGCACTTTAGTAACCAGCAGTTGCTTTATAACTTTTGACTTCCAGGAGCATCAGAGCTTATGTGAATATGCTTTAATCCCTTGTCACACTGGCTGTGGGCACGTGGTGATGAGGAAAAAACTGGCAGATCACTTGGAAAATGGCTGTGTCAATAATGTGACGGTGTGTCAGCAGTGCCAGCGCAGCTTGTCCAGCTCCGAGTACCAAGTAAGAACATTTCTCTCTTAAATTAGGGCTTTATACTGTTATCTTAAATGATCTAGCGTGCCATTTGCCCATCCTGATTTCACTGCACTTGGAGGATATTTAATTTTCCTGAGGTTTTTCCAGCAAAAACGAGCTGGATGTGATAATCTGCTTCCCAAAGAGGGCAGTGCCTGAGCGCTCTCCCAGGGCTGGGGCAGCCCATCTTTTAGCTCTGGATAGAAAACTCCAATCCCTCATTTTCAGTGTCTCAGTGCCAGTGTGAAGTAGGGGAGAAGCAGAAGAGCACAGACAGTAGCAGGGAAAAGATCTTGGAAGTGGCTGGAATTTTATTCAAACTAAACCCACCCACGGACACGTAAAGCAGGACTGTCAGATACCATTTCTGTTGGGTAGAGTCAGGTACAATCTCCAAATTATCAGCAGTGTCAATAATAGACCAGCCTAGTTATAGCTTTTATCCTATTCGCTCAAAATTGTTCCCTCCAAATGATTTAACGAGAATAATTAATTGGCAGCCTTGGCCTTTTGTGCTGGGATGGGGGCAGAGTGATCCACCTGGCAGGAGGGCTGGGAATATTCTGGAGGGGAAATAGCAGCGAGCAGCTCTGCGTGTCCAAACTGCCACAAACTGATGCCTTTCCACGGCCTGAGCTGTGAGATTTATTCAGCGAGGGGGGGAACAGTCTTTTGGGGTGGGAATCAGGTGCTCAAACCTGCTCCTGGGGCAGCTCTTGCACGTGCTCCTCACACCCACCGAGTCCTACAGAGCAAGAATCCAGGCAGATGTGCCCAGAGCTCCAGCCAGCGTGTTTTCCAGCTTAAACACCAGAAGGTGGCAACACTAAATCCCTCTCGGCTCCCTGGGAGCTCGGGTTGGAGGGGGAAACCTGAGCCGTGAGCGCTCCCCGCGCACCTTTCTCCTCTCCGAGCTCCGCCCCAGCCCCTCCACCTCCCTCGCCCCGGAGCTGTTTTCCTCCCACTCATTCCGGTCCGCTGCCACCTAATGAATTTTTTGGTCAGGAAACCTTGGCAACCGAGCAGGGGGTTGGCCTGGAGATGTTGCTTTTTCTCTGCCTCCTTTGGTGTTGGTAAAATTGGAGCGTCGCTCGTTACGCGCTCTGCTTTATTAACCTTGCAGTGGAGGGGCTTAAGAATTTGGATTATTTGTGTGTCTTCCGTGGGCCCACAGCCCTCTGGGAGCAAACGGGAGCTCTGGGGCGCTGCTCTCCCTCTCTCCACCTCAGACACTCAGTGGTGGGTCTTGTGATTTTTGCATTTCTCTGTTTTAAAGAAAATTTCTCTCCAGCCCTTCCCCCCTCAAGATCTGAAGCGACCTCCCTCAGATCGGCGATCTGAAGGAGTGATAGAGCAGAAAGGAAGGAAATAAAGGCATATTTTGCTCAACAGCAAGATAAAGAGTGTTAAAAACTGAGTTAGGGAGTGAGAAAATCCTGGGGCTGCATTTGTGAGAACCAGAAGAGAAACTTCGGGACTGGGACGAAGAGGAGTTAATTCATAAAGATTAAAGCCAGTCCCCCCCAGCAGTGTGAATGGAGAGCTGACAGTTGCTGTGCTAAATACGGATATTCCAGCTGTGGACCAATGGCAGGGGAATCACCTTACCCTTCCTGCAGCCAGGGATGGCAGGAAGCCTCGTGTTCGTGGTGATGCACTTTGCATTAGCACATCGTGCCGGAAAATTTGGATTCCAGCCTCCAAAATGCGCACAAGCAGGATGGAAGAAGGGTCTGCACACCGAGCAATCTCCATGAAGTCAGTGCAGGACTTGAATTTGACTTTATATTTGAGTTTCCTGTACTTGAACTTGTTTATATTTTTATATATATATATGTATATATTTGAATTTCCTGTTCTGCTCGTCAGTGTTGCTTCCTGTTCTGTAATAACACCCCTGCTTGTCATTGCACACACGTGTGTGTGAACATACGTGTGTGTGTGCACATAACTGTGGTTTGAACCTGCACACTGCCAGCCTTGTATCCAGGGGGAGACCTTGTAGGCCAAGAATTTAATCACGTACTGAATTCTGTCCCTCTGGTTTTAATGGCAGGAACACTCATGTGAAGACAATTTGTGTAAGGAACAAAACCACGTGCAAACAGAAACAGCATCCAAGGAAAAGGTGGGTAAAAGAGGAGTGACTGCAACGCAGTTTTATTTCAATTAATAAAATTATCACTTGTTTATGTTCATTAAAGAGCATCTGAGAACACCTTCAGATACAGCAGTTGTACCTGGGTGCTCTTTACACCCCCTGCCTTCTCTTCCCTGCTTCCACAGTTAACTTTGGTAAATTATCTTAATTCATCATTTAAAATGGGGAAATACTTGTTTCCTTTCACGTGCTCAGGGAGACCCACAGGAGCAAAAGAGGACTGTGCTGCAGAGCAGGGTATTTGAAACATCTTGTTTATGAGGAGTTGTGGTTTGTTAAATCATGTTGTGTTGTTATGGGGTCTGCTGGATGGATATTTCACTGTGCAAGAAACTTGCAATCAACCACCTCTTCACTGATTTACCATCGATTTTCAAAGCTGGTTGGAAACTGTGGTAATGCCTTGACTTGAGTGAACCTGATTTATGGCTGCTGGGATTGTGGCCTAGGGGGAAAAAAGAATCACTTCCAATTGATATTTGATTATTTTCTCTCTTTTTTTTTCCCAGCAGAGCCTCTCTACACCCTCAGCCCCCAAGGATGGGTGTCGCTTCTCTGAAGTGGGCTGTTCATTTAAGGTGAGTCACTTCAGGAAGGTCCCAAATGTTCCACTCTGGTTTGGGTCTTCCCTTCAGGGTAATGTCTCTTAAAACAGAAACAGCTCTTTGCATTTTGGTTGCCTTGTCCCGTCTTTTGTGCACAGTCTCGTGTGTTAAATATTGGCCGACCTGGGACTCTCGCTGGGACTCTGCCTGGCATCCTGTTTAATACCAAAATTGCCACCAACTGTTTTATTTTTTATGGAGCACATGTGCATGCTTGGACTTGATGATCTTAAAGGTCCTTCCAGCCTTAGCAGTTCTGTGATTCTACTCGTGCAGCCCAAGCTTGGAGGGCCTCCTGTGTCCCCTCTGATGCCAGCAGATGTAGCTGCACCTGCATCCTGCAGCTTTTCCACCTCTGCCTCTCCCAGGAAGCCACGGGATTGCAGGGTTTGGCCCCACCCCAACCACGGGGCGGTCACAGAGGGTGTATTGACCGTGTCACCTTCTTGCAGGGAAGCCAAGAGAAGGTGAAGGAGCACGAGAAAGCTGCAGTCGGGGCCCACATGCTGCTGCTGCTGCAGCACATGAGGCAGCTGAAGGGAGCCCTGTGCTCTGCTGCCCACGGCGTCACCCCCCAGTCGGAGCTGGACGGGAACAGGGCAGGAAAAGGCACCTCCAGCCTGCAGATCCCAGCAGGGCTGGACGTGGGTGGGGATCTGGAAGTGGACTGTCTCCCTGGATCTTGTGTTTCTGAGGATGAGTCTGTCCTGCAACAACTCGTGAGGGAGAAAGTGGTTTCCGAGCTGGAAAACAAGCTGCAGGTGTTTGAGAATATCGTGGCAGTGCTCAATAAGGAGGTGGAGAGCTCCACCATGGAAATCATGGCCTTCCGCAGGCAGAGCGAGCTGGACCAAAATATAATCCGAGGCCTCGAGCTGAAGGTAAATAGTTCCAATAAGGATTGTCAGTGTTTTGACAAATTTGATGTTTTGGCAAATATTGACAGGTATCAGAGAGAGGGATCGGGGCAGGGAGTGTGAGCTGGGAAGTGTTAAGTTCTGGACACATCTACGGGATCCTGTTGTTGTTCTGGATACATTTTCAAGTGGGGATCTCTGGTATTTGTTCTCCAAATCCACATTTAGGTACCAAGACGTTCCCGAGGCTTTTGAGTGTTCAGAGTTTGCCAGCATCAAGCTGTGAGCAAGCGAGGCGGTTGTTTAATTGACTGATCCTCTTACAGCAGCAGTTTGCCTGGAGGCCCCAGCAACCATCTATCCGCTTGTTTTGACACAGAGCTGTCACTTAGAAAGGAATCAGAGGAGAATTTCCGAGCAGGAGCGCTCCAGAACCACTCAGCTGCTCCTGCAGCACAGCCAGGAGAGCGGGGGGTGGCTGAGAACCGATTTGTTCTGTGCAGATTGCAGAGCTGCAGCGGTGCCTGGCGCAGAAGGACGCGGGGCTGAGCAGCCTGCACAAGAGCCTGCTGTTCTCAGAGCAGGCGTCCTACGACGGCACCTTCCTCTGGAAGATAACAGACGTGGGCAGGAAGCTCCAGGACTCCGTGGCTGGCAGGACAGTGGGGTTGTACTCGCCAGGTAAAGCTCAGGGTGGGTCTGTGTGGCTGCAAACCCTCGTTCCTCGGGAGCGCCTCGAAAACACCTCCTTAAACCGAGATGCTGTCTGGGCAAAGACCTGTAATCCGGCTTTTCCAAAGAGCTGTGCTCTGTTCTGGGCCCTCCTTCTGCAGTTTGCCCTCCACCACAGCTCCTTGCAGTGTCGTTTGCTAGATCCCTCCCTCCCAGTCGACAGCACGACGGCTGTGGCACCACAGGGGCTCCTGCTGCAGCTGTTTCCCACGTGGGAAGTAATTGGATTAGGGAAAATGCACTTGTGTGGCTAATAACAGGTAATTTTCACCGAGGCATGAGGCACTAAAAGGATTCCAACCCCTGGAATTTCATTGCTTGTAATCTCCAGGGGGGACTGATTCGTGTGCTCTCCTCCCTGCGGAAGCGAAACACGGCACACGCCACCTTTTCCCACGTGCCAGAAACGCCCAGCAGGTCTTTCTGGTTTTCCAAAGGAGTCTTTATTAACAAAGAATTCTGATTTTCAGCTTTCTACACTGCGAAGTACGGCTACAAGGTGTGTCTGAGGGTGTATCTGAACGGGGATGGCACAGGGAAAGGGACCCACATGTCCCTGTTCTTCGTGGTCATGAAAGGAGACTACGACGCTTTGCTCCCCTGGCCTTTCAGGCACAAGGTAAGAAAGGAAACCTTCCCATGCCTAAACCCACTGCTCTCCCAGTCACCACAGGGGGACTTCTCCTCTGATTAGTGGAAGTTGGACTGTTTTCCCATCTTCCCCTCTGAAGACCATCCTGGAATCCTGAGTGATAATTTGTCTCTGACTGGAGTCACTTCCAGGGAAAGCTGTTCCTGCTGATATTCCAGACTTTGCCTGGTGGGCTTTTCAGACACCACAACGTGGTGTTTGAAATGTTCCAGATGTTCCAACCTGTGTCCACCTGGGCTAAAGCCAGAGACACATTTTCTCCTGGCTCTTGCTAAACAGAGATAATACCAATTTATGAGGGAATTTGCTGCCTGAAGGCGTCAGAAGGGTGAGAGTTCCTCTTACAAAGGTGCCACAGATGTCTCATGTGATCCTGGTCTGATTTTTATTCCTAAGTGTGGTCTGATAATGACAACATTGGTTAGAAAGGCAGTGAAAACCTGGCAGGGCCTGACCTCTGCTCTGTGTGTGGTAATAATTCCATAAACCTTTCATATAAATGGCTTTAAATAGCTTAACTGCCAGTTAGCAGCCAAAAAAATGGAGATCAAAGTTCCCAATCTTCACTGTATTAAAAGATTGTTACATACCTTTCATATTTAAAGCTAAAGAACAGTGAGTTAATAAAAGGGGTAATGAGGTGGGGAGATTCTCTACTGATATTTAGGTTGTGTCTTTTCCATATTTGTGCACAGGCAACTGAGCTGTTTCTTCTGATTCCAAACCACAACAGCAGAATAAATGTAATGAGTGTAACCAAACCCAGGGTTTGGTTAAGCTGTCTGGAGAGAGGAGAAAAAGCCTTTGCACGCTCAGTTCTCTCCCAGGACACAATTCCTTTCTTGATTTAATTTAACTTTGTTCTAGGGGTGGCAAAGTTTTAAAGGTCTCATCTGGGAACTGCTACAATCTCCCCTGGTTCCCACGAACTGACCGTGGCTGGAAACGCTGCTCACAGTTTGTGTTCAACTCTCGGTGGAGCACCAGCTGCCTTTGCAGCACTCCTGTCCCCTGGGGTGTCCTGGGTTTATTTTATCACTCCAGTACCCATCCCTGTCTCCCAGGTGACGTTCATGTTGCTGGACCAGAACAACAGGGAGCACGTGATCGACGCCTTCCGTCCGGATTTGGCGTCCGCGTCCTTCCAGCGGCCAGTGCACGACATGAACGTGGCGAGCGGCTGCCCCACCTTCCTGCCCCTGGCCAGGCTGCAGTCCCCCAGACACGCCTACGTGAAGGAGGACACGCTTTTCCTCAAGTGCATCATCGAAACCAACTAGCGGCTCTTGAGAGCTGGGGGATCGCCCGCCCGAAAAGCCGCCGGTCGGAGGCCTCGTGCGGGTTCTCGGGTGCACACGAAGCCCGCTCGTGTCACCCGGAGGGATCCCCCTGTGCTGCAGCTGCCAAGGGCTTCCCCCAGTGCCCACAGGAATGGGATTGTCCCACCCAAACAGCCGCTCCTCCCGGTGGAGGTGTTGGTTACATCACCCCCAGCCCCTGCGGGGGATCTGTGGAGAAAGCACCGCTCTCCCTCCCACCCGGCCCGGCTGGGGGGTGGTTCTGCCGGGGTTCCTGGCGGGGACTGAGGCTCAGATCCCTTGGACTGACAGGTTTGGGGGGTGCAAGGGGGAAGCTGAGCTTTCCCATCCTCCGGCAGCACCGTGGCACGTGCAGCTCCCTTTGCAGGAGGCAAATCCCGGGAGAACTGCACCACTGCAGCCCCGGGGTGGGATTCCCAGCAGGACCAAGGCCAGGCTCCTTCCCCTGAGGTGTCCCTGCTCCTGGAGACCCCGGGAGCCCTGGGCAGCGCTGGTGGCTCCCCTCCCTGCCCTGGGGGATTCCTCCCTTTCTTTAGTTCGGACCTGTGTTTGTGTGCCCTGGAGGCAGAGGTTGTGCTGCCCAGATCACCCCGTGCCTTGGGGGGATGACTTCTCTGTTTCCAGAGGAGCTGTTTGGTTTTCCTGATTTTCCCATTGCAGATCTGGAGCTCTGGGGGTTGTAAACCCCTGAAAACCCAGAGCTCTGCTTCAGGCAGGACAGGGATCCCTCAGTGGCTTTGAACTCTCCAGTCACTTCTTGAACCTTCAAGGCAAGTGACTTATTGGAAATTATTGATTTTTTTTTTTTTAAATTGCTTCTTTTCACATGCTCTGATGTTTAAGTCTTTTCACACCCTGAAACAGAAGTAACTGCAGAAATGGTTTTTCCTTTTTTTTTAATAGAAGTAAGAAATTAATAATTATATTTTTTTTAATATGCAAGACCAGCTTGGGACTGTCTGGATGTTTGCAAAATCTCTCATTTCTATCTTAACAACATCCTTTAAAATAATTAGTTCTGATAAAGTATCATATTTCAAAAACACCCACCCCATAAACAAATATTTATCAAAGCTTGTTTGGGAAGAAACTGGATATTCTTTGCCATCACAGACACACGGTCTCTCTCCCTGTCTGTCTTTTCCTCTACTCAATATTTAAAGTGTCTTTCAAGGACAGAAAGTTATTTTTCCAGCCCCTGCAACCACACTGGAGTCATTTGCCTGAAAATATTATGCTTCTCACGGCTGTATCACTTTGGCAAGTGCTGTATTTATTACAATCATTCATATTTTCTTACCATTTTATTTATTTCCTAAATAAAGCTCCGTAACTGAAGGAAGGTTTGGGTGTTATTTTCCCGGTAAAACTTGAGCACCTTGGAGATCTGCTGATGGGGGTTTGTTACAGAAAAAGCTGAGCTGTGCTACAGCCCTTTCCTTCTTCCTGGGGGAAGGAAGGTCTCTTTGGAGCTCAGGAACCACAGCCATGCCCAGAACATCCATTCCCCTCCCACCTGCCCAGCTGGGAGAGCACTCTCAGGCTCTTCGTGTCCCGAGCAGTTGCACAGAGCACGCAAAGAGCAGCTGAATTCCAAAAAAAAAGGCGGATATGGATCAAATCCACGCTAAACAAACAAAACGACGGGAAACCCAACGCCTGGTGCTCCTCCTTCCAAAGGCACAGCTGGCACGAAGCAGCCCAAGGTCACACTGAGCCGCTCTGGCTCTGGTTGGAGCCGCACCTCGGACCCAGGGCTGGATCAGCATCCTTGGGAAGGGCTCCAAGGAGCTCGAGCTGCCCCCCGAGCCAGGGGAGCCAGAGCATTACCACGGCCCTGTGGAATGTGTCGAGCTGCTCTCCAAGCACAGGGCTCTGCTCCCAGCCCTGGGGTTCCTGGAACTGGCTCCGGGTTTTCGTCCCCAAGACCTTGAGCCGCAAAACCCCCTCGGGAAGGAAGTGGCTGACGCTTCAGGGAGTGGAAAGCGGAGCGACAGCAAGAGCTCTCCCATCCATCAGATCACTTCTGCTGCAGAAAGGAGCAGCCAAAGTGATTTTGGTTTTTTTTTTTTTTTTGCCTGGATCAAATCAAAAGATGCAGAAAAACCGGTGAGAATGGGATGGAGTGAAATCAGCCCTCTTTGCTCCCTGTTTAGTGGCTGGGTTGGCCAAGAGTCACGGGGCTCCTGCAGCTACGACGCTCCGGAATAACCGAGGACAAGGTTTGTAGGGAAAGATCACGTGGTTTTGGAAAGGACTAATAAAGCTGAATAAAACCAGGCAAAGTTTAGGCTTACGAGCTTCAGGACGTGAACTCGAACCTTGCACACAGTGGCTTTGAGCTTTAACTGGGTGTGTTGGTCAATCAGATGGTTTTGGTGAAGAGGTGGTTGAGACCCTTGGAGCAGAAGGAAGCGTTGGCCGAGAGAGAGAGGGAATTATGGCAACAACCTGGAGCTGCTGTGGTTGCAGCCCCTTCCATTGCCATGGATGTATCCTACCCAACCAGCTGAATCTCCAGCTGGAAGCGGCACTTGTGAGCTGCCCTGCAGATCATCATCTCCACAGCAGGCCTGGAGCTCAGAGGCAGCTCCATGTTTGGGTTTCCATTCAGTATTCCTCGCCTTCGGTCTCCAAGGCTACACACCAACATACAACCCCTCCTCCCACTCCTGTTTTCAAAGAAAGGAAAACACTGTGAAAAGAGGCTGCAATGATTTCTGGGCAGTTTTCAAAGCCGAAGGGCAGCGCTGGGAGCTGCTCTCCCTGCTCACTCCGCAGGTTATGCTCCAGCTAGGGATGTTGTGGCTAGAGCACCTGCAAAGAAACCAGAGTCAAATATAATTATGTGGCTTCATTCCTGTCAGGAAACAGAGGATGCATCTCAAATTCTTTGGGGTTTTTTTAATTTAATATTTGTTTGGAGCTCCTGCCCCAGGGCAATGTTACTGTGCTCCCTCCACTGGCAGGTGCCGGCTTTGGGGTGCCCTTTCTGTGCAGGGGCTTTTTGGGGAGGTTACTCCTCCTTACACCCCTGGTGAACTTGGTCCAGAGTTTGATTTCCGTGTCTCACCATCCGCATTCCTGTGGGGAACGACCAACCTGCCGCAAACATCCACGGCGGGTGCTGGGGAGGAGGGCGGTGCTCCCTGAGCCCCGCGGGGACAGGCTGGGACAGGAACGGTGCCCCGGGAGTGCCCCAATCCGCTGGATTTGGGGCAAATCCAGCAGCTCCGATGCAGTGGAGCGAGAAGTGGGATTTGTCTGAGGGCAGGGCTGTGGTGCAGGGGTTATTTTAATCCCGAGGTGACTCACGCCATTCCAGCGTGACTCACGTGGAGCTGGGGCCTGGGGCTAGTTAGAGGTGTGGCACAGCATGGCACAGGATGGCACAGCGTGGCACAGAGTGGCATTGCATGTTGGACCACTTCCTTCACATCGTGCTGGGCTTTCCTTCTCACACAGACCTGCACAGAAGGAGCAGAGCAGCTGCTCAGGGAACTGTTTCCCGCCCCCTTCACAGGTGCAGCATCACGACACCAATGTTTCATGGGAAAGCTTGATTTCAAATATTGTTTCTTAGCAGACAGGATTCCGTGTGTTGGAAAGGCAGCTCAGCAGCGTGCTGCTCATCCCTGGCACCTGGGGAGATGCTCACTTGCAGTTCAAGCCTTGTTGCAGGTGTACTTGGAGCCCCAGCTCCTGGTGCTGCAGGAGCTCATCCACCACAGGCAGGAAAATCCCTCTGGACTCGGCTCGCGCTTGGCCCAGCCCCTGTCCCGGGAATCAGCTCCTCCACGGCCCCAGCAGCCTGGAAAACATTGCTTTCTCACAGGAGCGCTTTCCAACAAACAGCAAACTTTCAAATTTCTTCTTGGCACCGACCGAAGCGGTTTTTTCAGTGCTAGATTTTTCTCTGTTGAGATTCAGAGAAAGGCTGAAAGGCTGCTCCCGTTTCCAGGAATCCCGGCGAGCACAGGTCGTTCCCTGTCAGGACAATGCTGCGCAGGCACTGCCCGCATCCCATCCCCGCCCGCCCCTCAGTCCTGGAGGCCCCGGGGGTGCCCTTTTCTGGCTGCAGCCACGAGTGGGAGGAGGGGGACCGGCGGGGAGGCCCCGCGTGTGGTGGGGGGTGCCGGTGCCTCTCCACGGGCCGTGGGTGCGTGGCCGGCCCGGGGTGCCCCGTCCTGGCCCCGGTGGTGCCTGCGGGGCACCGGGCGGGTCTGGACGGGGCCGAACTGAGCCGAACTGAGCCAAGCCGAGCCGCAGTGAGCCGAGCCGGGGTGCGCCCTGCCGGTGCCGTCCGTGCCCCGCCAGTCTGAGCCGTGTTTGCCGGTGGGTGCCGGTCCGTGTCGTGCTTGACGGTTCGTGCCGGTCCGGTCCGGTCCGAGCCCTGTATGCCGGTCCGAGCCGAGCCGTGCCGTGCCCGTGGATGCTGGACGGTGCCAGCTCGTGCCGTGCCGAACCGCGTTTGCGGTGCGGGTCGGTGCCGGTCCGTGCCGTGCCCGCCGGGCCGGTCCGTGCGGTGCCGGGCGGTGCCGCGGGGATGCGCTGCGCCGCGGTGGGACCGGACCCGTGGGAGGCGGCGGGGGCGGCCCCGCTAATTGCATAACCGGGACGTCAATGCCGGCGGGAGCGCGGGGTTAGCGCGGGAAGATGGCGCCCCGCGCCCGGCCCCCGCCGCGCCCCGCAGCCCCCCGG
>JAYRBT010000038.1:2172489-2206056 GCA_036023395.1 Myiotriccus ornatus
CCTTTGAATGAGCCAATGGCGGCGGGGCCGCGGCCGCCGCCCGGGGCTGCCCGCGGGGACCCCCGGCAGGTGCCGCCGGGGCACGGGGGGGACCCGCCCGGGAGCCTCCGGCCGCCGCTCGGTCCCGCTGCCCGCCCGGCACGGGGGCGGCGTGGGCGCTGCCACGCGTGTCCGCGGGCAGAGCGGAGGGAGCCTCGTGGGGAGCGGGGACCCGGCGGTGCCGCTGCCCGGACGGGTCGCGGCTCGCGGTGCGGCGCCGCTGCCCCCGGAGCGCGGGGCTCTGCCGGGACTGGGATCCCGCTGCCCATCCCGGGATGATCCCATCAAGGAACGGGAGAGTTCTCATGCACAGCAGGGTCCGCGCAGAGGGGGTTCGTGTGGAGGTCCGCGGCGCGAGGCCACGCGTGCTGCCACGAGGCCACGTGTGTGGCCGTGACGGGAGCGCAGAGGGGAGAAAAGTCCCTCTCCAGTCGTTTCCGTGGGGATCGCAGCTCAGCTCCTTCATCTCCCGCACCCCAAACCTCGTGGTGGTGTCACTGGGCCACCCGGGTGGTGCTGGCACATCCCTGCTCCTGCAGCAGTCCCGGTGGTTTGGGACCCCGCAAAACTCCTTGGAATTTGTGATTTAAAAATCACAATGAATTTAAAACTTTTATCCCTCCCGTACCCCTTCCCAAAACCGAGCCGTGTGTCCCGGTGCTGCCCGGCCGGGTGGCTCAGTGCTGTGAGAGCCGGCGCTGTCGGGGGTTAATTCCCTAATTCCCTCTTGCTCACCAGTAGCAAAGATTTTTGGCTGCTCCGTGGATTTCACGGAACGGAACTTGTTTTGGATGTCCTGAGCCCCTGCTGGTGGGGCTGAAGCTGGGGCTTCGTGCTGCCGGGCAGAGCTCCTAGGGAAGCCGTGCTCGGCTGATGAGGCTCATTGTGCCGCATCAGGAGGGCAGGTGACAGCGTGTGTGTCCCCTCCAGGTGCTGCTGATGGAGCCCGCCAAGCTCAGCCCCCTCATCCGGGATGTCTATGCGGCCGCTGGCCGGGTCCAGCAGGCTCCGGGCGCCGGCTCAGCGCGGAGGGGCAGCGGCTGCCGGGAGCTCATGGTCCGGCTGAGCGAGGGGCAGTACGTGCTGTGCCGCTGGACCGACGGGCTCTACTACCTGGGCAAGATCAAGAGGGTAACGTGGGCACCCAGAGGGTGACGTGGGCACCCAGAGGGGAACGGGAGCACCTGAAGTGGTGCCAGTGCCATTCCCTGGGTCAGTTTGTGGCTCAGGGGGTTCTGGCTTAAGCTGCAACGTGACCTTGCTCAGAGGGGCATTTTGGGTTGATGTCCTGCCCTGGGGTGTCATGCCCCAAACCTGACTTCCCGCAGGCCCGAGAGACAGGATCAGTCACCAGGGAAAACAGGGAAGTGATGGGAGTGGGAGCTGAGACACGGTGGTTCTTCCTGCTCTTTCCTGCAGGTGAGTGGCTCCAAGCAGAGCTGCCTCGTCACGTTTGAGGACAACTCCAAGTACTGGGTCCTCTGGAAGGACATCCAGCATGGTGAGTGTTGCCCCATCCTCCCTTCCCACTGCCACGCTGTGGGGCCCTTCCCAGCACCGCGGGGACGTGGCTGTGCCTCGTGCATCTCCGACTGTGCCCTCCCTGTCCCACAGCCGGTGTCCCTGGGGAGGAGCCCAAGTGCAGCATCTGCCTGGGGAAGACGTCGAGCCCCAGGAACGAAATCCTCATCTGTGGCAAGTGCGGGCTGGGTGAGTGTGGGCACATCACCCCGGGAGATGCCCTGTCTCACCCTGGGGGGCCTGCCCAGCCCCGTGGCACTGACACCGAGCCCTCCTGCAGGTTATCACCAGCAGTGCCACATCCCCGTGGCGAGTGGCAGCGAGGGCCCGCTGGGGACGCCGTGGTTCTGCCGCCGCTGCATCTTCGCCCTGGCCGTGCGGGTGAGTGGGGCTGCCCGGGGCTCCCTGTGCCGGGCAGGATGCACCTGTGCTGACCCCATCCCGCTCGATCCCGCAGAAGGGGGGTGCCCTGAAGAAGGGAGCCATTGCCAGGACACTGCAAGCTGTGAAGATGGTGCTGTCCTACAACCCCGAGCTGCTGGAGTGGGACTCCCCTCACCGGACCAACCAGCAGCAGTGCTACTGCTACTGCGGGGGCCCCGGAGAGTAAGCCCCTGCCTGCCTGCCACGACTGATTTTGTGGGGAAAAGATGAGGGTGGGGGTGTTTTACCCCAAGAGAGAAGCCCCCGGCTCTCAGGGCACTGCCCTGGGTCAGCAGCTTTGCTGCCTGTGCTGCCTCTGCCATCCTTATCTCCACTCGCTCCAGGGGCACTGTTTGCACCCACCTCTGGAGCTGCGGGAAATCCGAGTTAGGGACAGACTTCCTCTCCCTGGCTGTGGGGGCTGTGCCTGGAAGGAGGCTGGGGCGGTGGTTGCCACGTGCTGCCCTCACTGTCACCTTCCTCCTGTCCCCAGGTGGTACCTGAAGATGCTGCAGTGCTACCGCTGCCGGCAGTGGTTCCACGAGGCCTGTACCCAGTGCCTCAGCGACCCCATGATGTTTGGAGACCGGTACGTCCCTTCTGGCTTTAGAGGGGACACATCCCCAGTTGTATCTCCGTGATCCACCTGGCACTGACGTGGATCAGCCACCCTGGGGCAGGCTGTGCTGCCACTGCTGGCACCCTGACCCATCCCTGTCCCCCCTGACCCTGTGTGGCTGTGGGAGTGACTCCCACCCCCAGCTCTCCCTCCCTGCTGTTTTCCAGGTTCTACGTGTTCTTCTGCTCCGTGTGTAACCAGGGACCCGAGTACATCAAGCGCCTGCCCCTGAGATGGTGAGAGCCAGGCCCTGGCTCCTCTGGGATGTGCAGGGTGGCCGTGGAGCACTGGGCTGGCTGATCCCTGCAGGTGTTCAGGACCATGCACCCTGGTCTAGTGAAAGGTGTCCCTGCCCATGGCAGGAGGTTGGAACTGGATGATCTTTAAGATCCCTTCCAACCCAAACCGTTCTAGGATTCTGTATTTGGGGTTCCCCCCAGCTGCAGGCAGTGTACCCTCCCCCCCTCCCCAAAGCTCCAGGGATGCTGTCTTGGCTGTGGCATCCCCCAGGATGCACCTCTGGACTGGGTTGCTTCCCCTGTGAGGTGTGGGAATGGTCTCGGGTTGCAGCAGTGGGTTTTGGGAGGACCTGTGAGTTGCTGTGGCACTGGCAGAGCAGGGAATCACGGTGGGTACTGTCCTGTGGGGAAGGGGGTGGGCTGCTGACCCTCTGCCCCCCCCTTGGCTGCAGGGTGGATGTCGTCCACCTCGCCCTCTACAACCTGGGTGTGCAGAGCAAGAAGAAATACTTTGACTTTGAGGAGATTTTGGCCTTCGTGAACCACCACTGGGATCCGCTGCAGCTCGGGAAGGTACAAACACACAGTGGCAGAGCAGAGTGGCCCAGGTGGCAGTGTCTGTGGTGGAGGGTGGGACCCCTGAGCTGGGAATGGTGTCAGCCCCTGGGCTGGAGTGGGCAGGGGGGTGTAGAGTGGGAAGGGACATGCCCATGTGTTGGCAGTGCCACCGTGCCAGCAGCCCCATGCCACTGAGCTTGGGCGCCTCTGCCAAACCCCAGCTCCTTCAGCGCTTGGGATGGGTGCTTCCTGCTCCAGATGAGCTTAATCACCTTCCTCTGGGCTGGGATTGCCCTTGTTGGGGTGCCAGAGCTGACACGTTTCCCAGTTGGAGCCGGGCTGGGAGGAGCAGGAACACCAAGGCGTGTTGGGCGCCTGTGCCTGCCGTGGGATGGGTCGGCTCCCTGTAGGTGCCAACCCAGGCAGCTCTGGGCCTTGGCATCCTTCCCTCCCCGGCCTTGGGCAGGAGCTGAAACCCGGAGTTTGGGTTCCCCCACCTGTTTGGATTTTGTGTAACCCCAGAGGGGGCCGAGCCCTCCTGACCCCCCTCTCCCCCAGCTCACGGGCACCCCGGTCTCGGAGCGCGGCCCCCACCTGCTCAACGCGCTCAACAGCTACAAGAGCAGGTGAGTGCCGGGCGAGGGGATGGGGGGCGAGGGGGTGTGTGCTCCTGTTCCCTCCCCCCGGGCTGAGGGCTCTTCCCTCCCCTCCAGGTTTCTGTGCGGGAAGGAGATCAAAAAGAAGAAATGCATCTTCCGCCTGCGCATCCGCGTCCCACCGAACCCCCCCACCAAGGTGCTGCCCGAGAAGGGCCCCGGCGAGGGCGAGGGCGGCCCCTGCGAGCTGAAGAAGAGGAGCAAAAGCAGATGTGTCCACAAGGACGGGTGAGTGGGCGCCTTGGCCCGGGCACCCCCTGCAGCGGTGCCCTCTGCCCACCCCCCTCACGGCCCTCTCTGCAGGCTCCTGCAGCAGCACAAGCGGCGAGCGGCGAAGCGCAAGAGGGCCAAGTTCCTGCTGGAGGACGCCATTCCCAGCGTGAGTCCTTCTCTCCCTGCTCTGTGCAGCCGTCCTGGGATTTGGCAGATGAGTGGGATCCCTGCAGCCCCATCCCGAGGCTCCCTGCAAAGTTTCCTCACTCCTGTGGGCAGGGAGAGCTGCTGTCCCTCCCCCTGGGAAAAGTGGGCTTGGCACGGAGCCCTTCCCGTGAGCAGGAGGGTGGTGGTGCTGGGGGGCACAGGCAACACCCCTCTGGCAGGCAGTGACGAGTGAGCTTGTTTTTGTGACACAGAGTGACTTCACCTCTGCCTGGAGCACCAACCACCACCTGGCCAGCATCTTCGACTTCACGCTGGATGAGATCCAGAGCCTGAAAAGGTCTGTGGGGCTGGGCTGGGGGCGTGGGGTGCCAGGGTGCTGCTTGTGCCAGGCTGGGGCTGACACTGCATCCCATCCTATCCTATCCCATCCCATCCACAGTGCCAGCTCAGGACAGACATTCCTCTCAGACGTGGACTCCACGGATGCCGCCAGCACCTCAGGCTCGGCCACCACGAGCCTCTCCTATGAGTCCAGGTGAGGGCTGTGCCCTTTGCCCCCTCTCAGAGGGGTCCCAGTGGCATGGCCGGGAGGGCGAGGGGCTGCCCTCTCCCTCCCCACAGCACCCTCGTGTCCTGGCACAGGGATGTCCCCCGTCGGGGAGGAGCCTTTGCTCCCTGTGTCCCAAAAGGGGCTGGTGGTCCCAGGGCGGCCCCGCTTTGCTGGGCGTGCAGGGTCGGGGCCGTCAGTCCTTGCCGGGCTCCCTCAAATTCCCGGCACGGCGTGGGGCACCTTTTGGGTGCTGCCCTCACCCTGCTCCGTCCCTCCCCGGCAGCCGGAGGACCGTGGGCAGCCGCAAGCGCAAACTGGCAGCCCCTGCGTACGGCTGCGCCGGGGCCAAGCGCAGGGCAGGGGACGGGGGTGGGCGCCCGGCCCTGGGCACCCCCGAGGGCAGCGAGGCCCCGTGCGGCCCCGAGCGCCCCGACGGCGGCATCGACAGCCACACCTTCGAGAGCATCAGCGAGGACGACTCGTCGCTCTCCCACCTCAAGTCCTCCATCAGCAGCTACTTCGGGGCCGCGGGCCGGCTGGTCTGCGGGGAGAAGTACCAGGTGCTGGCGCGGCGCGTGACGCTGGAGGGGAAGGTGCAGTACCTGGTGGAGTGGGAAGGCACGACCCCCTACTGAGCCCTGCCAGCCCCGAGGCCTCTCCCGGAGCCAAGCCAGAGGAGATGGGGGTGCGGGTCTGGCCTGGAGGCAGAGGAGGGCGCTGGTGCCCCCGGGAGCCTCCGCGGGTGGAGGCAGCGCCCACGCCGGCACCGCTGGTGGTGCTGCCCAGGGACGGAACCTGAACCCTCGATGCTCTTTTCTTTTTTTCTTTTTAAATTTTAACAATTTTTAGTTTCTTGGCCAGTTTTGTTCCTGGCCGTGAGCGTGGCCCGGCCACACTCTGCTGGTGGAGCCTTTGGCCGAGCCCAGGGCACCATCACCATGGTGGTGAGAGCAGTGGGTGGCTCTGGCCCCTCCAGAAGGGTCCCCTGGCACAGCTGGGGAAGCCACTTTGGGGGACACCCCGCAACCTGCTCGCACAGATGGACGTCAAAGCCTGACTTGTCCCTGCGTCCCAGCCTTACAGAGCGGCCTCGAGGGTGTCCTGGTGCCAAAGCACAAAGCCCCTCGCTGTGCCTATGGGAAATGGGGGGTGACTCTTGGGGTTTTCTGCCTCAATCCGAAATCCATTCATTAAAGGAATGTGGTTTGTTTTAAATGAGGGGAGTAAACAGCCCACATGTGGCTTTCACGGCCACAGGGCAGACGTGGGTGGCTGCTCTCATCTCACAACCTGGACTGCCTGTGATGCTGCACCAGCTTCATTTCCCTGTTCTGACAATCATGATCCTGGAAGAGATTGGCCAAAAGATCCTCCTTTGCCTTAAAGCCACCACGGGCACTTCACAGACTGGAGCCCGAGGCCTTTGTTCACCCTGAATGTGCCAAACCAGCAGACAAACCAAAAAGGCTGGAGAGGACAGTGGGGACGTGGGGAGGGGGTTGTGCCAGTGCCTCACTGGAGAGCAGTTGATGTTTGGGAACACGTGGGGTTGATTTGTCTGCGGGAGGGAAGGAACAGCCCCCTTCTCTAACAAAGCAACACTGCCAGGTTGGGCAGGAGCAAAGCAGTTGGCTTTTTAAAAAAGATTCTAATATCAGATATATTTGTTAGATTTGTTTTTCCTTAAGATATATATATATATTTAACGTCATCCTCCTTATGTCTCCCCCGTCCCACCACGGCTGTCCCATGGGATGGAGGGTGGGTGGACTGGGTGGTCTTGCTCCATCAGCAGATCCTGCAGCCCCATCACTGTCCATACCTGTGCTTGTGGGATCTGCTGACCAGAGGGTGAGTTGAAAAGGTTGTTTTACTGAAAAAGTACTTCAGAAAATCCCCCAGTGTAGTTGGCATGAGAGGCCAGGTGGTCTTTGTGAACCAGAGGCCAAAGTGTGGTCCTTAAAAACAAACTGCTGCAGCTACTGCTGAAATAAGATCATGGGGTACCTGTGCTGTGGTGCAGAGCAGCAGCTTCTCTGCAGCCTGGGGTGTGGTTTGAGCCAGGCAGGAGCTGGTTCAGTGCGTGGAGAAGGAGCCTGAGTATCTGGCCCTGGGTCAAAGCACTGTCACTCCTTCCTCGGGGCTGCCCAGTGCCCTGTGCTGGGGGTCCGGCTGTTGGACCCTTGTGCAGGGACAGGTTGGGGAGGGAAGGCTCTGTCCAGCTCCCAGCCATGAGATGGTTTGGGCTGAGGGCTCAGCTGTGCCTTGGGGAGTGGTGCTTGGCACCCTCAGGGTCTGCATCCCGGCTCATCCAGAGGGGAGCATCCAGAGGGACCCCATCCTTTAGGGATATGTGTGGCCGGGCCCCCCATCCCTGGCAGGGTGGGGTCCAGCAGCTGGATCACTCCCCATCCCGCCTTGGCTTTGTCACCAAAGGATGACTTAAAGTATTTCCCTTCCTCGAGTGCCTTTGGAGCCCCTGCCAAGGGCTGTGCCAGGGCAGGGCAGGGCCACTCCTGCGGGATGTGCCAGTGGACATCACAGTCATGGCAGTGCCCACGGGATGGGGCCCCTCTCACTGGGGGCCACGTGGTTCCTCTCCGCTCCCTCTCATTCCCTCCTGGCTTCTGGCAGAGAATTGAATGTGGAGCCTTTGAAAGTATTTTTGTTGCAGAGTATATTTTGCATTCGCTGTAATCGAGATTATAACGACTCTGTGCACCTTCTGATTTCTGAGTTCAGGTCGCTGCTTGTCATAACCAACTCTCCTTATACCCAAGTTGTAATTAATCCGTCTGATGTTCTGACGTACAATTAAAAAGTCTTTTTTTTTTTTTTTTTTTTTTTTTTTTTTAAAGTCACTGGTTTTTTTGTAGTGTGAGGATTTTTGGGTTTGGGCTCTGGAGGTCAGTCTGTGCTCCTGGGGGGGATGCCCAGTGCCCACCGTGGTGCTGCTGTTTATTCCCTTCCCATAAATCCTCGATATCATCCCAGAAGTTATATCCCATTAAACTATTAATGAGCATCTTTTTGCAAGGTTTAAGCTTGGCCTGGGCAAAAAGCCACCGTTCAGGCTGGGATGAGGGATGCAGGGCTGGGGTGAGGGATGCAGGGCTTGGGCAATGCCCTGGTCCTGTTGGCACTTGGGTTCCCCAGACTGGTCATGGAAGTTGCCCAGCTCATCCCAGCTCATCCCGGCTCCGTGGCAGGGCAGGGTCACACGTGTGCTGCTTGCGGCTCCGGGTACTTCCTTGCGGCATCTGCTCGGGTTTGCTGCTTCCTTGGATTCTGGGAGGCTGCAGCACAGTTTCCTGACAGCGGTGGAGGCGGGAGCCGGCACGTCGGGGGGTGCCCGGCCACATCCTGCTGCCTCGGGGCTGGGGAAGAGGGAGGCAGAGCGGGGCAGGATGCTGGCACCGAGCAGAGGGGCCAGCCAGGGTTCAGGCACTGGCCGTGGGCACACATGGAACTGGAGGGGCTGCCAGGCCTTGGCTTCCAGAAGGAATTTGCTGCTGGCTGCCTGAAGGAGCCCCCAGATGCTGCAGTGGCCTGACGTGAGTATCTCTGTATCCTCATCCACAGTGGTGCAGCCTTTCCCTCTTCAGCCTGCACCAGCTCTGGGCTGCTCAGAGTTCCCTGCTCAGGCCGAGGAGGGGATGTTTCCAGTGCAAACAAAATTCCCAACCCCAAACTGAAGCAAGCCCAAGAAGACAGAAGCTGCCTCCTCGCACGTAGGTCCCACCTGCCCAGGGAGACCCGCGTGGCTCGGCAGAGTCCACCTGGTCTCCCAAAACTGAGGGGACCTTTGCAGTCAGTCCCGTGGGACGTTTTCCTCGATCCATTTGAGGTAGAGAGGGTTTCCTTGGTCGATAGGCAGGCTGATGATCTCGGGGATTTCAAAGGGATGGATGGATCTAAAGTGGAAACAGCCGAGGAGGAGCAGTGTCAGCACAGCCCCGCTCTGCTCCCGGCGCAGGAAGCCGAGCTCCCGGCTCCCAGCTGCTCATCCCAGCCCTGCCCCGCGCTCCCCACGGACTTCAAAGCACCCGCAGCTTCTTTTTGCCATGTGGGAATTTTGCTTTGAGTTTGGGGTTTACCACAGGCGGCAGCCCACTGCCAGGGGTCTGGCCCAAAGCTGGCTGTGCTCGCCCCTCGGCGCTTGGGGAATGCAGGAAATCCTGCCAGGGAATAACCTGTGTGAGGAGAAGGAGGATCCCTCCCCATACCCAGCACGGAGGGGGTGGTTGAAGCCCAACAGTTGGTATTTCTGCCAACCTTTTCCTTTTTTTGCTGATGCCACGTCTGGGGTTTTCTGGCTCCCGGGTACAGTGGGAGCACTTCAACACACCCTGGGTGGGAAAGGGCTCAAGGAACTCCCAAACCCGAGCAGGAGAGGACAGCCCACCTTGGACTGGGTACCCAGAGCTCCCACAGAGCTCCCACAGAGCCAGAGCCTCACCTGACGTAGTTGGACAATTCCCCTATTTTGGATGTCCTGGTTTTCACTATCTGTGGAGAGTAAAAACACCAAAACAGACAGAGAGATCCTGCACCTGCAGTTCCACTGCTCCCACCCAGCACTGCCATGCCCACAGACAGGTGTTTAGGATCCCATTGCAAACCATGGGCAGGTTGGTGCCACCCTCCCCAAACCTCCCTTGCAGCCCTTTTCTGCTGGGGCCGTTTGTGACGGGCATTTTGTGAGGCAGGGAGTGATCACTCACCAGCAGTATTTCAGTGGATTCTTCCAGCTCCCCTTTCCAGAAATACCTGGATTTAAAAGAAAAGCAGCATCAGCAGATCCAGCTCTGTCTGCAGCCCTGCCAGTCCCTCCAGGGGTTATTTTCCCTGCTCGGTCCTTTCTGCAAGTGGCCGTTTCTTTACCGAGCGGCTCAAAAAGCATCGCTGGCCCCAAAACCGCTGAGCACGTGACTGAGCACCCTGGATTTACAGAGCAGAGCCTCCTTGGCTGTGCCAGCCTCCAGAGAGCTGCCCAGGGGGGATGCCAGGGCAAATTTGGACTGGGGTGTCCGTGGGGGGCTGTGGGGGTGGCCCCGCTCCGAGCAGCACCTGCAGGGCCTGCGGTTGGGAGGCTGAGCACGGCAGCACCCCCCTTTCCTCCTCTCCTTCCCTGCAGGAGAGGAGATGTGCTCGGCATGAGTCAGACGTGACCTTTCCAAGCAGTGCCAGAAGGCCGTGGTGATTTCATCTGGCGCTGGGGCTCCTGCGCCAGGAGGGCTCGGAGGCGTCGCGGAGTCTCCCGAGCAGGGCCCGGAGCAGAAACCAGTTGGAGCAGCCAGGGCTGGGCAGGAGCGATTCTGCTCGGGCTGCTGGGGCTCATGGGGAGTGAAGGACGAGGGGAGGAAGGTTATTATCGGGTCTGCCCTATTTCAGCAGCCTGGCTATGGGAGAGCCTGGGGGGTGCACTCCCTGCAGGGAGGCTGGGGTGGGATCTGCTCCCCTCTTCTGGCAGGGCCAGGGTGTTCCTATGAGGGAAGAGCTGGTTTGGGGCTTTGCTCTTTAACCCCTCTAACAAATGCAATCCCTTTGTGTGGACGGCTGAGGACACCTGCAGAGCAGGTTGTGTTTCAAGGTCAAAGATGCCGGTCTGTCTTCCCTCCTGAGAGCGCTGCTTAATATTGTAAAGGCCTTTTCTGGTCCCTGTCTGGGCTTCTTTTTAGAGGCTCTAATAACAGGCACCACGTCCTCAGGACCATAAATCCTAGATTGCTGGATCTCCCTGTAGCCAAGTAACCAATAAACAAATGGTCCCCACGGGCATCTGCAGTCCTTAATAAGCCTGGAGCACGGTGAGGCTGCTCTGCCCCATCTGCACCAACAAACAGACCCAGCAGCCTTCTGGAAACTGCCCCCTCTGCCCAGGGCCACGGGGTGTCCATCTCCTCCTTTCCTCCCCGGAGAGCCTGGGTTTGCCTCCTCCACTGGGGAACGTTGAGCCCAACTTACAAGGCCGAGCTCTTGGGCAGGATGTTCACCTGGGCAGCCAGCTTCTTATCCATGATGGCCCTGAGGGAGACAGGAGGGGAGTCAGTGCCAGCCCAGCTGAGTGCTCAACCCCACATATTCCCTCATGATGCCCCGGACTGCCACCAGCAGCTGTGACACCGGAGACATGGAATTTTGGGTTACTTATTATCCCGAGAGAGCTGAGGTGAAGGTGACCTTCAGCTGGAGCTGCTTCAGCTCAGGCCCTCCTGACAGGGCTCTGGGACCCTCCCTGCTGTCCCTCTGTGCCAAGAAGGAAGGTTGGGTGTTTCTCCTGGCCTGGATGGTGCCAGGACCCCACCCAGCATCATCCCTGTGCCCCCCTGGCTGTGGGGCCACAAGAACCGGGGCTGGGATGGATGGGAAGGGGTTTGTCTCCCTCTCATGTATTTACAGTGTCGAACTGGGCCTCTTCCTCACAGAGCAGCCTCAATGTGGATCTTGTTAAATTAACAACATCAAGGTTTCTCTACCCAAAATGTCCTAGAAATCTGAAGCCCAAACAAATTCCTTCCCTGCGGCTGCCTCCGTTACTTGTGGGCTGGTTTGTTATTGCAGAGCTGCCTGGCTCTGCCAGCAGAAGTGATACTTGGGTGATTACAGAGCACTGAAGCAATCTCAGGGTGGATTTTTTAGAAGAAAGGGGCAAATGATGTGTTTTGTGACCACAGCAATGTCTGGCCCTGCTCAGGGAGGTGCAGCCCCAGCCCCTGCAGGGAGCTCATTCGGGGCACTCAGTGACCTCACCTTTGGTTTTCTTTAACACCGACCTCCCCAGGAACTGCTTCCTCCCAAGGGCTTTGGCAATGCAACATTTAACTTCTAGAGACCCTGAACTGCAGAGGAGACATTAGTTATTACATACTGGAGGGGCTGATTCAACAGCCTGCTAAAATTAACTCTTGGTGAGGTAAAGAACTAAACCCATTCCAATTACTGCTCCAGTTCAAAACTCTCTGCAGAATGTTTTTGGCTCAGAGCGAGTTAATACTTTTTTATCCTTACATACAGTGTATGTATGGAGGAGACTGGGAACAAACTGGACCTGGATAACTCCTGGGGTGGTGTTTAATGTTTACAGACAAAGGTTATGGACATGGACTGGTGGCTCAGGGGACCGTGGCCAGAGGGGAGAGTGTCTGAGGAGGCTCGGGGTTGTTTGCTGTCACCATGTGTGGGCAGTTCCAGGCATTTAATGACTGTGGAGCATCTTGAGTTAATCTTTAGGCCCACAAACTGCAGCAGCACGAGCAGAGACACCCCTGCTGTGACTGTCATGTCACACATGGCACCAATCATTTCAGTTTTGCTGCCTGCAACGTGCAAGTCGCTTCAGCACAGGAGCCTTTTGATTTGGGTGCTCTGCCCCAGTGAACAGAGATCCCAGCTGAGATCCTGAACTTGGTTCTAGCAAGCTGAGCAGGAACAAGTGGCCCCCATGGGGATGGGGAACATTATAAGAAGCTGAATGTGATCTGTGGAAAACAACTGCATAATACATGATAGCTTTGGATTGGGCACTTAATGTGTGTTTCTTTGCCCTTGGCTCACAATAGAATCTGAATGGAGACAGATTAAATATTAATAAGCAGAAAAGCAAAGCAAATGATATGCACAGATCTGAGGCAGCAGTGGGGGCTGGCAGGCTGGTTGGGTGTTTTGGGTAGGTTGTGTGAGGGGCAGTGGCCACAACACCCAGCCAAGGGGGTCAACTGCCCCCAGCAGGCACAGGGGAGAGGTGAGAAGGTCTTCAGGTGCTGGATTCTACCTGTAGCTCTTCTACTTTCACAAAACTTGAGCCCTTTCTCCCTAAAACCAGTGGAAAATTCCCTTGCAGACTGAGGCATTCAGTGAGTGCTGCACTGAGCAGTGCAAGGGAAGAATAAACAGCACAGGGAAAAGGTGTGTGGGAAAATGAGCATAAAGCCCCATGTCATCCCCTACAACCGTGGCTCATCCACCCAAATTCCAGAACAAAGGAACAATCACCCCACCAGTAAAACCACAACCAAAGTACAAATATCTCAGCGATGGGGAGTGATTTCTTTCCTCTCCCTTCCCTGCAAGACGAGCAACAAAGAGTGGAAAATACTTGCAAAGCTGTTAGGATGAGGCATTTTCAGGCACTGAGGGCTCTTTTCAGCAGCCATGTACAGTTACTGCCTTTTTTAGACGACACGGAGCAGTGCAGGCATAATCCTACTTGAGTTTCTCAGTACAGTTGCAACATTTAAGGTGACACAAAATCCCTTTCAGGGGCCTGTCAGTTCCTGACCGACTGTTTGGGAGCACTTTGCTGGAGCAGGAGGGTTCTTGGCAAGCAGCGGGGGAGCAGGGAAAACAGCACAGGAGGTGTTGCAGGAAACTTCACGGTCCATCATAAACACTTCCCCAGTCAACACAGGTTCAGGACTTTGAACAAACCATCTATTGAGTCAGGCACTGACAGATGGGGGAAAAAAAAACACCCCTGCATGCAAAATATCATGCAAAGCATCTCATATATTCAAACAGAAGGAAAAAAAAATGGAGGTAAAGCCCTCGTTCCCTGAAGTTTCTGGTGGGCAGAGTGCAGCTCCCAGGGGGGACCTCACCTTTTCTGTACTTGCATGGCATGTGCTTTGTCCCTCTACAAATGCCCCTCCTGGCATTTTGCTGCCTGCTGTTCCATAGAAGAAGAAAAACTGTGGCAGGTCAGGGAACAAGGGGCTGGGGCTCAGTCCATCTGAGGACACAGAGATTCAGGGCCACGGCTCTAAAGTGGGCCTTGAAAACGAGAGGCAGTGGAATAAATTGAGAATTACTTGATGTTACCATGGCATTGACTTCAGAGGCAACTGTCAGCTCTCTTTGAGACAGCACAGCTCCTGGTAAGGGGGTTTGTGACACAGGGGGAGTGTCAGTGAGAAGGAGCGATGCTCTGGTACCAGAGAATCATGGAATGGTGTGGACTGGAAGGGATCTTAAAGGTCATCTCATTCTACCCCCCTTGCCACGGGCAGGGACACCTTCCACTAGACCAGGTTGCTCCAAGCCCCGTCCAACCTGCCCTTGGACACTTCCAGGGATCCAGGGGCAGCCACAGCTTCTCTGGGCAACCTGTGCCAGGGCCTGCCCACCCCAGACATGCAAAACAGCCAGGGGCACAGATCCCCTCGAGGGCCAAGGGAAAGCTCCGTTCCGCAGGGGGCAGCTCGGGACCCACCGGAGCCGACGGGCGGGGGGGGCACCTCCGTACCTTGCGATGTCCTTGGCAATCTGCTCGTTGAGGCAGCTGACGAAGGCCACGGAGCTGGTGCCGGGGACGTAGGTGCCGGTGAGGGCGGAGTGCAGCTGCAGGGCCAGGCCCCTCAGCAGCGGGTACATCAGCACTGCCAGCGTCACCACCTCCAGGACGCGCCGGTGGGGGGGTGGGAAGAACACCAGTGAGGGTGGCGGGGCACACACCGCGCTCCGGAAAGCTCAGCGTTTACATCGGCTGCGGGTGGGGGGACCTTTCCGGGCTCCTTCCAGCGCTTTGGGGTTTAGGGGAGAACACGCTCGCGGGGGGATTCATTCCACTCCGAAGGGGACAATCCTGTGCTGGGGCGGGAGAGGGGCAGTTCTGAGGCTGTATCAGCCCAGAACTTGGCTGTGGGAGGTCAGCCCTGGACTAACAGGGGTTACAAACCCCCCCACGGCTCAGCAGCCGGGACTGAATAAATACACGTTTCCATGCAAAAAAGGGACAAAAAGGGAATGGCTCCCACACCAAGCACATCTTTCCTGCTGAGGACACGTCCTGCAGCCATCCTTCAGCCCTGTGCCAAGGGTGAGGCACGTCCATCCCCCTGGGAAATGGGGGGCCAGGGGCCCCTGCCTGCCTGGGGATGTGGGAGGGAGAAGAGCAGTGTGTCAGGTAGGGGTAGGGATTTGTCCATGGGAAACAGATTTGGGCTGGAGCCCAATGGGGGACCAGAGCCCCAGCCTGTGCACCTGCAGAGCTTTAATCCTGCCCTGTCAGCTCAGGATGATTATCCTCCTCTGCCGTGGCTGCTGTGCAGCCCACCCGGGCTATGCTACAGCCTGCAAGGGAGGGCAAGACTTCGAGGCAGCTTTTAACTTCATTACATCCTAATTATCTGACACTGCCAGTGAAGCTGGATCCTTTTGGGCACAGAAATCCTACTGGCACGTCCCAGGTCTGTAGGGCTGCACAAACAGCACCGCTCTGCCCATGGCCTGGCAGGGCACAGCAACAAGTGGGTTCTGCTGGGCATGAGCTGCCATTCCTGGCAAGCCCCTTCACCGCTGCTTGTGCTCACATGCCATAAACAGACCGGTAAAAATCCATCATTATCTCAGCAGGGATGCTGCTGGAGAGGGAGGTGGGTCTGGAGGGCAGGGATGGGACTGCAGCACTCGCAGGGTCTCCCAGCTGCTCTTCCCTTTGTCTTTTGTTTTCGACACAAACAGCAACTGGCCCTGGTTCAGCTGCAGTGATTAAAACATGCTTATAAGACTAAGAATATATTCCTTTTCCCCCCTTATTTCCACCCTCCTTTGTCCTCCGAAAATCCTCCCATTACAGAGCCAATGTCAAATTCTTTTTTTTCTTTTTTAAAAAAAGATTGAATTAAAAATCTCTCTTGTCACCACAAAGTCAAGAGCTCTTTTCCATTTGGAAAATGACTGATGTGTTCTATTGCTTGTCTCCTCTTTTCCAATCCATTTGAGGAAATATTCTTTGTTATCACAAGGTTTCTCATAATAATTTTTAGAGCTCCTTCTGTGCTCTTTTTTTCCCAGTAAGCCATTTAGCAAATAGACAACAAACCCCAGGAGCTACTCAGAGAATTACAAGCCAAGCAGGGATATGCTGGTGTACCTATTTTTCCAGATTAAAATGTAATCATGCTCCTGGCTCAGGAAAAAAAAAAAATCCAACCTGTTCAGCCCGGTGATCATTAATCTTCTTGGAAGATGTATGTGCATAAATCCCCAAGACCATTTGTGATTGAATATGAGTACAAATATGAGCACTTTCTTTTCTGGGGAGATGTTTCCCTCCTTTTTATCTCTGAAGAGAAAGACAAAAGACACTCACCCCCCCCTTTTTTTTCCCCTACAATAATTGTATTTGCTAAGAGGTGGTGGAAAAGAGGAGTGAAACTTCAGGATTCCTGCCTGATAAACCAAATAAACTCGTGACTGCCAAAATATTGAACAAAACTGAAAACACTCCTGTCAGATTTTAAACACTTCACTGAAAAGAACCGAAAAGCAAAAATGACAGTTGAGTTCAGAGAGACTCGGATTTCTGCAATATTTGTTTTGGCTTTGCTGAACTAAAAAAAAACAGCTTCAGAATCACCAGGTTAGGACCTTCTGCCTAGTTTTGATGAGACTGTGTGTTAAAAAAAACCAGCAAACAACACCACCCAAACGCAACTCGTGGCAACGCTGAGTTTGCCCTGAGCTCCCTGAGAGCGAGTGGGAAAAGAAAAAAAAAAAACAAACAAAACTCCTTGGGAATTCGCTTTGCTCTCGGCAGAGACGGGGGGGACATTCCTCCCGCGACGTGGGTCGGTGCGGAGGTTCCCTTGTAAAGGCACGGGCAGGTATTTCCAGGGTGGCTTGGTGCGGGTCGATGTCCCCAGCGGGTCACCCGTGTCCCTCCCATCCCCATCCTCATCCCAGTGCCAGAGGCTCCCACTTACCAGCAGCAAAGTGGCCCTGCCTGGCCGGGGACAGCCCTGGGCAGCGGATGGCAGCGGGCAGCGCTGGCTCAGCCACTCCATGGCCGTCCCCTCCGTCCCTCCACCTGCTCTGCCCGAGCTGGGAATGCTGCCTGGGCAGGCTGCCCGTGCGAGCACAAACTCCTCCTCCTCCTCCTCTTCCTCCCCGGCTGGCACAGCCTGCCCAGCGAGGGGCTGGGGCAGGGACGGGGGACACGCCGTGTCCTGTCCCCTCGCGGCCACCCCGAGCCTCGGCAGCCCCCTCCCTGCCCCTGCCTCACCCGCAGGGCTGGGGGGACACATCGCCCCAAAGTGGGGTCCAACCACAGCAGGGACGAACCAACCCCTGCGTGGTATCGTGCTGTCAAACTCCTGCCCCAGTACGTGCTGGGAGATGTCTCTGTCCAGCGCTGGCCCCGGTGCTTTGGGACCTGCTGATGCCACTTGTCACTTTAGCTTTGAATTCCCCATCCATAAAACAGTTATCTGCTCAGATTTAATGCTGTCGGGGCTCTGTACCCTTCGGATTGAAACCATCAGGCAGCTGCCGAGCCCTGTCGTGTTGTTTGTGCCTGAAACCTCCAGCAAGGAGGAACCGGGCGCTGCTTTCCGTCTCACACCACAACTTTATTGGGTTCCTGGTGTAAATCTGTGTTCCTGCTGTAACTTTATTGGGCTCCCGTCAGTTCCCATAACTGTAAAACATATTCCAGCCTGGATTTAGAGCCTGCCCCTCCGTGCTCTGCAAGGTGCCGATGACACGGTGCCACCGTGGGGTCCCAGGAGGTCTGAAACACCCCCCGAGCTCTGCAGGGCTTTCCTTCACTTTATTGTCCAGGGGTTGAAAAAATTAAGAACAAATTAACATTTTTCTCAGCTGGTTTGAAACAAACCCCCCAGTTTCCTTGCAGTGGCCGAGCTGCCCCCAGGGCTGAGGGGGGTCCCAGCTCTGCCCTCGCTGCAAACCCCTCCAGGTCCCCCCATCACAGGGGTGACACCACTTGGGGGGTCTGCTCTGCGACCCGATTTTAGGAGCTCTCTAAACACAGACACACAGTATAGTTTAGAACGAAGCTGTTTATTCTGCGCAGGGTGGAGGTTTCCTCAAACCAAGCACCCCAAGTTACATATTTTACACGGTAAAATTTACATGAACCCGCCTATCACATACATATTTATTGGTGTGATGCAACCTTAGGCGCGGCTTGAAACATGAAATTCTTTTCTTTCCTATCGCAGAAGCTGTCTGAGGACACCAGTTACGTCCCTCAAAAGATGAGAATATTCCCCTGGGGGGACGGGGAGTGTTCTGCACAGCCCCGGGAGCTGCCGGGCTGGCTGGAGGCAAACCCCGCGCACACGCGGGAAGGGGCCCGCTCTCGGGATCAGGAATTCCCCTTCCCGACCCTCCACAACGCCGTTTATCCCGGTTTTCCCAAAACCCCCTTACGGGGGGCCGAGCCCCCCCCCAGCCCCCCAACCCCTCAGCGGGACTGCGCCCCGTCAATCATGGGGGCCACGCCCACCCCTGGCCACGCCCCAAAAGAGGCGGAGCCAAGACGGGCCGCGGCCATTTGTTTACATCGGCGGCCGCCGAGGGCGCCCTTAGCAACCGCCGCGCCGTTGCTAGGGGCGGCGGAAATCTCGCGATAACCCCGCGCCGCCCTTGCTCAAAGCGGGCGGGGCTCTCGCGAGGCTTGGCGGCCATGGCGGAGGCCAAGATGGCGGAGGCGGCGGCGGCGCTGCTGGAGCGGGCGGCCCGGCGGGACGCGGCCCTCGAGGAGCTGCGGGCCCTGCGGGTCGCCCTGCAGGCTGTGCCGCTCGCCGCCCTCCGCGCCCGCCTCGGCGAGCACCACCTGGGAGCGTTCTTCGCGCTCCTCAGCGCCAGTGACCGGTGAGCCGCCCCGCCGCCCCTTCGCTGCTGTTCCTGCTCCCTCAGGGCGGGGGGGGGGGTGGTGGCACAGCCTCGTCTCCCCCCCTCTCACGAGTCGTTTTTTTCTCTCCCTCCCGCCCAGGGAACAGGTGTCGGCGTGTGTTTCCATCCTGGAGAGGCTCCTGCAGGCGCTGGACCCGCTGTACGTGATCCAGAACCTCCGGGAAGAGCTCCAGAAGGGCCTTTGCCACCCCGAGGACTCCGTGAGGATCCTCACCATAGCCCAGGTACGGGGCTTCCTCCAGCTCTGTGTGCACCCAGGCCGGCTCAGCCCGCAGCTCTTATTGCTGTTTCACGCCCTAATTTGTGATAAAAGCACCGCAGCACTGCAAAAATTGGGCTTTTCCACCCATATTTTAGGATAATCGCTCTGCAGTGCCTTCACGCTTTACGATGCATCAATTATAACGTCTAAAACTGTCTTGACAAAGGTAACCTGTGAATGAACCTTCTGGTTAAAGCTTTCCCGGCCAGCACCACCAGCAGGTGCCGGAAGAATTAAAAGCAGCAACACTTTTATATTCGGGATTCTTTATAAACAATAGCGTGTAAACACCGAAGAGGGAGAGGCTGTGGCAACTTGGCACTTGTTGCAGCGATTTCAAAGGCTTTTTTCCTGTGGTTTGGAATGGGCTTCTGGAAGTTTCAGGCTCAGCTAAAAGCAGCTGCTCAGGGTGTTGGCCAGGGGGGTTTTGATCCCAGAATGGTGATTGTGGCTGTCTGTGGAGTGCTTGAATGGGAAAAGCTCTCTTTCACGTTGTTCTCTCTAATATTTTGCTCAGGTTGGGAGGATTGTTGAAGACCCAGATGCTGTCACGGAAATTCTCAGCAGCCCCGAGCTGTTACGGCAGATCATAAACTGCATCGGGGGAGAGAAGATTGCAGTGGCCAAGGAGGTGAGCTGGGCTTTGTTGCTGATTCCTCTGCACAAACCACCTTTTCCACGTGTCCAGGGTGAGCAGCCCTTCCCTGAGGGAAAGGTGGTGCTTGGAAGATTTTGCTTAAAAGAGAAATTGACTGTTTGTGGTAGAAAATACACCCAGAACTGTCACCTTCCAGTAGGTGCTGGTGCCAAAGTGAACTTGGAAATTAGAGTTTGATGCCAGAGCCTTGGATGGCAATAACCATAACTAGCTCTCATCAGTGAAAAACGACCTGTAATTAAAATTAACGTGCAGCTAGACTTAATAAGTTAACAAAGAACATAAACCTGATAACCTTGGATTTTTTTTTTTTTTGAGCTGCTTATTTTTAATACCAACCTCCTGGTTTTTGCTTTTTTGTTTTTGTTTTTTTTTTTTTATTTGCTTCCAGGCCATCAAATCCCTGTCCAGAATAGCCCAGACACGAGAAGGTCTGGAGGCTCTGTTTGTGGGCACTTTGTTGAGTGACCTGAAGAACGTCATGGCCACGAGTGACGTCGTTCGCTACCGCGTGTACGAGGTGGGGCTGCAGCTCCCCGGGGGGGGCTGCTGGCTTTTAAATCACCATTTACCACTTGCTGAAAGTAAAATTCACACAGCTGATGTGGTGGCCTCTTGAACTCCGCGTGTGAAGTGCTGTTGGAAGTTCTGGAGGAGGGGAGGAGATGAGAGAGGTGCCAGGAGTGGCAGTTCAGAGGTGGATGGTAAAGCAGGAATAACACAGTTTAGCCATTCTGGAGCTTAATGGGGATTAGCAGAGGGAAAATCGGCTGTGAATGGAAATAAAATACATGTGCTGTAAACTTGGGGCTCCTCATAAACAGATTTCAGGCAAACATTTGGGTTAAGGGTGAAAACATCATGAAATTCTCTGTTTAATATATATAGCATTAATCAGCATTATAAGGTGTGTTTGGCCATTACTGTGAATTGTTATCACTAGAATGTTTTTATAAGCCATCCTTCCTTTTTTGTTTTTTCTTTAGCTAATTGTGGAGATTTCTGCAGTGTCAGCAGAGTCCCTGAGTTACTGTGCAAACAGTGGGTTAATACCTGAGTTAATTGGGGAGCTCACAGGAGAGGATGTGCTGGTCAGGTATGTTGGACTCGGTAAAACTCTGGTGTTCAGTCTCTAGAGACATCTGTGTGTGTGGGTTTTGTGAAACCCTTTGCAGGAAAACGCTTTACCTGCCTCTTCTCAAGTGTAAAATACTTCATACATTAATTTGAGAGCTGAGATGAAGCTTCCCCAGCGTGATGTGACAATTGTAATGTTTGGCCGAGCGTGAACACTTTGAATTCTTTCCTACACCTCAAGTAAGAGCTGAGTGAGCTTGGGGGAGCGTTTGACAATTGGGGTGACTTTCTGGTTTTCTGTTTGGATTTTATCTTACAGGTGTGTTTTTCTTAATCACTGAATACTTCAACCCCCCTCTCAAAGATGCCAAACTGTTTGTGTGTTGCAGAGCCACCTGCATAGAGATGGTGACCTCGCTGGCCCACACCCCCCAGGGCCGGCAGTACCTGGCTCAGCAGGGAGTGATTGATAAAATCTCAAACATCATCCTTGGAGCAGAGTCTGATCCTTTCTCCAGCTTCTACTTGCCAGGTGACCTCATGCACCTCTTGTTCCCAGGGTTTACTGCCTGCCTTTGTTAATGAGTTGAGTTGTTAAGCCTCTCTCTTGGGAGCTCGTGGGAATTTTTGAACGTTAGATGGGATGGGGAAAGTGGTCAATGTATAAAATACTGGATGCATAAAAAATGCTGAAGGACAGATTGACACAGGAAGAATATTCCTCATTAATAGTGGTAGTACAGGTAAGTGCTGTACCTTTTGGAGTTTGTTATTGTAGAATTTCTTTAGCAGTGTAAGGGTTGTGAATTGAGGAACTGACAAAATCTTGGCTGTTTCTTTAGCTCTGTCTTTATACACTATTCAGACTGATAACACAAATTTAGCAACAAAACCATCTCACATTTAGTTTTGTCGTTGAAGTTATTGTTCCTCCCCTCAGTGCCTTATTTTGGTCTCGTTTTCTCAGGGTTTGTGAAGTTTTTTGGGAATCTGGCAGTTGTAGACAGTCCCCAGCAGATCTGTGAGCGGTACCCTGTCTTCATGGAAAAAGTCTTTGAAATGGCAGAAAGTCAGGATCCAACCATGATTGGAGTGGCTGTGGACACCCTGGGAATCCTGGGATCAAACGTGGAAGGCAAACAGGTTTTACAGAAAACTAGTTAGTACCTTTTTTCTATGATAAAACTTCCTCAGCATGGCACAAGAGTGAATTGATTTGGTGTAGAAGCAATTAGAAAATGTATTTACCTAATAAATACCTTTCTAACGGGACTGAGGGGTGACTCTGTTCTCATGTAGAGGTCTGGCTGACTTAATTTAAAAGCACTTTGCTTCTGTTTTGAAAGGAAGTAGATTCCAAAACCTGTTGAGCAAAATAGGGCACCAGGCCAAGAATGCCCCCACGGAGCTACGGCTGCGCTGCTTGGATGCCATTTCAGCTCTTCTTTACTTGCCTGTAAGTTGGTGCTTGTTTGTTCTTCTCTCCTTTAAATCTACAAGAATGCAATTATTATTATACCTGAGTAATGGTGAGCTCTTCAGAAGCCTCTGGGTTAGGGAGAAGTGGGGCTTTCTACTGTTCCGAGCCACTGATTTTACTACTTAGAGATTCCCTGATGTATTTGTTTGCTTGAGGTCTGACTTTGTTTGTAAGAAACCAGATGTTCTGAAATGTTTATAAAACATCGAGATTTCACTGACAAGGGAATGAGAATAAACAGGTTTAACATCCTTGTGCTCAAAGGGATGGTGGCAACTGCTCTACACACATCCCTGTGTGTTCTTTAGATCCCGTGATTTGGGTTTGATGGTGCAGCTCTACAGGAGTGAGGAAATCATTTGAACATACACTGAAAACATGAAAGCTTTTCCTAATCCTAATCAAACCCTTTCGTTTTTGGGTGTGATTTGTGCAGCCAGAGCAGCAGACAGAAGACCTTTTAAGGATGACAGAATCCTGGTTCACATCCCTGTCCAGCCAGCCCCTGGAACTCTTCAGGAGCATCAGCACTCAGCCATTCCCTGACCTGCACTGTGGGGCTTTACGGGTGTTCACTGTAAGTGCCTTTTGCTTTTGAAGATCAGGGAGTGAATTGTGTTGCCCTTCAGTCTCAGGTTTATTTATTTATTTTTAAAGTGAACGCCACAAACTTCTTGCTGGAGCCCAGAAGTGGCCAGAAACAGGCCTTTCTCCCTCTGCCCCACCTGCAATCCCCATTTAAATGAGGCAGCAGACATGTCATGTCTGTAACTTCTCCAGTAAATTGGAGAGGGTTAAAAAAGGCAACAGCTGTGCTCCAGGGTGCTGCCTCCATCCCAGAGGCACTGCTGGGATAATTCCCTTCCAGCTCTGAAGATCAGCACTGAGCTGTACTTGTGCAGTGTCAGACCCTGCTGCTTGATTTGAGTTGTGGTCCCACTGTGTGCAATGAATATCTCAGTTCATTTGGCCTGCTCCTTGGCTGTTTGCCAGAGAACCTACTGTGTAACTGCTTTTTGGGGGGTTAAAATGAGATGTTTCCCCTCTCCCACACCTCTTCCTGTTTTTTTTAGGCCATTGCAAATCAACCATGGGCCCAGAAGCTGATGCTGCACAGCCCAGGGTTTGTGGAGTACGTCGTGGACAGATCTGTGGAGCCTGACAAAGCCTCAAAGGATGCTAAATACGAACTGGTGAAGGCTCTGGTAAACTCCAAAACAATTGCAGAGATCTTTGGCAACCAGTATTACCTGAGGCTCAGGGCTTACCTGCAGGAGGGCCCTTACTATGTCAAGGCAGTTTCTACCACAGCTGTGGAAGGAGCAGAATAATGTCACTGCTGCCTTGGGTCCCCCCCTGGCAACCCATGAAACAGGTGTGGAGGTACAAGGTGTAAAGACTCTCCCCACTGGAGTGTCTTCAGATTGTCTCTTTAAAAGAATGTGAGGATATTTTGACTCTGTTTGAAGTGAGTCACGAGAGCAAATTTAAAGCCTATTTGATGTTTCCCCATAAATGTCACGGCAGAATTTCCCTGTGTGGTGTCATGAGACGACCCAGGTAAGCACTTCCCAACTGCTGCACTTCCCAACTACTGACTGTGTTTGATTTTGCAGAATTTGTTGGTGGTTGGTTAAATTGTTGTTGGATTTGGAGTTCCTACGGTGTTTTCTCAGTAGTTTCCAGCTGAGTTAAAAAAGGGCAAAAACCAAACACCAAAACACCTTGAGGTTTGTAACCTCAGATGCTGCCAGAGTTTTTCTCTTTTTCTTTTTTAATTAAAATAATTCTTTTTTTTATATCTGCCGAAGTTGGCACTTGCATGGAACACACTCTTTGTCCTGTCAGAATCCTGTTGCTAAGAAAAAGCCACACTCTGTCCACATGAGGGAGTATGAACTGGATTCTCTTCTGTTTCTCAACCTGCTGGCTGTGAGTCTTGCTTGAATAAAAGACCCTAAATATTGTTTACATTTGATGCCGAGGATTTAAACAACAAACCCTGTAGCCCCTTTTGAAAACAAATCAATGCTGTAGTGGATCAAACCAAACTGCAGCTTTGCCTCCCTTGGCTGCAGCGTGGTGTGGTGGCTCAAAAGGAGCCTGAGCTGGAGCACTGCAGGGCTACTTCAGAACCAAATCTTTAATTGTTTATACTATTTTTTAACAGAGATGAATTTTTTTTTTAATGTTATTTAAAGAAACATATGATTTTAATTGCCTGAGTTAAAGGGATAAGAACATGAAACTTCTGTGTTTAAGGGTGTGAACAAACCAGGAGGATGGAAATGTACCTTAGGAAGCTGGAATCTTCTTTTGAAGATGTCAGATAACTGTGGGGGAGAATCAAGAGGTGTCTTTGTCCATAAGCAGAGACCACAGTGTACTTTATATCAAAGGCTTATATTATTTCTGTTGGGGACATGTTTGAGGAGTAGCTGGGGGGAGCATAACAAACCATGGAATTACCACTTTGGGGCCTGTCCTTTGGGATAACTGTGGGATGCTCAGCCCGTGTCCCTGTGCTGCCAGGGAAGCAGGAGGAGCCAGTCATGCAGGAGCTCTCTCCTTGCCTGTGGGAGGTAGAGGTGCAGCTGCTGTTGCCAAAAATTGCTGCCAAGGAGTGCAAGTGGGCTCAGAGGAGCTGGGGAGGACCCCTTGGTGTTTGCTGGGTGTCTGAGAGGACTGATCTGCCTTGCTGCTCCAAGATGGACTGAAGTTGTCCTCCTCCATGACACTGCTGCTGCTTTCACCCCAAAAACGTGCCCCAAAGATACCTGCTGGTGAGAAATGTACCACGGTGTCTTGTTTGTAAACAGAGACCGTGGAGCTTCCCGAGTCCTGCATCCAGCAAAAACATCAAAGCACTGACAAGGAAATGAAAAGAGTACAGAAGCCCTTACTTTGTACTTGTTTGGGGGCAGTTCAGCTTTGTTATTCTAGGTGACTTTGTGTGCTGGTCGCTCTGTATGAGCCATATATGCTAAAAACCTCAGTAAAAGAAATCAATTTATAAACCTTTTCTGCAATTCATGAGTCTCTTCCATGTGTGTTTTCAGCTGCTGCTTTTGAAGGCTACTCTGTGTGCTCAGTCTTTAGCATCTGCTTTGCATGGTACATTTGCCAAAGACAATATTTTAGAATAGGCAGAGATGCCAAACAAGGGTTGTTTTTTTTTTTAATTTATGCACATATGCTTTGTTTTATTGAGCTTGGAGCTCAACATTGATCAATTGATCACACACTTCCCCCTTATTATTCACTTGCAGTTCCCTGCCCATGCTGTACATTGCCATATGGGTTACATGCTGCTGTGTCTGATAGAAATGGAAAATAAAAGTGTCTCTGTCATCCCCTCCTTAAAGTAACAGGTGGAGATAATGGAGGAAAAACCAGAAATGGAATGGTGGGGAAGGAGAATTGAGGTAACACGCTAAACTTTTGGTTTAAAGAACAAACCAAACCCAAACAGGAAGCCCCAGACCAAAACTCAACACTTGGCCGAGGGTAACAAGCAGCATAGCTTGGTATTTCAGAATTGTGGGCCCTTGGGAACACACCTTTAATCCCAGTGGGAAGAGGAGCTGGGGCTGTCCGAGGTACATCCTGGGTGTGTCACAGCTGTAGGACAAACCTGAGCAGCTGCTCCTTCTGCTCCTGAAAGAGTGGACCTGGGAGAGTTTATCTGGAGGAGGGAGGTGTGGGTGGGTTTTGTGTTCTGGGATTTGTTCCTTCTTTGGGGAATTCTTACATTTTGAATCATGTTGGTGTTACCAGTTTGCTGGTGAATCTGTTCTGACCTCGCTGCTGGCGCTGTTGTGTCCTGGAGCTGCCTTGTCAGTGTGTCTCTGACTCCGTGACTGACAGAGATACAGGATTCTTTAACAGGCAAGTTGGATGTCTTGCCTGGAGTCTCCCTGAGCAGTTTCCACGCTGGCTCTGTGTGTTCCTCTCCCTTGGGCTGGTGCTGTAAACCAGCCTGCTCAGAAGCAGCTCCTGTGGGTGGAAAGCTTCCCCTTTGGTACAAAATTCTTTGGAAGTAGGTGATGCCTCACTTGGGTAAAAAATGTAGAAGGTGCTTTGAGGACTCAGAAGTCTGAAAAACACTGGAGACAGAGTTTCATGGAATACTCTACTTTACTTATATGCATGCATATTACATAGAGAACATCCAGTTCTGCTGCTGTCACACACTGGAGCCCTGGGAATTCATTTGCTGTTGAAGGGAGGAGACCTAACTTTGGGAGGGCATCATTGCTACTGATCCCTATCCAATCCTACAGGATAAAGCAGCTGCTAAAAGAAAATTCAGCCTTTCTTCACCGAAGCTAAACCCTAATTGACAAAATGAAGAACCTCGTTTTTTATCCTATCCAGGTTGAACTGTTTGAACTTGTCAATGTAGGTCAGAACCCTGCAGGACACCAGGCTGTAGTAGGTTTCCAGCAAGGAACAGTCTTCCCCACTGCTCGTTTCCTGCCAGGCTTTAAATAGCTCGTCCTCCTTCACGTTGGAAGAGGTGAAGATGAATTTGTAGCAGCATCGATTGTAGCTGATGTGCCTTCCCCCAGCAAAGCGGGAGCTGTGCATGGGAGTGACTCCGGCTTTCTTAGCGCAGATTCCCACAAACACATCTGGGGGCAGTGCCAGTGGCACCTCCTGGGCAGCCACGTAAACCTTGCGGGCGACGTCCTGGGATACGACGAAGGCACTGCCGTGGCAGAAATCCGGGAAAAACTCCTCGGGATACTCCTGGGTGGGAACAAAGGCAGGGCTTTGGGGGGCCCTGTCAGGCACTCCCTGCTGAACGACCCTCCCGAGGTAGATGTCCTCTAGCTGCGTTAAGCTCAGCAGGTACCCGGCCAGGCTTGGAACACTCACAAACACATCCTCGTCTGCTTTGAGGATAAATCTTGCCTGGGGACAGAAAGTCACCGTCCACTCCACGCTCAGCAGCATCTTCTGTGTCTGTGTGTGCGGGGAATCGATGAAACTGCCTTCAATAATGTCCCTGTGCTTCTGAGCCTCTTCGCTGATCTCCAGCTGGGTGCTTTCCGAAGCTGCCTTTCCTACAGCAAACAGAGTGAGGACGGTGTAACCTCTGGTGTCTGTCACGTTGCCCCAGGTCTGCCTGATCGTGTTGCGCCTTGTCCTGTTTTCTGGGCTGCTGTGGACCAGGATGAGCAAAAACACCTCCTGGGCAGAGCATGTCACTGCGCTGCTGACACTGCGGGAGAGGTTGGCCTTCAGGGGGTCCGTGTCCAGCTTCCTGGCCCTCTCCCTGATCTCCAGAGCCTTGGCATCGGTGTAGGACAGAGGGAAGGAATGCAGGAAATACTCCTCCAGTAAATCTGCCCCAAAGAGCAGCACGTGGAAAAGCAGGATGTTGAAGAGGATGAAGCACCACTGGTGAGTCCGGAGCCTGCAGAGTGTCGGCTGGGGAAGGGAAGACACGGACACTCAGTTCTCCTGCCGCTCAAACAAAAAGCTTTCCTTCGTTTTAGAACATGTTTGTGCAAAGCAATCACAGCTTTTAGACCGTGGTCGTTGCATTTACTAGTTTGAAGGTGTTTTTCTCCTAGAAACAGAAGGAATCTAAAGGAATGTACCTGTGGCACAGTGACATCCCAAGCTGGGAAGGACATTACCATGTTGTGGTTCAGAAGGCTTCTTTTTGAGCCTCCACGTGTGGAAATAGTAAGGAATAACCTGCTATTAATATTTTCTGACTATTTTTAAGCTGTTCCTGAAAGCCTGAGGTGCTATTGAGGACCTGTAATGGTAATACATGTCCTGGAAGGAGAAATTCCCTATGGCCTCACACTGCCCTATGGGAGCTGGCAGGGTAATAATCCAGGCTCAACGGGGCTTGGAGCGACCTGGGCTTGTGGAAGGTGTCCCTGCCCGTGGCAGGGGGTGGAACAAGGTGATCTTTAGTCTCCCTTCCAACCCAAACCATCCCATGAAAGCTGTAGGAGGCTGAAGCACTTACCTGCATGGTGGTGGGAGCTGTCCCTGCAGCAGGGGCTGTGTGGGCAGTTTCTGCCTGGCAGTGCCTGGATCTGGGTCTGCAGGATCCAGTTACTGCCCCGTGCCTGCAGACTGTGGCTTCCCCTCACCTGTCTGGGAGGAGGAAAGATGATCCCGGGGGCTGATCGTGTTGCAGCCGCATAAAACAAAGGGAACAAACCCCTGGCCTTGCCCTTGATTAATTTCTGACGCCTGGGGTGGGGTCTCAACAATAGGTGAAGGAACTGCTGGGGCTCACTTGGTGAAAGGGTCCCTAGTACTGCTGTGCCATTTGGTGGTGGTTCCCAGTCCGTGGTGGGAGATCCCTTCACTGAGCACTCTGCACCTCCTGAGCGGGGGGTTTGGGGTGGGAACTTGGGGGTTTGCCTTGGGGGGGCTGTGGGGGACACCCCGAGGCTGTGGGTGCTGCTGGGCCAGGCTGTTCCCAGCACAGGGGGCTCTGCCCCTGGACAGGCTCCTGCCGGAGTTTCCAGGAGCTTCCATGTGTTACTGTTGGCTCAGGCCTGGGCTGGGCTGGAGCTGACTGGGCTGGGGAGCTGCAGGGGACTGGAAGTGCTGGAGGGGGAAGTGCCAAAGACACCACAAACAGGATGGAGGTGTCAGCAGGGGGGAGAGTTAGGTTTGGCAGAGGGTCTGTGGAGCCTGCAGAGCTCCGAGGGGAGAGGGGCTGGTGGGTCCCCGGGGGACGGTGGCAACGGTGCTGTTTGATGGGGAATTGGGGTGGGAGGTGTCAGTCCTCATCAGCACAACTGGGAACTCCAGCCTCCATGTGGGAGCAGGGAAATCAGATTTCTCTTTGGTTTTGGAAAGATGTCTCATAGGTCAGGGGGTGTTTCTGTTCCTGCCTCCTTGGGTGAACGGGTGCAAGGAGGGGACACAGTGTTGCTGTGGTTTGGCTTAGCTCTGATCATTCAAAACCTCCCTCAAGCATCCCTAGGGGAGCCTGGATCAGCCAAATGACCCAGGGAGGTGGAGCAGAGCTTTGATTTCTGGCTTGGGGTGTCCAGGGTTAATCCCCCAGCTCTGGCTGAGCCCCTCAGCTCTCCCAGCTGTGTTTGGGAAAACACAGGGAGCAAAGGAATTGCGGAAGAAACCAGCTCCTCAAAATGTGGTCACAGCTTGGAAGTGCATCCCGCCCCTCTGAAAGACCCCCAAACACGTCCCAGTGTGGATCTCCTGCTGTAGGCTTCCCAAAAAGAGGGAGAACTCATTTCCCGGAGCCCGTGTGTCGGCTGGGCTGCAGCTTCATCTGGAGCAGCTTCGCACTCGGCAAAATCCTCCCCGAAGTTGTGCTTTGAAGCCTGGGGAGCTGAGCTGTCAGCACGGGAAGTGTCAGTTCAGAGTGTGTTCTGAAGGAAAAAGCCAATAAGGAGACACCTTTCATGTACAATAATACAGCACTGCCCCCCCAGGAACCCATCCTGGGGAAAAAAAAGAAGTCCTCTGAAGATGTTAATGAGCAAATAAATACTAAGTGTATGAAACCCCTTCCATTAAAAATTGTGTGTCCTTAGAGTAATGATAAAATAATAATTATACACCCCATCTGTGTATCATCCCTGTTGCAATTAGGCCCAGCGTGGTGCTCAAGTCATTTCTTCAGCTCTGCTTTGTGGGGGCAGCAGGAACTCTGATACCACATCTCCAACATGAACACTCCCCAACCACGGCACGGGCAGCTCTCAGATGTGGGATTTTGCTTATCCACAGAGCCTGGCTGAGTCCCACCAGGAGGAACAGCAAGGAAAAGACTCCTTGAAGGGTAAAGTAACTGCTCTGGGAGTTCCAGGGAGTCTGCCTGGGGGCGATCCCTCCATCACCTTTAAACCCAGAATTCAGGGCAATGCCACACCCAGCAGCTCACTTGTGACCTTGCCTCACTTTTCAGGTGGGTAAAGTGAGGCTCATTCAGGGAAATCCTCACTCCCACGGAGAGCCCAGAGTTTCCTGAAGAAGAGGGAATTCAGGACCCTGGAGTGGCTGAAGTCAGGTCAGTGGGGGTAGGAGTGCTGTTCCTACAGCTGCACTGAAACCCTGCACAATCCTGTGGGTGTAAATCAGGGAAACAGCCAGGAAAGCAGGTTTTCCTGAGCCACAGGGCTATAATTTGCTTTATGTGAGGTGTTTTCACATTTTCCTTGAATTTTATGTCCAAGCAAGCCTCATTACGGGAGCAGGGATGTACCAGTAACTGCAGACAACCTGACCTACCCTAAAGATGTGAGTGTTCAGACTGAAGGATGTTTGGAGTTTGGGTTTGCTTTTTTTTGAAAGGAAGGGCCCTGAACTCCTGCCAGATCCAAAGACCAGAGCAGAGGTTCCAGGAGGGCAGTGGGAGGTGCTGTGGAGCAGGAGGTGCCCAGGGCAGGCAGGGTGGGCAACACGCTGAGGGGAGCAGCCGAACCCACAGCTTCTTAAAACATCTCCTAAAGCCTCCTGGCTTCCCTCCCAGTGCTGGGAACATTTGGAAGGGGGAGCAGAGCCTGCCTGGTTTCTGTTCTGCTTGACTCTGCTTCGTGAGAATGTGAAGGCTTCGGATGACGCACCGTTCTCAGGCGATGGTGCAGGAGAGGGTGGATGGATGGGGTTTGTTGGGAAAATCCAGTGAAAATCGTTTTTTTCTCAATATGAATTTGTTCAGACATAAAAACTTGAGCTCAGCCTGCCCCAGGTGTCTGTGTGGTTGCCCTGTGCTGAGCCCTGTCCTTCCCTGCAGGTGGACACCCCTCTCCATGCCCCACGGTTCCCTCAGCTCTCAGGCTCTTCCCAGAAGATGGGTTGATTCCCACAGGCAGGTTTCCGGATTTTCACTCAACACCTCCTGCTCCAGAGGCAGGTCAGAACCCACCTGCAGGCAGGCAGCTTTTCTGGCACAACATCCCTTTCCACAAGGCATTCCCTGTGCCCTCATGGAGACACTTGGCTTATTTTAAGGGTCGGAGCTGCCCCCTGTCATCCCACCAGTCCCCAGATGGGATGCTCTGGGAACACAAAGCACTCCCAGGTCTCCCCAGGGTCCCCACTGTTCCCACCTGCCTTTTGCAGTGTTTCACACAGACCTGAGGGCACGAGGGGCTGCGAAGGGACTTGTCTGGTTTTTAATAACGGCATCACTGGCAAGAAGCAGAGACGGTTGTTTTGGTCTTAGTCACCTAATGGCAATGTTTGTGCTCGAAGAGATGATTCAGCTCTTGCAGGCAGTTCTTCGCCTTACCTTCTCCATGGGCTTTGGGGGATGACGGAAGAGGAGGCTTTGTAAGAGTTCCACAGAGTGTGTTTCACTTGTTTTTGATATTTAATGTCCCTTTGGGTGTTATATAAGTAGAAACCTGAAAGCCAAGCTGAGGAACCTGAGCACTGACACAGCAGACAAACAGCTCCTGGTGTGCAGGCGAAGGTGTCTCTGCCTCTGATTTAATGGCTCACTTGACGACACTAAACCCAGGTTTTTATAGCCAAGTTCCCTGCATTCTTTTTTTTTTTTTTGTCTTTGCAGACACCAGTCTCGGAGTTCCAGAGCTGAATCTTTTTGTATGGCATGTTTGATTATTACTTCTTGAGATCAATGACAGCTTTGACAGCTACCTACCTCTGTATTCCCGGATAGCGACAGCCCCAGCCCCCCGTGTGTCTGGAAGAGCTGCTTCAGCCTTGGAAATGCTGAGCTGAACATGAGCTGAGAGTGGAGAGAGCATAAACTCGTGGAAAGTGTGGAGCTGTGAGGCCAGGGGGCCGAGTGGGCCCTCCTCACCAAGATGTCACCTGGGGAGAGCAGCTGTTTATTTTGCAGTGGCCCAGCAGTCCCCCTGTTGTTGCTCATTCTCTCAGTGTGCTGCGAGGGTGCTTTCCCCTTTCGTTCCTGGAGCCAGGCTCAGGCTGGATTTGTGCCTGGCAGGTCGAGATTCACATGGAATTCCTTTGACAGGCTCAACATCCACAGCAGCATCGGGGCCTTGAGTCCAGCTGTGCTTTGACTGCAGTCACTCCACGCTCTGACAGCATTTACAGCTGGCAGTGGATCCGGTGCCGCTGTTCCCAATTCCCCGGCCCCTCTGGGGCTGCTGTGGTGCTGGGCAGCACCTGGGGCATTTCTCCTGGGACCCTCCTCGCCCCGGGGCTGATGGAGGGTCCACTGGGTGTTGCACCCAAAAAGGCAAAGCTGCCCAAGCTCAGGGAGGGAAACGGGAGCTGGAGGCTCGAGCAGTGCCCCAGCCCATCCTCTTCAGGTCCTGAGGTGCTGGATGGATCCAGCTGTGCTCCCACTGGTGCCCCAGGGCTGGGGAGGGGGCTGCAGCCCTCCCAGCTGTGGCCAAGGCTCCCAGGGTGCTCGAGGTTACAGGGAGCTCGAGCAGGACAAGGACACCCTCGGACACGAATCCCTGGAGCACCACGGTGAGCTGGACTCGGGTAATGTTCTCTGCAGAAGATGACTTTCTTTCCCTCCTGTCTCTGACTCATCCCATTTTTGCCTCCCACAGATTTATTTATTGCTCTCCCAGACACAGAAACAGCCGAGTTGAGTCTCCTTGCCCTGTGCCAGCCCCTCCTCGAGAGTGATCTGCCGGAACAGCCGGGCGCTTCCCCACACTCATCCCTGGGGGGGTCTCAGACTGGGGGATTGCCATTCCCAGCAGCCCCCCCTGTGCTGCTCCCCCAGCCTGGCTCTGCTCTGGAGAACTCGCATGTTCACATGCAGCACATGGCCCTGCAAATGGCATCCCTGGATGTGCCCGTTCCCTGGCGCTGCTCACTCCCTGCCGGGCGGGACACAGCCCCTTGGGATCTGTGCTCTCCTGCTCCGGGGTGGGTGGGAATGCGAGGATGCTGAAGGGGCTCCCCAGCAGAGCTGTGGGGGCTGAGGGAGTCGAGAGGAGCAGGGAGTGTCCTGTAGATGGTATGTGAAATCCTGGTTAATTGTATTTTGCGTTAAGAGGGTGACTTAATTTCCCTCTTCGGGAAACGAGGATTTGTAGCACCGATGGCATTTTGGGAAGCACTGCAGCTGGGGGCAGGGAGGACCAGCTCAGCCAAAGCCGTGCCCCCAAAATGCTGAATGCTGCCTTTGGTGAGAATGCTGCTGTGCCTTCCCCCACTTCCCCCTTGGCTTTGGGGGTGCAGGGAATCGTGCTGGAGCTGGGAGCAGTCCCCAGGACAAGGGCTCTCTTTGGGTGGGATCCCATCGAGTGGCAGACCTTGTCCCTGTGCAGCCCCCCTGCCACACAGAGGGGCTGGGGTGGCACCAGTGCCCTTCCAGGGCAGGGGCAGGTGAGACCGGGCCCCCCTTCAGTACTCGAGCTCCAGGATTTGGATGGGGACGTTCCCTTCTGGTTCTTTCTCTTTCATTTTCCTCTTTTCTCCCCGGGGGGGGGGGGGGGGGGGGGGGGGGGGGGGGGGGGGGGGGGGGGGGGGGGGGGG
>JAYRBT010000038.1:2207654-2254378 GCA_036023395.1 Myiotriccus ornatus
GCTGCGGGGCGAGCCGTGATGGGCGCGGGGCACCGGCAGCGGGACCGGGACGGCGGCGCAGGCTCTGCCCGCGGGCCCGCAGCCCCCGGCCGCCCGTGCCCTGCCCCGCCTCGCCGGGGCCCCGCGCCGCTGCGCCCATGCCGTTCTCGGGCGAGGAGCGGAGCCTGCAGGGCATCTACAAACCCGCGGGGCCGGCGGAGGGGCGGCCGGTCTGCCCCGAGTGCTACACCAACCGCTCCTTCGTGTACGACGATGGCAGCGCGCACAGGTACCGGGGGTGCCGCGGTGGGGTAGGGTGAGATGGAGGGGGGATATCTGGGGGCTCTGCCTGTGCCGCCGTCCTGGGGGAGCCCCTCGTGCAGCCGGGGAAGCCCCTTCCCCTCCCGGGTGGGACCGGCGGGACCCCCGACCCGCACGCCCACCGCACTCCCCGTGCCCCGAGCCTGGAGGAAAGTTTCGGCGGCGCTTCCAGGCCTGGCTGGGGGTCCCTGCGAACGCCCCTCCGGGCACAGCACCTCGGGAATGGAGCAGTCGGGGGCTGCCTGGGTGCGAGGAAGGGGTGCCTGGAGACCCCCGAGCAGTTCCCGGTCACGTCTTTCTTTGGAAGAGGGTGAATGCTGCCCTTCCGTCGAACCCAGCACGGACCGAGGCCACGCTCCGGGGCGTGTTGGTCGGGCAGGGTTTGGCTGAGCCCTGAAACCACACCAAAGCCAAGGGGTGAAAATACACGCAGGCAAAGCCCTAGATTTCCACAGTTGCATCACAGCCCCTGCTCCGGCTGGTTTCGTGCCAAAGTTACAATATCCAGTCTGAGGGAGGGGCTGCGGTGTGGAGGGGAAGGGCTGCTCGAGGGGATCACAGGGACTCTGCTCCTCTTGCGCCCGGCAACAGCAGCTGCTTCTCGCATGGGAACGAGTGCTCATTGCTGAAGTGTCCCAGCTTTTCCTCATAAAGCCTTTATGTTTCATTGTTCTGATTAAATTTTCTAGTGCGGTCCTTATGACTGTCACACTCATCAAATGTCAGCTCAAATGAGCTAGTGAAGTGTGTGTATGTCAATTCATGCTTGGCAGATGAGGACCTTGGCTGGGTTTGTGCCCTGGGCTGCTCAGCTGGGGTTTTCTGCGTTGGCATCTGCTCGCTATGATTTAGGGTAACAATCTTTTATTCCTAAAAACCTAAGAGAAAAAAGAAGGAATAGCGTGTTTGGCGAGCTCTTTAACTCTCAGTACGTTGCCACTGACTGGGTAATTAGTGAAATCGTTGAATGCTGGGTTTTGGGATTAAGTCCCTCGTGATCACCCCTGCTGTCCTTTGTCAGAGGCACAATGCCCAGTGTGCCCAAGGACTGCAGTGCCCCAGGACCCCCTCACTCCTGAGCCCCCCGTTTGGCTGCCTTGGGCACGCCAGGGTGGCTGCAGAGCACAGTGCCTTCCCCAGAGCCAGCTGCCTCGTTTTGCAGCTGTGCTCGATGTGTTTGCAGCAATGACACCCTTGAGGAGGTTGTGGAACGTGTCTGCGTGTGGGGGAAGATCAGGGATCAGGCTGGAGATGACAACTCGCGGAGGGTTCCCCACTCCAGCATTACAGGGTGATGATTAATTGCTCCTCATTATGCTCAGCCCTGCCCAGGGTCATTTATCCTCATCTAAAGCACAACAAAATCCTTGCTCCAAGGTCCTCCTGCCTGTCTCTTTCAATCTGAAAAGAAGAGCTTTGTTTCATAATTATGATCATACAGCTCGATGTGTTTCTAACCCCCTCAGGCTGCGGGGAGGTTGAAATGCCATTGCTTTCCGTGGCTTGTCTTGCCTGCCCTTGTGTCCGGCCCTTTGCTGCCCTTCTGGAGATATTAAACAAGCTGGTTGGAGCCCTCAGGGCTCAGCATTTCCCCAGCTCCAGCTCAGAGCAGCCTGGTCTCTAATGTACTTTTTCAGAGCTGTTCAGCTGAAGAAGAAGCAGAAAATGATTGTAAACGGGCTAAAGAGACAGGGCAGGAGCAGGCAGAGCAATAATCATCATCTCCCCCATTAGACGATCCCAGGGGCCCCCTGAGCTAATTTGCTGCTCGGCTTCCTCTTCTGCAGCTTGCACTGGGGGGGCACATCAGTGTCATCATCCACACGTAACAACCTGCTGTTGCTCTGCCTGGTTGCCCCCGGGTTTCACCTCGAGAGGGCTGTGTGTGCTGTGGGGTTTGTGTCTGACAGGGGCACAATCCCCGGGGCAGAGCAGGGCTCAGGAGCCCGACCATGTCTCCTTGTCTTGCCTCCTCCCTGTGCTCCCAGGCACAGCTGTAGGTGTGACGGCAGACAAGCGGACCTGTCACCAGAGGTGTGGGTGAAGGATGTGAAAACCAAACCATCTCCGAGCAGCAGAGATGTAGAACGAGTTCCCTGAACCTTCTGCTGAATGTTCAGGGGACTTGAGCTGGGCTGAAATAAGTGGAAGCCTCGATTATCCCCTCCGTTAGCAAATCTAGAGGTGTCTGAAAAGCTGTTAAAGAGAAGAAATTCCATGTTCTCGGTTGCCTGAGTGTGGAGATGTGTGTGTGAACATCTGAGAGCTTCCTCCTGGCCCTCTTTCTAAGGGGACAACGGTCCTGAAAGTCCCTTCCAGGTGGAAAGCGAGGGGTTAACTGTAAAAGCACTTGAAAGTTTGTTTGGAGAGTAAATACACATTTCTGGCACCCAGAGGGTACAAATAGCCTAATTTTTACTTTCCTACCTCATGGGAAATCTGGGTAAATGTTTGTACAAGGAGCCGGGCTGTCACTTAGGAGAACATAGGATTTCCTTCGCCTTGCCCATGTAAGGGCACTCCGGGCACCAGCCGCGATGGAGGAGCGGCCAGATGGAAGGACTCGCACAAAAATACCCCGCACGAGCCCGGGGGGCCGGCGGGAGAGGCAGGGCCGGGCCGGAGGAGCCTTTGGCTTTTCCCTCGGCTCCCTCCCGCTGCCATGGCTCGGTAGAGCAGGAGGAGAGGGGAGCGGGGAGCTGCCTGGAGCAGCTGCTTAGCGGGATCGCGTGCTGGAGTTACACGTATGTGGCTTTTCTGGTGTCTGTTCTGAACGTTTCTTAGAGCTCTGTCGGGGCTGCTCCGCTCAGCTCGGGCTCTGGGAGGCTGTTCATTCCCGCGCAGGGGTCCGGGTACCGTGCTGCGGGATCGGGACGAGCAGGGGAGGTGGATCCCAGCTGCTCCGGGGCGAGGTGCTGAGGTTGGGGGCTGGAGGGCAGCAGCCAGACACCGGGGCTGTGTGTGAAGGGTGTGGAAAGCAGGAGGTATCCGAGCAGCAAAGGTGTAGAACACGTTCAGTGAACCTTCAGCTGGGCTGAAATAAATGGAAGCCGCGATTATCCCCTCACTCAGCAAATCTAGAGGTGCCTGAAAAGCTGTTAAAGAGAAATTCCATCTCAGTTGCCTGAGCGTGGAGATGTGTGTGTAAACATCTGTGAGCGACATGTGTAAACAACCCATGAGCAGTGCTGGCCTGGAAGCTCGGGATGTGCCTTTGGAATGCCAGCTGGGTTTGGCAGGGGCTGTGCTACGGTGGGGTCTGTCCTCAGTCCCGCCTGGCTGGGCAACCAGAAAAGGTCTTTAGGCCCTGAAAATCAACAGTGAGATTTTGGAGCAGTGGCAGAAGGATTAAAAATGCCTGTAGGCACCTTCTGGTCAAAGGCAGAAGGAAAGGGAAAAGCATTGGTTAAGTGTGAGCACTGATCCAGGCCTGGGATGGCTCTCCCGTGGCTTCTCCTGCTAATCCTTGGATGTATCCAAGGAACCGTCTCAGTTTAGCACAAGGATGGTCCCTGCAGTGACGGCCTGTTGTTGTCTCTTAAGTTTCCCATTTTCTGGAAATGAATATAAAGATGGTTCTTTGGCAGAGCTTGCACCGAACCAGACTGTGTAGCTAATTAATAACCAGTTCCTCCAGGCAGGATTACTGGCTTGGACATTTATCAGCTTCCAAAAAGTCAACCTTGTGGATTGCGACAACTGTTGCTTTGGCTGCCCGTGGGGATCCTGGCCTTGCTGTTCCGGGGGGAAATTGCAGTGGGGAGCCATGAAAACTACAGGGCCAAACACCCTGTATTTTCAGAGTGTTTATGTAGCAGAGAAAAGAAGGAATTCTGCTCTTGTTTTCCTCAGACAGTTAGGAAAGGGGAGCGTGTGGCTCTGGAATGCTTCAGGAGAGCACCTGCCAGCACATTGGGGTCGGTGGGAGGAGTTTTTGGGACCCCCCCAAAACCAAGTTTAACAAAGGACCCCCCGACATGCTGAGTGTCCTCCTTCGCTGGGGAACAGCAAAATAGGTAATTGCCTGCGCTCAGGGCTCTTTCTGCTCTGCAAAAATATTTACAGCCTCTATTTGAATCCTCCCAATTCTCCTCCGGCGACCTCTCCCTGACCCCCAGGCCTGGTTCCCAAGTGCTGCACGCAATTTGTTTTGGAGCCTGTTTAAGGTTTCTCTTGCGTCCCTGCCAGACTGGGCTGGAGTGTGGGACATCTCATTCATCCTTCTCATGAATAAAAACAGGCCGTGTCTGAGCTCAGGTGCCTCTGGCCTGGTGTCCTTCCCAAGTGGCTGGTGACAGGAGCTGTGAGAGGGAAGGTTAAATCAGGTATTGGGAAGAAATTCTCGGCTGGGAAGGTGGGAAGGCCCTGGCACAGGTTGCCCAGAGAAGCTGTGGCTGCCCCATCCCTGGAAGTGTCCAAGGCCGGGTTGGATGGGGCTTGGAGCAGCCTGGGCTAGTGGAAGGTCCTTCCCAGGGCTGTGCTGCTGCAGCCTGTCGTGGGGATCCTGGGTGGGAGGTTGTACCCAGTGGCTGTGGATGGATGCCCTGGGATTCACCTGCTCCCTCTTGAACCTGCTGGTACTTTCTGCCTCCATAAGAGGCTGTGACTCCATTGATGCAGCTGCTCTGTGGCAAAACATGCTGCTTTCCCTTTGAGCCTGCTGCCCTGTGATCTCCCTGGGCTCCTGCAGCTCCTGTGATGTGTTTGCTCCCTGGTCCTCCGCTCTGATTTTTATCTGCCTTTCATCACTTCTCTTTCCAGGCTTAAGACTCCTCCTGATCTGTTGGGCCTCTCCTTGTACAAACCACTTTACAACCTGTAGTTCTCTCTGGTGCCCTTTTCTGTGCTGTATCCTCTCTGAAGAGGGGAGCCAGGAGTGTCTGGGACCCCATGCTGTATAAAAGCTTCCCCCAACATTTTGGGGTTTGCCCACCACTGCAGTTTGTGGCATTATCTGTGAATTTGGCTCTTTTTCTGGCTGCTGATTTGCAGACCTCCTGGTGCCTGTGCAGGAAGGTGATTTCCCCCCCTCTCCCGTTGGATTAGTTGGCATTTATTGATGCTAATTTTCGTCTGACATTTTACCATCGGGTCTCTCAGTGGCACAGGGTCCTCCTGCAGCTGTTTACAGTCTGGCTCCAGTTTGCCCATCCTGGGTGATTTGCAGTCATCCCCATCCCTTCTGGAGCCGTGGAATAGCTGAGAGCCCCCAGGTGTTTGCTTCAGTGTTCTCCTTCTGTTTGTCTCCTGTCTCCTGCTCCAGCAGACATCTCCCTCTCTGTCCCATCACACCCTGGCCTGGCAGGTGCGTTGACAAACCTCCCTCTCGGGGTTTATTTCTGGAAGACTTTGTATTTTTGAGCAGTGTGAAAAGACTCTTCCTCCTCCCACGTCCCCTCTATTGTTTTCTGCTCTCAGTATCATCAGGGACTGTTCTGCAGGGGTCTGGAGTGGGGAGAAGTTTCTTTTCCGTGCTCCATCCCTGCTGTGGCAGGGAGGATTTTCCCAGCAGTTCACTGGCACGGATTAGCACTTTCTCAATCTTGAAGCCCTTATTTTTATTTTTATTTTTTTTTTATTAATTTTCTTCACGTGAGCCTGGAAGCTACTGGGCACTGACAAATGTGGTACAGGATATAACAGCTTGGGCTGAGGGGGAGGATTGTGTCCTGTGGGATATCACAGTCGCTCCTGAGGAGGATGATTCGGGAGAGTAACGAGCTCTGCCTCGAGAGCATCTCCTTGCTCGTCCTGAGAGCTGAGAGCAGATAGTTCTGCCCTGCCTGCAGCTGGTCCCCTGCCAAGATGAGGGGCTTGGCTGTTTCTCAAGGTGGAGAGGGGGACACTGGTCCCAGGTAAGCTCCATGTGGAAGGGGAAGTGCCAGGAAAAGCCAGGTTGGGCAATAGCGAAAGGGCAAAGGACTTGTAAGGCTCATTTTTAGGAGAGGTGAGGTCTCCTGTCTCCTGGGCTGGAGGAAGGAGGGCTGCTGGGACCTGCACAAGAGTGCACTGGCTGTGATGGAGCGCTGGGATTTGTGGAGAGTGAACAAAATCCTCGTGGGAGAACTGTAGCTTGGCTTCCTGGTGTTCCTCGTGATCCCAGCAGCTGGAGCAGCAGGAATCCGTGGGACAGCTGAGCAGGACCTCCTGTCTGTGAGTGCGGGGTGGAGGCTGGCTGTGTTGTCTGTAGGAATTGTGTTGCCCTCCTCAAGCAGGTGATGGCAGAGGGTTGGCTGTTGGCTCCAGGAGCAGAGCTGGAGGCTGTGACGAGGGAATTGCTCTCTTTTTACTGTATTAATCTGTTTAGGCTTAAGATTTTTCACGGTTGGGTGGCATGAATCATGAGCCTGGTGTTATCCCTGTGTGCAGCAGCACCCTGTCATTAAGGGCTGGGTGGTTTCCCTGGGGAGTCTGGAGTGCACAGCCTCCGAAATCCCCGGGGGACTGGCGGGGCCTCGCGCTGAGGGATGATTTCTCCAGGGAAATCACGAGGGGTGATTTCTCCGGCAGTGTCAGTCCTGGTTGCTTCACTCCTTGGGCCCTGGGGTTGATTCTGCTTTTAGATGAACTGGCACGTGCTCCCAGGCCACCTCACCGACTGTGACAGGCAGAAGTGGGCGATGTCCTTGCTGGGAAAGGACCGGGTGCTCCGGGAAATCCGCTCCTCCCTCAGCACAGAGCTCCTACAACCGAGACAAGAGCCTCACGTGTCGGGCCGTAAATAGCCCTGGAGATGGCTGAGTCAGGAGTTTCCCAGCAGGGCTGGTGACCTTGGCTCGGCAGGGTGAGCGTGGTTTGGGTCTGTCCCTTCTGCTGAGGCCGTTCAGGGATGAGATGGTGGGAGTGGGACCCTCGGAGACCTTTGCCCAAGGACGTTGGGATGGGGAGCGGAGCTGTGGCTTTAGGGAAGCAGGGCTTGGTGTGTTGTGCTGTAAGTGATCACCTGAGCTAATTTGCATTCGATTTGCATATTTACGCAACGGAATAGACCGGTTGCAGATCACAGAATCGCAGGATGGTTTGGGTCTTAAGGGACCTTAAAGATCATCCAGTTCCAACCCCCTGGCTCAGCAGGAACACCTCCCATAGACCTGGTCGCTCAGGTTGGTTCCGCCGGACCTCCCACTACTCCAGGCTGCTTTTGCTTTTTGGTACCAGTTAGGATTGCCAAGAAAAGATGAGGAGGCCCCAGCCCGGGCTTGAGGAGTGGGAGCTGGTCCCCTCACCTGCCAAGAACCAAGGGTGTGTAGGATGTGCTTTCTCGTTTCTCCCAGTGATATCTGGGCTCTGCAGTCACCAGAGACATCAGCATGGCTGGTTTGCCTTTGCTTCTGCTGGGACCCTCTCAGCACTGCCAGGCCTTCCAGACAGGATGCTTTGGAGGAAAGGGATGGCTGTGGCTCACTCCTCCTGGATCCCTTCCCCTTGGCATGGAAAACTGGGGGGAGCCGAGCTGCCTGTGCCACTCGTGTGCTCCATGTGCTGCTGTGGGATGAGAGAAGGGTGAAAAGGCTGCTCGGTGGGGCTCTGCCTTCCCTGAGCTTTACCACAAAGCGTTCATGTGCATCAGGCCAGAAGGGGAGACGTGGGGTTGAATTGCTAATATGGGGTTGTCTAATAAGAAAAACAGCTCTGGACCTGGAAGGTACAATTTCTACTTTTATCTTCTGGAAAATAGCATTTGCCAGCAGGGGAAAGGCTCGTGGAGCTTTGCACTGACTCACTCTTCCTGTTCATTTTCCACGTGAAATACACAAAATGCTAATTTTTCTGCGAGGCCTGCGGTGTTGAATTGCCTGTGCTCGTTGAAAGCCAAGCGAGGGGTGGATTTGTCACAGGGCTTGGCAGTCCTGGAGAAGTTTTGAGCAACAGCAGCTCCTGACGTGGACAAGTCCGACTGGGGAGGTGCAGGTTTGGTTGCAGGAGTTTTATCTGGGAGACTGAGCCCTCCATATATTGTGTGTGTATATTTATATATATGTGTGTGTTTCTCTGTATATTTATATATGTTCTGCAGCTGTTGGACCCACTTGGGCCAAAGCTGCTCAGGGTGGCTGGAAATAATGTTACAATGGGCCTGCTCACATCCCTTGGAGCACTTTAAACTCTTTGAATAAAATAGTGTTTGATCCATGAACGGGGCCAGTGAGTCACGGGGTGGCCTCTGGGAAGGGAGAGGGGACGGTGGGATGAGGGTCTGGGGCTCTTCCCCACCAAGCTGAGCCATAACCAACGATGGTTATAACCCCCTGCTCCCCTTCCCTGCGTGGTCTGTGCCCTCCCCTGCGGCTGTGCCGTGGGTGCTGTGCCAGCTCCTGCCCCTCCTTGCCAAGAGAGCGCTGCCAGCGCCTGCTGCAGTCCCGGGTCCCTGTCAGGGGGGGCTGTGCTGCCTCCCAGCCCCCCTCTGGAGACCAGCCCTGTGCCTCCCCACGCACTGGAGCCATTAGGAGACCCCACAGGGATGTCACTCAGAGGGGAAAAAAAAAAACCAACCCAAAATCGAAAAGAGAGGGGAGAACAACTGTAACCTGGTAACCATAAGAGCTGTGGGAGGAGAAACAAACACAGGATGATTGTATATATTTAAATAACTGTAGAAAAGGAAAGGGCAGAATTTCCTGTATGGCTTGGTTCCCTGGAGAGGCTCTGAGAGCCTGGTGGCAGCTGAGCTTGCCAAGGATCGGGATGCAGGGCCAGACTCGGGTGAAACTCTGTGGCAGGGAGGGGAGGACACGGCACGGTCCTTGGTGTCCTGGGGCAGCCTGGCTCCAAGAACCCTCTGGAGGAGTATCCCATCCCTTGAGTGCAATCTAGACACCATCACCCTACATTTGGGAGGCTCCTGTCCCACCAGTGCCTGTTTGTTGCCCAAAAGGCTGCGTTCTCCTCTGAGAACAGACTGTGTCGTGTGTCGCTGCCAACAGCAAGAGGAGGGTCATTCCCTGTGTCTGAGTCTTGTTCCACCCTTGCTCCAGCCAGGGCTGGTCCTTTCCATCCCATGAGAGGGGACAGGAGGCCCAGCAGCAGCTGCTGTGGTGTTGTGTGCTGGGTACCAGAGCTCGAGGAAAAGTGCCTTTGCCTGGGGGGTGGATGTTGATACTGGACACGGGGTACTTGCTTTCCTGGCTGCACATCCAGACTCCCTGGCCATCCTCCTGGGGAAAGGATGAAGTTAGAACAGATGGCTGCCAGCAGGACCTTGTGCTTCTGGCTTTTTGCAGCTTGGAGTGGGAGAGGAGGGGTTTGGACTGTAAGTTATGCAAGAACTTGCCCCAGAAGTAGGTTCATCTGTTCTGTTTGCACGCCCCGACCCTTAGGAGGAGGAGAGGAAGAGCATTTCTGGGAGGGCCTTCAGTAAGGGGTGTCACTGAGAGCTTTGGAGCTCCTGATGGTGCCTGGCAGGTGTGGGCAGTTGCCTCATGTGGGTACCATGTGAGTTTGGCATCTGTGATGACCCCGGGCGGCTTGGGGTTGGTTTGTGGCGGGAAGCAGGAGGATGCTCTGTGGCTTTTGTGGTGTGCAGGAAAGAAGAAGAGGAACTTGGCTTTCGTCCTTCCTCTTCTTTGACATATGCAGTCAAAAATAATGACAGTAATCCTAAAGTACATTAGAACAAACTGCCTCTGGGGTGCTGGGAACCCAGAGAGCCTCTGGCGAGCTCCTCGGGGCTGGGGCACTGCAGAGCTCTGGCTCAGCACAGGCAGGGCTGGGGGCTGGCACTGCTCTTGTGCTGGCACTGCCAGCCTCAGGGGGTGGTGCTGTCAGCACTGAGCCTTTCCTGAGTGCCCCGGGGGGGCAATCAGCGAGGGGAGAAGGCGGTTGTGACCGACGAGAGCTCTGAGGGGCAGCTGTGTTGGCCAAACCGGGGTGGTGGCTGGTCTGCCTGCAGTTGGACGGGCGGAGAGATCCAGTGGGATCCCAGTTCCCGTGTTCCCAAGGGGCTGAGCGGTGGGGTGTCCCCTCCCTGCGTGCTGGGGAGTTGGCCAAGCTGGGGGAGAGACGGTGTCGTAGCGACAAAGTGGAAGAGTGTTGAGGTTCCCATATGCTGATCACAGCGTGCTTTTTTAGTGGTGCATGGTTCTGGAGGAAGGAAGGCAAGGGATGATAAAAATAAAGCTGCAGTTCTGTATTTAGCTATAAACGACTTCAGGATTTTTTTTTTTTAATTTTTTTTATTTTTTTTCTATTTCAGTAGTATTTGAAGACTGTGCAATAAGTGAGCTTGTTCATGAATTTTTTATTTTATACCACTACAGCTTTGGAGAAGTAGCCAGGTTGCTGGAGCTCAGGGTTGCCCTGTGTTTGGGTGGTTGTAAATCCTCTGTGCTGATGTCAGGAGACCCGTGTGAGGCGCAGGAGCACATTTGCTAAGACTGATGTGCAACATATCTCAAAGCCACAGTGTAAGTGATAAAGACATCTTAACAAATAAGTGAATGCAGCATTTGTCTTAGTGAAGCTTCATCCAGAATGAACAAATGTGCCAAAATTTTAAAATTCTGAATGATTTTGTATGCAAGAATAAGTGAAAATACATTAAAAATGTAGCTGCTGCTGCCAATGGGAGAAGAAACTCAGATTCAGATAACAGAGACTGTGTTTCCAGAGATACCGATATAATTGGATTTTACTACAGTTTCTAAATGCTAATAAAGAACAGTGGTAAATATTTGCTTTGTTTCTTGAATCTGACACAGGGTCTGAGGCCAAGAGAGATGAGTTCATCGATCTGGAAAAGAATCATGTGGATTTTAAAAGAAAAAAAAAACACACCCAGGAGTGTTTGGTATCCAAGGGGATGGCTGGGTAGAGCTGTGGGTGCAGGGATGACATGGACCTGCCTGCCTGGACACCCAGTGGGAGCTGTGGAGTGTCAGGCAGGGTGTAAAGGTGCCCTTTCCACATGGCAGTCAGTGTGTCCGTGGCTGTGCAGGAAAGGAAACAACCTGCTCCTCTGAACAGGCACTTCCTAATCAAATGGAGATCACTGGGTGTGACAGCCTCCTTCAAGCACAATTATAATTGCCCACATTTGGAGTCAGGCACCTGGCTCCCCTCTTTAAAGTCTGATTTTAATAAGAGAGAGGATGATTCTTAAAATTTACTTTTTCTCCCCCTGAACTTCCAGTTTTAGGATGCTGTCCTGGCCTCACGGCAATGAGAAACCTCAGCTGGGCTAGAATTTCGTGGAGGTGGCCTAGAAACAGTGTGCTTTTGGCCTAATTTATCACAGCTAAACTCTAAGAGGAAAGACTTAATTGTGGCTTCTTCCTGTGTGTGCTTAATGTCAGATCCTCCTTTGCAATGTGAGCTGGAGACGGTCAGCTAACTTTGGTGTTTATATCACTTAATCCAGAGGGAGTGCTTGAGTTGACAGGGGCTTGGCTTGATTTATCTTAAAGACCACGTTTTGGATCAATGAATACCATAGAATAACCTCCCTGATGCCCCAGGCCCTGCACAGATGCATCAGTCAGTGCAGAGCCTTGTGGCTGCACTGTGCATATGGCAGCTAAAAGGAGCTGAAAAGCTCTGGGGGTACAGAATTAAGTGGCAAACAACATCAGTGAGAATCGTCTGAAGCGCTGAGAGCGAGCTGGGTTGTCTTCTGGGGCCGTGTTCAGCAGAAATTTTGCATGCTGATTGCTCTTCCGGAAACCCGGGAACAGCAGCCGAGCAGGGCTTTGGAATCCGGTCAGCTGGGAGCTGGGTTTGCAGGGCTTGGAGCTGTTAAAGGGAGAAGATGATCTGAGGAGCCTCAGATCCCGTCCCTGCAGCCCAGCAGCGAGCCCCTCCACGTCTGCTCAGTTCAGCATCCAGCTGGCAGGAGCTGCGCTGCCTTGTGCGGTGCGTGCCGGAGGCAAAGCTGTGGGAAGGTGGATGGAATGGGCTGGGGAGGCTCTGGGTGAGACCCTTGGAAGTGGAACAGGCAGGAGCTGGAGCCTTGCAGCTCTTTGCTGCCTCACACCCCGCAGTTACACGTGGTGGACAAAGAATCAGCTCACTGCGGAGGCACCGCGTCTCCTCTGCCAAGCTCTCCCCGAGCTCCCCACTTTCCACAGAGGGTCTGGGAATTTGGTGTTCCTGTCATGGCGTGCATGAATTTCACCAGTGAGGCCAGGGCAGAAAGGATCAGGAGCTGTGATCCTGCCCTGTGTGTGACTGTGCACTGGCTTTACAGCATTGAATGGCTTCGTTGCTTTGGGATTCTGTGAAGGAAAGTTTCAGCTTAACCCCAACCTGCTGTAATTAGTGACTCAAACTGACATGGGCAGAACTGTTGTACCCATGTTTTGGTTGGTAGAGGGGGTTTGAAACAGGAGACCAAAGAAAACCTTTAACCCCCTGAAATGACAGACTGAGAGCTGGTTGAGGTCCATCTCCTCTGTGTGTGCCAGGCAGAGCTGTCTTTGAGCCACCACCGTGGGTCTCTTCCAGGCGCAGCGATCCCCCATCCCTGGACAAGAGGCACGGGCAGCCGAGGGATGGGTGACAGATTCTCCTGGCCACGGCACTTGGCAGCTGGACAGACAACTGAGTCATCAGTGTTCGTGGTTTCTCATTTAATCCTGGGGTTGTTGGGATGATTTAAGTGCCGGCAGTCCAGGGAGGAGGTTGTGCTTCTGCTTCCAGCAGGGCTGTGGACCCATCGCCTTGTCTGCCTCCCATCCCTACTTTTCGTCGCGGGGGGAGGCTGGGGGTGGATCCGGGCTCCGCTGGCAGCTGTAGATTATCTTGCGAGCAGTTTTATTTCCTCTCGGCGATTGGGCTTTTCCATTGGCTCCTCTTGCTCTCCGTCGCTCGCCTGCTGAGCAGCAAATGTCCTGTGCCCGGCGCTGCCCTGCGGGGCGCTCCGCGGGACCGCGCTCCGCGCCCTGCCCACCCCGCCGGCCCCCGGGCTGAGCCCCGACCCCCCAATGCCCCCGGGGGGAGCGCTCTGCAGGGGGGGCACGGCCGCCTGCCCCGCAATGTAATCGCGGCCGGCGGTGCGGGGCGCGGTGCGGGAGGCGCGGGGCCGGCCCCGGAGGAGGTGCCGGGGCGGGCGGCGGGGGCGGGCAGGGCAGGGCAGGGCTCCCCCCTCGCCCCCCCCAGCTACCGCTACCCCCTTGTCTCCCGCAGGCTCTCGTCGCCCGGCGGCTGCGGCGGCGGGGACGGCGGCGGGAGCCGCAAGAGCGGGGTCATTCTGGACATCGCCGCCCTGAAGATGACGGAGCTGGAGTCCGAGGTGCTGCCCCTGCCGCCCCGGTACCGCTTCCGAGATCTGCTGCTGGGGGACCAGTCCTTCCAGAGCGACGACAGGTTCGGGGACAGAGCGGGAGGGAGGCACGGCCCGGGGACACGCGCTGTCCGGGGATGGGGCCGCACACCCGGGGATGGGGACACTCACCTGGGGAGGGGGACACTCAGCCGGGCCCCCGCCGCGGTCCGGGGCGGCGGATCCGGAGCTCTCCGCGGTGCTGCTGCCGCGGGCTCAGCCGGGCCGGACCCCGCCCGGCGCGGAGCTCTCCGCGGTGCTGACCGCGGGTCCGGGGCGGCCGCGCTGCGGGATGGGGGGCTCTGGGGTTCCGGGGGTACCCGGAGCCTGCGGGCCTTGGGAGGTGGTGGTAGGAACATGCCCGGGAGAAGGGCACGGGGGTGTGAAGGGGATGGAGGGCACGGGTGCCTCGGAACGTGTGGGTGCTCCAGGAGGGTGGGATGTGCTGGAGCTGTGGGAGTTGTGGGTGTGCTGGGCCGGCAGACACTGAGCCGTGTGGGTATTCTGGGCAGCTTGTCCGGGAGTCCCGTCAGGGGTTGGCAAGGAGGAAAAGGAACCGGTGTCTGGGAGATGTATGGGCTGGAGCTGGTGAGGGGCTGGTGGAACTGCCGTATGCAGAGTTTGGGCTGAGCACATCCATTTGTTCAGGAGGGGAGGCTCCTCCAGGCTGCCTTTGCACCAGGGGATGCTGATGGGAGCAGAGAAACTCTAAAGAGCTACTGGGGTTGTGGTGCAACTCTCCCTTTTTTGGGCTGACCAGAGAAATGGTCTTAATGTGTCGAGCACCAAGACTGCTTTTCCTGCCTGACCAGCAGGGATTTCTGCCCAGGTTGAGTGAACAACAGAAGGAATGCCACGAGTGGCAGGTGAATTCCATGGGCAGAGCAGTTAAATGGAGAGGAACAAGAACCTTCCCTTCAAGTGTGTTCATATCATAAATACCCAGGAGCTGCAGTGCTAATGGGGAGTCAGTGAGATTGTTAGCTCTTCCCACCAATTAATTGTGTGATGCAAACAGAGAGAGGTGTAATTCTTGTTAAAAAAAAGGCAAACTCATTTTTTTTAATATGTATCAGTGTCATCCAAAAAAAAAGGGGGGGGGGAGGGGGAAAGTGATTTTGGCTTTGGAACATGAACGTGGGATTTACAAATGTTCTGTGTAAGTGTTCCTAACTTTTATAGCTGCGTAAAATTGGTCTGTCTCGAAAATGAGTCTGTGATCCTGAAGGTTTTAAAGCCCAGATTTTCTTAAGAGGCACTTAAACATTAATATAGTTTTATGATAAGAAGTGAGAGGTTGATATGAAATTCCTGCCGCAGAAAATGTCTGGATTTCAGAACGGTTGTGCTACGGCTCATTTGGCTCTTTGAAGATTTAATAGTTTTCATTTAAGTGTTTGAAAGCATCTGTAATACAGAAGCTGGGAATTGCAGATTGTGTTCTTTCTGTTTTACTGGTTATACGCCTTAACCTTCGTTTTCATCTAGATTTGTTTCTGATTCAGAGTCTCTCTTTAATTTTAATGTGGAGCTACTCTGGATTATTTTGTTAATTCATTAGCCTTGTTTCTCAAGAATTCCTTACCCCTATTTCTTAAGATATCTCCGTTTCAGTGGCTTTATCTGCTGCTTTCTTCAGTTGTTTGATTCCCCCTTTATCTAGAAAATATTGATAATTTCACAGCGTGTTTGGGAATGCAAATCTGTGAGCCCCCATTTGCTGCTCACTGGAGTCCTCTTGGCTTCACTGGGAGTTGAGATGGGCTGGAGGCTTTGGGAAATGTTGCAGTTAGGCCTAAGTTTCAGTCCAAGTCATTAATAACACCGGGATCTTATGGCTGAACCAAGCTCACTGGAGTAATTCTGACCAGTGCATGAGTCTGTTCCAAACCAACTGGATCAGGAGCTGCTTTAGGTCAGCAGAAAGAAAGAGAAAAGCGGAAGGAGGGAGAAAAGCAGAAAGACTTGTTGGCTTTGCTGTGCTTATAAATGATAAGCAGCTCAGAGATGTGCTTTGAAGTGCTTTGTTACAGGGCTGTGCTGGGGAAAATTCCCCCGTGCAAACACTGGGGGAAACTATGAATGGTCAGATAGAGCTCGTTGGACTCACAGATGTAACACTGAGGCAAAACACCCAGAGCACTAAATATCTCATTTATTTAGAAAAGCAGTGCCTAAAACATTAGTGTCTCAAATATCTGCTTTTGAAAACTACCCCGGAATGATGAAAGTGAGGAGGTTTCTGGGGTCAGCAGGACTAAAAGGTTGGGAGGCTGTAGGTTTTGCTGCTTCTGGAGAATTAAAAACGCTCTGTTAGAGATGAATTAGTGCATCCTCACCACAGAGGATGCTGAGGAGACCAACGCTGGGCTGAGCTGAGGGAATGAGGTAATGCTGGAGCTCGAGGAGATGAGAGCTTGTTGGAACAAGCAGATAATTAGAGAGCTGTGGTATGGCAGGAGGAGGGAGCATGTCCAGATAACCTCGGGAACTGAAAGAACTAATCAGTCGGTGTGAGGTGGAATAGGTAAAACAGGCTGCTCCTCATTTACTCCTGTTTTTAGAATGTGAAAGGTGAAGCCAGTCAGTCTAACTAGGCAGGGCTTGCTCTTTGGCAGGTAGGCTGAGTGACATGAGCGTTAGAATAACACTTGGAATGGCGTGTGGAGGATGCAGTAAATTGCCCAGGAAGCAAATAGGAAACGACCGACTGGAAGAGGAATGTGGGAGGTAAATGGATTTGTGGAACAGAGAGAGAAAAGCCTAATGACAAGCAAAGCTAGAGCTGTCAAGTGGAAGTGCTCCTTCCAGTGTCATCTTACCCATCTTTGGAACTCACCACCACGGGCTGTGGGGAAGGCTTCGGGCTCGGCTGGGTTGTGTTCAAACTCCAGGCTTGACATTTCTGCAAGGCAGGTCTTCGGGTTATAGAAACAGGATTAACTGTCATCTCAGCTCGGAATTTCCAGAGGATATAAACTGCTGTTCAGGGCTCGAATCTGACTGCTGGGGGCTGGGAGGTAGTTTCTCCTCGGGGGAATGAAGGCTCTCTTTGGGAACGTTGCAGTTTCCTCGGTTGGCTGGCATCAGTCATGTCCAGTTCAGAAGTTTCTTTCCCTTTTGGAAGGTTCTGTTAATGTCAGTCCTGGGAGAAAAAGGGATTTGTTCTGCTCCCTTATGGCAGCATTGCATTTCTTATCTCCCCGATGTTTTGTTGACTCCAAAGCAGTTCGGAGCCACCGGAATGGAAGAGTAAAGGCAGAGTTTAAGATGCTGAGTAACATCTTAAACAAAAAGAAGGTGAAGAACTGGGGGCACAAGTACTGCTGGTGCCTGGCTGGCCTTTCAGGTGGCTGGCACAGGACTGCTCTGGGCCTGGGAATTCTCTGTGTAGGAGTGAGGCCAAGAGGGGCTGGAGGAGGGGAGAGGGAGCCGAGCTCGGCATCCCAGGGGTGCTGCGAGTCTGGGCTCAAGGAAGGCTCCTGTTCTGAAGTGATGCTGGAATTGCTGATTAAAGGCAGCTGAGAAAGCACATCTGCTGCATTGATAAATATTGTCTTATACCACAAGCTGTGGCATCCCTTTGATCTCTGCTGTCCTGACTACGGCAGTTTTTGATCGCCTGCATTCTCTTTTCTTGGACAGTGCTGACAGCTGGGATGGGGCACGTATAAAAAAAGCCCATAAATAAAATTAAACTGTGTCTCAGAAAAGTGTCATTAGGAGATTATTTGTTGCCTAATTTAAATAGTCTGAACACTTTCCAGAAAATCGTTGTCAGAAGCCACAGTCCTATTTACAGTAGCGAGAAGTAATGGATGTCACTTTGATTAAGTGCATTTTTCTGAGGCTAATTATCAGGAAAAAATCATTTTGTTGGATGAGGATGTTTGTGAAAGCTGCTTGTGCAGAAGAATTCAGCAACATCTCTATAAAAATTTTAGCATCTTCTGTTTGAAATCAAAGATTTTTTTTTTTTTTTTGGATGTTACATAAAAAAGAAAAGAGACTTCTAAGAACTGGGACAAATTCTTTTAAGTTTCTTCTTCCAAGTTATGTAGAGCCTGAAAACTCTTTGTCTGTGAGCTGACATCTGGTCTTTGTCTCTTTAATTTGTCCCCAAGTGGAGGCTCTAAATCATAGGTCAGACTGTGCTTGGCATGAGCAAACCGAAGTGCTGCAATCCCAGGCTTCGGGATCTTACCCTGGCAGGTTTCATGAGAACATCCCCCAAGTGATTTCCTCATCAAATGCATCATTACATTAATGGAGCTGGGCAGTCCCAGAGTCAGGCTCCTGCCTGTGGCTGAATCCCCACTTCATTGACATTTGATTTAATGGGCAATTTTCCTCATTTTATTTGGAAGATGCAGATGCTAATTTGAAAACTCCAGGTTGTATTCAGAAGTTAGAGGCATTTATTTCTGTGAGGGTGAGGTAATGGCCAATATTTTAAGTTGCTGCAGTGGCTGTTCAGGCTGTAGCAGATGTGCTAGTGCAGGTTTGTCCCTGGAATTAGGAGATACAGCTCTGATACATAATAGTGCCACAAAATCCCTCCGGGGAAGACTCTTCATCCCCCAGCGGTTTGGTCCCTTGCTTGTGAAGCAGGATGAGGGTATTTATTGCTGATATCCATTCCCTAAATAAGAGTGTTTAGACCCATCTCCCCCCAGCCCTGGGTGCAGAATCTCTCAGTTGTGATGCCTGAGCCCAGGTCCAGACCAAGCAATAAACGACCCTGGTGAAAGTGGTGGCATCCCAAAGTTGGGAGTGTCCGTGTGGCCACTGGGATTGAATTGCTTCTCCTCTGCCTTTGCCACCTGGCAAAGCTGAACCAGAGCAGTTATTAATTGGATTAGGCTGTTTTCCTGAGTCAGCTCTTCCTCAGAGGGTTTGTGTCTGACAGTAGAACAGGAATTTCCTCCTGAGAGCCCCGGGCAGGACCTGCTCCCGCCTGGAGTGATTCTTGTTCCGTGTGTGCTCCTGGGCCTGGGCTGGTCAGGCAGGTGACATGTACAGGTGTAGCTCTTTCCAGAGCACATCCTGACAGCTCTGCTGTGCCAGCCAAGGCTGTGGAAAAGATGGACAGGACCAAATTCAGTCTCTAGTTTAAGTTATTGGAGAAGCTGCTGGCAAGGAGTGCTGGAGGTCGTGGGGGTCAGGCTGGACACGCTGCGCTCCTCCAGCAAGGCTTATTCCTGATCCTGGAATGAAAAACCAGGAGCATCCCAGGCCACCAGTCATCCCCATGGCCCTTCTGCAGCACAGGGCTGTAGGACCAGACCAGCAGAGCTTAGGGCAGTGTAGGGAAAAGCTGCTGGGGCAGGGTGTTGGTGTTCTTAAATCCGCTGCTGGTCCCTTTCTCCTCCTTCCATGGAAGGGTGACCATGAAACTTGAGCTCCCCAGCTCTCTCTAGAGAGAGTTTCTCCAGCAGCTCCTCACCCTTAGCAGAGTGAAAATCAGCATATGTTGCCACTGGATCCTCAGCCCAGCTCCAGATGGGATACACTGGGATGAAGAGCGTTGGAGGCCTGAGGCAGCTTTGTAAAAGTGATTTGGGTTTTCTTGGGTTTGTAGATTTTTTTTTAATGACAGGTAACATTCTTAATTGAGGTTTGCATTTCTAGTTGTTCTGAAAGGCTGCAGGGATGAGTCCTGACGTTGTGCCTTAATTGCAGTGCTGTTTGGAGTTCTTGAAATGGGTGTTTCCTCGTGTGTGCTGTTGGTGTGCTGGTGAGTGTTCATCCTAAGGCGGGTACCCCTGGACATCAGCAGGAATGTTGGGAAAGTTATGAGAGTAACAGAGCAAAGAAGGAATGCAGTTCTCTTACAATTATATCTGTTATTTTATTTTATTTTTAAAAATGGTCATTACTCTTTTCAGGGATATTGTTTTTACTGTCAGGAAGGGGCCCTTGTAGCAATAAAAGTTAAGTGCACGTACCAGGATGGTGGAACGAGCAGAGGTGTCCCTGGAGCGCTGCAGAATGTACAGCTGTGCCCTGATGAAAAGGAAGAACAACATTGATTTTCAGTTATTTAGTGCAATTTAACACTATGGGCTCAGATTTCCATCCTTCCCTGGGGTGTTTTTTTCCCATTTATTTACTTTCCCTTTGGTTTCTTTTCACTTTATTGGGAGAACGGGCTTGAGAGACAAAACAGCATTTCAAGTTCTCAGAGAGCAGCTGTCTGAGGGAAGGGGGGACAGGGGGTCACGTCCCTGCAGCTCCAGCAGAGACTTGCAGTGGTTGAGGATCTGTTTTTTTTTGGTTTCTCACGTGTGGAAGGGCGAAAGGGAAAGGGAAGGGCACAGGGAGGAGTGACCACCCTCACAACCCAGCGCTGAGCGCTGGTGGGCACCTTCCCAGGGAGCTCCTGGGGGCTGGCACTGGCCTGACTCAGGGAAAGCTGAGCACACTGGCCTTGGGTGAGGGTGAAAGGTCAGGCTGACACCAGCGCTGTCACCACTGCTGTAGTGACAGCACGAGGAACAGCTTGGCAGCCGCGGCTGTAATTGCAGACAACGCGTTACATTTCCCTGCCATGTTTTCCCACCGCCTTATCTCGACGCGGTCGCATCTTTGTTCCCGAGGGGGATAATTTACTGCTCTTCTGAAGGTGGTGCTCGTTGCTTTTCCTCTGCACAACCTGTTCAGTGACTGACTGTGTGTAGGGAGTGTCATCCCCCGCTCGCAGCCTCAGGGGAGTCAGGAGCTCAGCTCCTCCTGCACCCAGCCCTGTGCTAATGCCAGCCCTGCTCTGGTGTGAGCTGCTCTCTCACAGAGCCCTGTGTGGTTGTGGCAGAAGAGATCACAAGCAGGGCTTAAATACCGTGGTTAATAAGTCCCCCCCTACCTTCCCCTGTGAGGCATCTCAGAGACTCGTTTACTGTGCAGCAGAGGGGTTTAGAGAGGAATAAAGGCTGAAACTTGGGTCAAAGCATCTGTGTTTCTGAGAAGTTCCACTGAAAGAGAGGGCTAATACTCTGGTGTCTATTTTCAGCGCTGATTATCAAGACAGATGTGAACACCTTGCCTGTGAAGCCCTGCAGCAAGTGCAGATTTCCCTGCCATGCTGCATTTGCCTCTGCTCCACTGGCACTTGGCTGGATCTGTAGCGGAGATGTAGGTATTAATTTGCAAATGAAATACCTCATATTCCTCCTGAGTGACAGCTCGGAGAGTGGGTCATGCAGGCTCTGTGCAAAGCTCCTGCCAGCTGCCAACGGGGCTGTGCTGCCTGTGAAGGGTTGGCAGTGCCAGGGGAAAGCAGCACCAGCCTCCCAGTCCCCAAACCTGAAGATTATCAGCCTATGAGCAATAAACAAAAAAATTATCCTCCATTCTTTCTTCTCTTTCAGCTAGTTCAGAGTTCAGATTCCTTTGTCACATCACCCTCTGTATAAAATAACAGCATTGAATTTCATCTGCTCCGTGACCTTATTTCTTCTCGTTGTGTGAAGCATTTTGTTGCCGTTTTAGCACATTTGTGGCTGTTTTACTGCAGGGAGATGATCAAAGTCCAATCTCCTGGTGAAGGCAGGTCCCTGTGGTGACAGTCTCTGCTCTCTGTTCTGTCCCCACGACCTCATTGTGGGTGTCTTAAGATGTCCCCTGCATAGCCAGAGGGCTGGAAGGAGGTTTTCAGGGTTGCAGGTCCCCTGATAGGCTCCAGCACGACCCCTTTAATTATTCTGGGCTATAAATAATTGATAATGAAGAAGTCTGTGGTGATAGAGTCAAAGTGCAGGGAGGAACTGAGTCTTGGTGGGACAGAGAGGTTGTGGATGTTAGCACGTTCCTAGCAGGTTAAAGTTAAAGGCAAGGCGTGTTTTCCAAACCCCTCAAACTCAGAAAACTTGTCCCTTCGCTCAGGAGACCTGGAGCAGTGGGTGAAGTACTGCTTGCAAGCATTTTAAAGAGTGGTGCAGGGACAGGAGAGCTCTCTGAGGGTCATCCATGGCTTTCTGGAAGAACTCCAGGAGCTTTGAGTTGGCTTTGCCTCTTCGGACTCGCACCGGGGCCACAGTTGCTTGGTCTTGCTTCTCCTTTCCTCGAGACGCACCATCTGTCTTCTGCTCATCCTTCTTCAAGAGACGGCCTGGAGCTGTTTGCTGACGGTCACACAGGACGTGGCAGTGGTGTTTTGTGAGTGGAAGGTGGAAAGCAAAGTTTAAGACAGACCCAACTTGTTGGGATTGTGACAACTCCAACACGGTGGCTCTGTGGTCATTTCCCCCAAGCTGAGTGCAATCCCTCTATTTCAGGGATGAAAAGTCTCTGCAGTCAGATGGATTTGCTGTGTGTGAGGTGTGTTTTCCCTGTGTTTTTTCTGCAATTTTTCCCCATGGAATAGGCAACGGAGAGGGTGCCTCTTGCTCGTGCTCTCCCTGATCCGGTGCTGTTGTTGCTTTCCCTGCCTGGCTCTCTGCAGCAGTTGTGTGGGTGTGCAGAAATGTGCACCATGATGTACAAGTGGCCACAGCCTTCAAGTTCAGAGCCGGGCCGGGGCGTGGGCGCAGCCGGAGGGAAGGAAGGAAGGAAGCAGGAATTGTGCAGGAGGACAACAGCACACTCTGTCACCGGGGGCGGGTGGCTCGTGAGGGCAGCAGGGCAATGCAAAGAGTGACACAGCAGAGAATGAACTGGCTGAGGTGAGTGGTTGGCTCGAGGGCAAAGGGTGAAGCGTGGTGAGAGGGGCAGCACAGAGCGAGGTGAAGCCGAGAGGTTCATTCACCTCTTCCCTTCGCAGCGTTGCCGTTTGGATGAACTCGACTCTTGCCTGACGTGAGCTCAGAAATAGCGGGGGTTGAGTTTGTACTTGGCTGTGTTTGTGCATCAATAACCTGGTTCTGCTCAGTGTGCAGCTGCTGCTTGTAAAGCTGGGCGCTGGTGGGGCGCTGGCTGCCCCATGGTACCCTGTCACCCTGTCACCGTGCCAGTGTGTGCAGTGTTATGCTCCAGGGGGCTACAATTGCAGCTCCCCCGGCTCCCTGGCACTGCAGCTGCTGCCAGCTGTGGTGTGAGAAGCGAGGCTGAGCCCTTGACTCTTCCCTCGGGAGCAGGGCAGCCTTTTGCCCCCCAGAGAGGGCTTTGTGCCCCCAGACGGGCTGTTGGGTGTTGCACGAGCTGATGGAGAAGAGCCTGTGTGTCCACTGTGGTCAGTGCAAACCTCGGGGTGTCCATCTCAGGCCTGAGCTGCTTTCTCACCCCTGTGGCATCGCTGCCCTGACCCCTGTGGGGCTGCCAGTGTCAGTCCCTCGCTCTGTGTCCCACTGCTGTGGGGTTGCAGAGCCGGATTTCGTGTCTCCTGCTGTCGACAGTTCCTTTGTCACAGATGATTTTTGCTCTGCTCTGCCACAGCACTGTGGAGGGGCCCTCTTGAGGCCAATACACACATCACTGCTGTCCAACACCTCCCCGAATCCAGGCAGACTGGCATTTTATTGTTCTCTCCAGGACTCTTTGCTGTCACCTGCCATCGAGCTTTTGGCTGTAGCTTTGCACAAAGCTGACTGGTGCGGGGTGTTTGCACGTGAGGTGTGCTGGCTGTAGGGTGTGGGGGAGCAAGGAGGAGGAGAGATGGCCATGTCTCCTGCCTGGGCAGCTGTCCTGTGCTCCCCCTGCCACAGCTGCTCTGCCAAGCCTGGAGACTGGGATTCTCCACCCACCCTGGGAACGTGCGAGGGTCCTGGGGAAAGGTGCTCTCATCCTCCTCTCTGCAGCTCCTGAAACTCTTGGAGTGAAACATGGATCTGCAGGTTGTATCCCCCTCTCTTCAGGTGCTGCTTGTGCTTCTTCCCGTGCTGGCCGTTCCCTGGTCCTGGTTTGCAGAGAACTGTGATGAATTTGTCACTCTGGTCTGGGGCTTGTCCCTCTCCTGCATCGCTGCGGATGGACAGGGGTGCTGTGTGCTGCCAATCTCTTCCACAACAGCAGAATTTTTACAGAAGTTTCTCTTAAAGGTGAGGCAAAACCCCATCACAGCATCTGTGACTGACCTGGGACGGGGATCTGCGGGATGTTAAGTTTGGGTGGGGATGTCTCTGCGTGGGTGAGCCCGCTCTGCTGGCTGTGTCTCCTGTGGGTCCTTTCCCAGCTCGGTTGGTCTCTGGGCTGCTCAGACCCCCTCCCCAGCCCTGGGGCTGGTGTCTCCTCCCTTCCTGAGCGCTGTGGATCGGCAGCTCCGCCGGGAGGAGCCGGGGGAGTGCGCTGGGGAGGCTGCGGAGCGGAGCCGGCACCGCGCGGCTGTGTTTGGATTGGTGACTCTGCCGCGCTTCCTGCAGCCCACGCGGGCTCCCGAGCGGCGTGGGGGAGTGGGGGGGCTCTGCAAATTCAGCAGCTCCCTTCAGGCAGGGAACTCTTACTTTTCGGGCTGTGGGCAGAGTGATGGAGCCGCTCCGCGTGGCTCGTTCCCGTTCCCGACGAGCTGGGGGTGACTGTCAGCAAAGTCATCGCTTTGCTCGAGCTTTGCTGCACCGAGTTCCTGACTCCAGATCGCGCCACGAGCAGGTTTATTTGGGAGTGGGGCTTTCCAAATCGCAGGCCTGCTGCTCACAGCCCTCCCTGAGCCTCGTTTCCGTGGGTCAGTGCCCCTGTGAATCCAGCCCCCCCCTTGCTGGGGTGTCACGGAGCAGCTGGAGCGGGAAGCACCAACACCACGACTCGGTGGCAGGTATGTGCTTGTCTCCCCGGTGGCAGGAGCTGTCAAGAGAAAGGTCTCCTCTGTCTAGGAGAGAGGAACAGTTCTGGGGAGCAGGTGGTGAAGATGTTTAGCAAATGTCAGCTTGAGACCTTGCCATCCTGTGGGCAGGAGTGACATTGCTGAGAAATGTGTTATCCTGCCGGAGAGCAGCGAAAAAAAAAATCCACCACTTAAATGTTTACGAGCAGGGAGGGCCTGTGCCAAAAAGTGGGCGTTTTTCCACCAGGGAGACTCACGGAGCCGTGAGCTCCTTGGAGCAGTGGGAATCCTGCTCCAGCACATGCAGCTCTTACCACTAGGACATGAGCATCTGGCCAAGCCACGCTGCCTTATTTGTGAATGCCTTAATCAGTCCCCAGAGCGGGTTAATTAGGAAGTGGCCTTCTCACTGCATGCGAGGGCTGCTTTGTAGGTGAGCAAAAAGCAGCTTAACCTGAAAGGGTTCCTGCAGACAGGTGCTAAATACGGCTTTTCGAAGCTAAAACCCTGCCTAAAACTTCTCCTTTCAGCCAGATTTTGTGCCTGTGGTTGCAGTGCAGAGACTGAGCCAGTGTCCACATGTCGAGGTGTGAAGTGTGTGATTGCATCTGGGCTGAAAGCTCCGCACGGGAGCGTTGTTGGAAAAATTTCTAATTGAATGAAATGGGTGCTAATTGGCTCTAAAAGAGAGTTTAATAGAAATAATTGGTGTGGGCACTAGTGTGCTAATTTGGTTTGGTGTTTCTGAGGCACGGTCACGGCGTTTGTTCAAGGGCAGAAGTGGGTATTAGGTGGTGCCCATATTTCTCAGCAAGAAGTTACAGCTGCTCTCTGGAAAGGCATTTATCTGAGGGAGCTGTTTAGTCACCGTTCTTGAGCTTGGAATTTTGGAGACGGATTTGCTTCATTACGGTTTGATGCAATTACGCCCACGCTGCTGAGACTGAAGGCCTTCCCTGACACTTCAGTTCCCACTTCAGATGACTTGAGATTGGTCTTTCTAGTCAGCTGGAGCAGCTCCAGCTCCCTGGCACAGGGACATCCCCTTCCTGAGGTGCTCACACGCATACGTGCATGAATGTGCTCACTCATGTGTCAGCAAGAAAGGGGATGTTCATATTCTCTGTCCTTCCTTTCATCCCTGAGGTACCTCAAGATCCATCAGTTCCAGGTCAGTGAATCAGCACCATGAGGTTTTTCCATGACTTTACAGCCCCATTCCAGCATGGAGAGCTCCCAAGTCGCCATCCCAGAGCTGCTGTACAGGCACTGCCGTGAGCTGGATCTGTGGGGTCGCTGTCAGTGTGAGGTGGTGGCACAAAGAGCCGTTCCAGCTCATCAGCCTCTTCCAGGGCTGGCGTTCAACAGTTTCTCCTTTTCATCTTTCTCCAAAGTGCTTTTAATGCTCGGTGTTGTCGCTCGGTTTGGATTCTTCCCACACAGTATCTGGGCACTTAGAACTGCCCAGTGCTGATGGAGAGATTTACTGCCAGCAGCTATTGTGTGAAAATGGAGAGGAAAACCAATTTCTGGTCGGCTCTCGTTACGGTCTCTAGTGGGAAATATTTCTTTCGCGCTAAGAACTTGTAAATGGTTTTAGTGCTGGATGCAGAGCTCTGTGGCTCAGAAATGTTCAGCCTCCCAGGCCTCAGCAGCACAAATGTCTCTGCTTACAGACATGTGCAAACCACCCTGTGCATGTCCAAGGGGGGGATTCCTTCCTAATGGAGGGAATGTCAACCCCAGGGACTGAGCTGCTTCACCGGGAGCAGGAGAGGGGAGGATGGATCAGGGTTTTAGCAGGAGGGAGAAGGCAAAGCAGGGAATGATGAGAGGCAGATGAAATGCATGGCTGGATGAGCCCCGTGCCCTTTCCCAGCGTTGTTTTGCTGTCCTGGTGTGATCCCCTGTTCCCTTTCGAGGGAGGAGGATTCCTGGAAGGCACAGAGGGTGCTGCTGATCCAGTGTGTGTTAGTGAGCCCACTAACTGCTTTTCTTGAGAAACTTTGGAGAGCTGGAACAAATTATTCCAACTCTCAAGGCCTTTTCTTGCCCTCGGATTCCCACTAGCAGATTTTAGGGGGAGAAGGAGCACAGCTGAACCTGCTGGTGCAGATATTAACATAGTCGTGACAGAATTTCATTTTAATCCCGTTAGACACCCTTAGTGATCAGGGAGTTTCTCTCTTGGTTTAATGGAGTCTTTTCCACATGATGGAGCTGCAAGATCTGACACTTGTTATGAATGTCTGTTTATTAAACCATCTTTCGTCCTAAAAGCTTCTGCCTGCCCAGAACGGATATAAATGGAGAGGATGATGTTTGCAGTTCAGTCTTTAAGGAGACACTGGGTAAAAAATTGCAGCCTATTCCTTTTTAATATATTTTTTTTCTTTTTGGTGTCTTTATGTGAGAGATGAGAACAGGCCAAGGCATTTTTTTTTTTCCAGTGTGCTTTTTACTGTAAATGTATGAGGCAGTCGAGACCTGGCAGCCGTGAAACAGCATCTGCTGTCACACCGGCTCCTGGAGCGGATATTCCCTTCCCAACAGATGAGCTGGTCATGGAAGTTGAACCAAAACCTGATGAGACTGGATGATAACTTGACTTAAAAGTCTTTTTCTGTGGTTTTAGTTCAACTCCTTCTCCTGGCTGGGCGTGCTTGGCACAGGGCAGCCCTGCTGGATGGCACTTCTGGGGAGAATTTCAGGGGTTTTTTTGTACAGAAGAGGCTCCTGGAGCCTCTTACATCAGGGACATGGAGTTTCACACAGTCATTGCCCACCTTATTTTACTCATTTATTTCAGAAGACCACCACAGGGGTAGATATATTGTAAAAGAACTGCATTTAAGGCTTTAGGGGACATTGTGCCTGTTTGGGGTGGCGGTTTGGATGGCCCAAGCATTTCACAGGAAACATTCCTTTTCCTTTTAACACCTTGGTGCTGACCCCTGCTTTGGGCTGAAGGTGTAAAGAAAGAGATTGTTTGTCAGATTCCCAGCAGCACCACAGCGTGAGCTGTGACTTGGGAATTGCACATCCCCTGGGTGCAGGTGACTTGGGAATTGCACATCCCCTGGGTGCAGGGGCTCCCGTCTCACAGCAGAGCTCTCAGCTGCAGCACAACGTTGATGGGTAAGCAAATCTTTCTCATTGAAGTTAAAATAAGAAACGTACTTGGAGATCAATGGTCTGGTACAACCCCTTGTTCTAGTCCTTCCCACACACCCTGATGAGGCTGTCACAGACTCCACGGAGTTCATGCCTCGTTTCTGCAGCACCCTGTGAGTTTATCTTTATATGGACTTGCCATTTTCTCTGTCTTATATAATGTATTGCAAAAAGAGTGGTGGCAGAAGGCAGAAACGTCTGGGAGATGGTACCTGGTATGATCCAGCGACCCTGGGGAGGGAAGGGAATTTTATTACTATGAGACATAATTGGCAGAGCTGATGGAGAACCCCAAAGCCAGATTTTCTTCTTCGAATGTTGATTTTTTTTTTCTTGGAATTCTGGTGGGCTTTAAAAAAAAAAAAGTTTCAAGGAAGTTTTTAGGAGCTGATGTTCTCCACCTTTAAAGCAGAAACTCTCAGTGCCGTTTAATAAGTAAACACTGCTTTGAGTTTCATTACGATTTGAATACTTCAGAAGTGAAGTTGCTGCAAAAATGACATGCAAAAAAAAAAAAAGGCTCGGAGCCCTGTAAGGCTGCAAGGTGGGAATCACTTTGGCACTTCGAAAGTCTGTGTGAAATTGCTTCCTGGTGAGCTGTGCCAGGGAGCCCAGGGAGGTGTTTTGCAGCAGTGCCTCCGGCTGGTGGAACACCGCGGAGTGTCTCCAGCCGGAGCATCTCCAGCTCCTGAAGGCACTTTGCTGCTGGGCTGGAAGGGTTCACGAGAGGCGTGTGGGGAGGCACCAGGCACCTTTCCAGCTCTTGCTGCCTGACACATCCCCTGGGAGAAGCTGGGCTGAGTCCCGAGGGAGAAGGGCGTCCCCTGCAGCAGAGTGTGAGTGGATGATGCGCCCCAGGAGCTGCCTGTCCTGCCCTTTGCCACTGGCTGAGGATGCCCAGAGCATCCCTGTCTTTTCTCAGGGTCTTGGGCTCAGCCACCTGCAGAAGGAGAGCAGCAAGGGGAAGGTCCTGACCTTGCAGGGGCTCAGGCCCGTTGGAGAGCTGCCATGGTCATTCCACCACGTGGTGTGGGCTTGGAGCTCCTCCTGACCCCCAGCTTAGGCTTAATTCTCCTCCTGACCCAGTTTGGGTGCAGGTCCTCTCCTGCCCCACCGCTCCTGCGAGTACTGCCAGTGGTACCCAGAGGTGTTTCCAAGGTGTTTTCAGACTCCCGGGGTGGGAAAGTACCGCCCAAATGCTTGAGGTAATAAACATTTACGGTGCGAGGATCGTTGCTGCAAACAGCAGCTGCTGGCAGAGAGAGGGCAGTCACGCAGCCAGCTGCTCCCTGAGCTCGAGCCCTGTGCCGAGGGGATCCCGGAGCCCCCCGCTGCCCCCGGCTGGGTGTGGGTGCTGCCCTGGCACCTCCCGTGCCCGCCGCTCCCGCCCTGCTCCCTCCCCGCGCTCAGCCGGCGCTGACTCACGCTTGGGAAGCGCTGCCCGTCCCTGCCAGCTCAGCCTGGGTGAGGACCCGGCGCTGGGCTCATTAAATCTCGGGAAGCAGATAGTGACCCTGTTATGTACTCACCTGGAAAAGTGACTTGGCCGTGCCTGGTTACTGTGCTCTGCCTGGAGACTTTTCCTGCTTCCCTTGCAGATACATATTTAGATTTTACCCCAGGGCTTTTTGACTTCCTCGCTGGCTCGAGCAGCTGTGACAGGTACACGCTTACCTTCCCTTTCTCCTCCAGCCATTTTAACCTGCTTTGGGAAGAAGTGGGAAGAGATTAGGAGTCACTATAAAGCTTCAGGGTCTCATTGCTCTGCTCGTGAGCGTGTAAAATGCACCACGGGAACAGGAGCCGTGTCGGAGGCACCGTGGCTTTGTAGGGATATTTGCTCAGCAGCTGCTCAGGTCTGCTCTATTTCTCTTCTCCCTGCTAAGCAGTCCCAAGTTAACATACTGGGTTTGCAGCTTTCGTGCTGGTCGCTGATGAGCCACACTTAGAGAGGTAAAAATGGCTTTGCAAAGGCTGCGATGACAGTTCTGGGATTCAGCGCCGAGGCTCTCGCGTCGCAGTTACATAAGGGCTCTCGCCAACTCCCCGGGTAGCTGGGGAGTTACTTGGTGAAGGGGACCTGCCCTCCCTCCTCCGGGCCAGCCAGGAGGGGTTTTGTTTGGGAATCCCCTCCATCCGTCCGTGGGGGGACCCGCCGAGCCCCCGGCAGTGGGAACGGCCCGTGATGGGGTTGCTCGTGGCACTGGGTGGGAGGGAAACCACAGGGCACTGCTGCCTGTTACTGGGCAGTTTCTGAAGTCCTGGGTCTCTTCTAAGCACTAACACTTGGAAATTGTTAACATTTGGAATGTGAATGTAGGGGCCACTTGGAAGAGGAGAGAAATCAAAGGCTCTTCTGGTACGAGCCCATCCCCCTCGCAGCCTGCCTGCAAGCTCTGGATGTGTTTTCTTACTTTACATAATTTTTCCATCTCTCTCCATCAGCCCAGCTCTTCAAAGGCTTCCTTCTGTTTCCAGCTCTCTTGCTGCTGCTAAAGACACTCTCCTCTGCACTTTCCAAAGTGTTCCTTCTTCTCCAAAACCCCAGTGCTCTGGTTTATGAGGGAGGTCTCCCAAACTCTGCTGAGGAGTGGCTGGGCGATGCAGGGAGCTGCTGCCTGGTGCTGTTTGGTTGCACTGCCTGGCTCAGTTGCCAAGACTAAACAGGGGAAGGGAGGGAACAAACCACAGCCAGTGAATTTCTGCCTGTGTCATGCAAATCTTCCAGGGGCCTGGTGTTTGCTGCAGCACTGGTTGGCAGCTGGGGGATGGTGGCAGTGGTGGCAGTGAGTATTGGTGTTCCCCTGCTCCAGGCTCTCTCCTGGTGGGTTTCTGTGGTGCTGAGAACCCTCCAGAAGTGCAGTGGGGATGGAGCAGCCCCCCAAATCCCACTGTGGTGGGAAGTAGTCCCACAGGGCAGTGAAACAAGGAAACTCTTGGAGGTGAGTCCCTTCCGAAGGTGGTCGTGGCTCCAGTTGAGACTCCAGAACAGAGACAGGGAGTTTGGTACCGTTGTGATCTTGGCAGTAACACTCAGCCCAGCTGCTGTCCCAGCCAGCCACTGTGATGACAGAAATCCCTGCAGCTTTGTGAACTTTTCCTGAAATGCTTTTAATGACAGTTTAATAATAACACTTTAGCACTTGGTACAGAGCTCCTCACCCCTGGAACTGAAACGCTTCACTGCGAAGGGCAAGGACCATTATCCCCCGTGTTCACAGGGGGGGAATGGCTGGTTTTATTTGTGAGAATAATTATAACAAGTGGAATTAATCAACTTCTCGTATAAATGGTGTTGCTTTTTAAAGACAAATGTCAGGAAGGAGTCCTAGATACAAAGGAGAGCTCACAGTGGTGTAGATCCATCTGACGGCTTCTCGGGGAACTCGTCAGAGCATGTGGTGAGAAGGCATTAACCCTGCCAAGGGAGTGTGTGGAGGGAGCAGAAACCAGGGAAAGTCAAGGCAGGAGAGGGCACAGTGTGGATTTACTTGGTGAGGGGGCACTTCCAAGAGCTGCTGCTGCCCCAGATCCCTTGGGTGTTGCTCCCTCTGCCCGTTCCCTCTCTGGCTGCTCAAAGCCCCGTTGCTTGGGAATACTCTCCCAGAATGTCCTCTGGGTCTTGGTGTGCTCCATGTAGTGCATGGAGAAATTCCACTGAAATAATTCCTTTAGCAATAGATTCCTTTCTTAGCTGGAGGACTCAGAGAGGCTGTGACCCCTTACAAGTTCCTGTGAAGCCACTGAGTTTTGGGGCTTTTTTTTTCTTCCTCTGTCCTGCTCTGCATCCCCCTGGTGCCCCTTGGTCCCCTCCAGACTGAGGGAAAGGGACTGACTCCTGTGCTGAGCCCAGGGTGACAGAGGCTTGTTCTGGCTGTGACCTCTTGGGGTGTCAGCAGTGGGCACTATGAATAATAATAATAATGGGAACACGGGTGGGGGAATCACTGCGAGGCTTCTCATGTGTCTGCCCTGCTGCTCACAGCCCATCACTGATGCTGTTTGTGGAGATGCCAAGGCATGGACTGACCTCAAAGAAAGCTGAAATTCTGGGAAATCCTCCCGTTATCTTTGGTGCTCTGCTGCTGAGGGGTGGGGACGGCAGGACCCACCACCCTCAGGCACAGAGGAGCTTCAGGAGGTGTCTGCAAGTGCTTTGAATTGCAAAGTGCTGCTGTGGCCCTGCCCTGCCCTGCTCTGACAGCAGCAGCCCCTGGCTGTGTGTGGGATCCGTGTCTCTGGCACGGGGAGCAGCCCAGGTCCCCTGGATGCAGCTCTCTGGGAGCAGCAGGTAGGAGTCACCACCCATCCCTGGCTTTCCCTCAGGGAGGATTTGATCCTCTGTGCCTTTGAAACCCCGATTTTCACTGCACAGCTCATCCCTGAGAAAGACCTGCTGGCTCTCGCAGCAGTGCTGGGCTCCTGCTCCCAGGCCAGGGGCCAGAGAGGACCTTCCTCTGCAGGCTAATGGAGAGAAAATGGAGAGAAATTTTTTAATTGACTCGGGATCAATGGGTAAGGTATTCTCTAAGCACTTTTATTAATAAATATATACATCCTTGCCTTCCAGAGAGGGTTGCCAAGCACCTCGTGTATATTCTAATGTCTGCAATCTGAATTAATCAATGTATTGGTATTGTATTTTTGACTGTAAGAGGAATGAAGCTCTTTGGGTTCAACCCTCTCATGGGCTGCAGCTCCAGCTGCTGATGGACAGTCAAAAACACAGGGAGAAGGGCCTACCTTGTTAGGAAAAGAGTTCCTTGGGCCATTCTTGAGCAGGGTGTGCTGTTCAGGGGAGCAGGAGAGGGGCTCCTGGGTGCTCAGGGTGGCCTGAGTGTCTCCATGCTCCCACTCATCCCCCTGCAGGGGAGCAGCACTGGCACCACTCGAGGATGGAAAGGCAAAAAAAAAAAGGGGTATGGAGCATTAGTATTGCTTGGAGGTTTTTTTTGTCATTTTTTTTTTCTTTTTGGCAAATTTGTCATTTCACTGAAAAGAGTGACAGAGTTAAAAGTACTCTGGTGAGGAAGCAGAACCTCCGTCTCCTGTGATTTTAACTTCTCGTTGGAACAGAGAATGATTAGTGAACGTTAAAAAACCCGCCCAAATCTTCAGATTTCCTCAGAAATATGGACATTTCCAGGCAGCTCTGTTGCAGGGGGATGTGTCTGCTGGTGTTTTAGGTGGCTTGGTGCTGGGCTGGCTGCAGGAGCCTCCGTGGGGAGGGAGGGGGGTGGTTGCAGGGCTCTGCCTGAGCCTTGGCAACCTCCAAACATTGGCAGCTCTTGAAAAGCAATTTTGCAAAGTGCCTGGTGACAATGTAGGGCATCCCCTGGTGACTCCAGGGCAAAACTGATGCGTGTGCACTTCGTGAAAAACGCTTCAGCAAGAGGCTGGGCCGGGGGGGTTTGTGGCGTTTGTCAAAGTGTTAGTTGTGCTCTGGAGTTTATTGAGCCGTTAGTGTCGTGCTGTGGCATTTGCTGGGGTCTTGAAACGTAGGAAGGGCTTGTGGCAGTAATAAATGGTGTGGCATCTTGGTTTTCCTTGGTGTTGTTCAATAAAGGGAGATCAGGGGTGCCCTGCACGGGCAGCAGGAACACGGAGCAGCCACAGGGGCCGTGCAGGGGAAGTTGATTTTCCTAGAGCTGCTTGGCCAGTGGGTCCACAGAACCAGGGGGTTGCTGGAGGGATAATAATGAGCCTTAATGACTCTCCAGCTCAGGCTCCCTTGAGTTAACACTGTGTCTGTATGAACACAGCCCCTCTTGTAGAGCAGCAGCTCTGCCCTGGCTGATAATGTCTCCCGTGAGGTGCCAGTGTGGTCAGGAGCTGGTTTTGTCTTCTGGCAAAATGTGCTTCCCTCCCCGAGCTACCTCTTGTGGGTTTGGAATTGCCTTTGCAGAGCTGATGCCTTTCAAGGTGAGTGTCGAAGATTTTTAAATACCTTAAAGTGGCTTTCCTTGCAGAAGGCTCTGCACACTTAACACCCTTGGGTGGTATCTCGGCACAACAGGTTTGTTTGCCAGAAGAATATGAGAAAAATCCAACCCCTTCCCGTGTCATCAACCAGTCCTGATGGACTGGGTCATGCTTTGTTAATAATAAGTTGAATACGTGCATGGAGGGAGTTTTGGCAGTCGGGGCTGAAACCAACGTGGATGAGAGGGAGAGTATTTAACAGTGCAGTTGCTGTGGATTCAATTAGGAGCAATGAAGAATCTGCTTCTTTCTAAATCTTGTTTTCAGAAATATTATTACCCCTGCAACTGCTGCTCAGCAGTTCCCAGCCATCTCCCCAGCCCCCGGCACGGCAGTGGTCTCTGCATAATGTAGACACCGAAATGAGAAATCAGCACTTTGTAATGGGCTCTCAAACTAAAATTAAACATCGATTTCCTGGCTTGCAGTCAGATGGTTGGCATTCTGTTGGCCCTGGGAATGTTTCTGGACCAGAGGCATTCTCGCTCGGACTTTGATGTTACCGAGGCTGCGTTTTGTTGATTTTTCCCTCCTGGATTCCCTTGGAGAATGTGCTGTTCAAACAAGGTGCTCGGTGTGTGCCTTGCCCCCGGACTCCACGGGTTGGAAGCACGGCCGAAAACGTCCCTGCAGGGCTGGCTCACCGAGCTGTGCCTCGGGTGACGCTTCCAGCCCCGGCTCTTTCTAGGAACGGGCTAGTGTGAGTGTTCTGGGGGTGCTGGATGGACTGGGCTGCCTTTGCTCCCAGTTCCTGCTCTGCTCCTTCTCCTTCAGCTGCTCCTCCTGGCACACCCGCGCTCGGCGACCGCCGGGGAGGAGGTCTGGGAGGGGCGGCGCTGCCGGGTAGGTCTTGGGGTGAAGTGGGGAACACGTTGCATCGCTGAGAGAGGGATATTTTTCTGACAGAGCTACAGCAAAGGAGCTGCTTCAGCAGCTCAAGGCAGAGCTGAGCACTCTGAGTCACTCTGTGGGCTCATCCAGCCTCGCAGATGTGCCTCGGCATCGGGCGACCTCTTTTCTGCCTCGGAGGGGAAGGGTTGCTCAGACCCACGGCCCTGTTGGCAGCTTCTCGTGACCTGGTGTCGGATCATTTCCACCTCTCTGGTTTTCCTGGCTGGGTTTGTGTTTAAGTGCTTGACAGAAAAGGTGACTTCATGGAGAGGCTCCTGCAGGCAGGAGTTCCTGGAGGGGTTCTTTGATGTGCTTTTTGTCACCTTATATCCAGCGAAAGTGTGGCAGGAGGGTTTCCATTTTCCATTAAAATTCCCCGGGTCTTTCCCTAATCCCTCCCCTGTTCATGCTGCTCTGTGATGGCATTAGTGCTGAGATGATAACTTAAGCATAAGCCACTTTTCACATCTAATCTCAATCCTAAAATTAATGTTCTTCTGCAATCAGGAATACAATAGGATGTCAAATTATCCCCAAAAAGAGAGACCTGATTACCCCCCTCCCAGTGGCTCCTGTGGTCCAGGAGGATTCATCAGGCCCTGAGCTGGGCACACTCCAATCCAGAGGGCTGACAGCAGTGATTATATTTGGGGTTTGAGAACAACACCCTGAAGTAAAGAGATATGGAGCAATAAGTTGAAGATGAGGCTGAATCAAACCATGAAGCAGAAAGGAATGACTCGGGTAGGGAATGAATGCACTGAGCTAATGAATCACTTTGAGGCAAAACAAGAAATTAAATGTACTCTGAAAGCTGGCACATTAGCAAATGGGCTGTGGGTTTTTATCCATTTTACATTTCAAAATGCTGAAATAAAGCATGTTGTAGGATGAAATCCCATTAAGAAATAATGCCCAGAGTAGGGAAACAAGGATTTGGTTAACAGGAAACAGGGACTTTGTTTCTCTTCCCAGAGCAGCCTTTGTGTCGTGGGGGAAATCACTGCTGGGCACTGATCTCTGGGGGAAGAGCAGAGCTGGTGGTGCCTGACAGCTCCCTGGGGAAGGAGGGGAAGGAAAGGACTGGCCTTTGCTTCCCCGAGGTCGGTGCAGGACGGCGGTGCCGAGTGCTCCGACAGCCTGGTGGGATTCTGGAAGTGTGTGGTGCGTTTGGGGCGCAGAGCTGGTGCCAAAAGGGCTTGTCAGGGAAGTACTTTGAGTCCCAGATTTCCCATTCCAGGGCAGCTCCTGCCCTCCCCTCGCAGCAGCCTTTGCACAGCTGCCGTTCCTGGGCTCTGGGAAGGCCCTTCCAGGTGTCAATTTTAAAGAAACCCTGCGGTGAAGCCGAGTTATTTGCACTTGTTCGTGTGGTGATACCCTGCTGGGATCAGTCCCTGGATTTTTACTCTTGCTTTCGAGCCTTCAGTGGGACAGCATTGCCCCCCACGCCCGGGCCGTGGGGCAGCGCTGGTGGGAGGTGTCGTCACGCCGTGGGGTGGGGTTGGCATGACTTGGGGTGATGGTGGCAGGCCTTGGGGTGATGTCGCCGTGCTGTGGGCGATGTGGCACAGCTGGGGTGGTGTCGGGGCCGCCGCTGTCCGTGGTGCTGGGCTCTGTGCCCCACCCAGCGCTGCAGCACCGTCCGGGGCCACTGGAAGATGCTCTTTGTTGTGCCATCGAGCACGAGCAGGGGCAGCTGTGGACTGGTGGCATTCCCAGGAGAGGGTGGGATGCATCACCCTTTCCCTCTCCCCCCACTTTCCAATCCCACCTGCACTGAGGGGCTCGGGGGGTATGACCTGTTCAGGTCTCCACTGGCTGCAGTGAATTCTCTTTTCTGTTTGACATCTTCAGAGGTTGATGCCAAGCACCTTCAAGGAGCAGCAGCTTTTGTTGTCACCTCAAGAGGGAAATCTGGGTCATCCTGGGCCAGGTAACGGGCACCTGCCTGGCCAGGTGAGCAGTGCCTGGGTCCCAGCAGTGAGTTCCTCTCCTCTGGGCTCACAGTGGGTGCTTTTAGGAGGGGACCTTTCTCTGCTGCTTTGTGTGTGCGAGCCAAGCCCGCTGAGTCTGTTCCCTGGCACGCAGTCCACACTCTGCTGTGCACACAGAGGAATAAGATAAAAAAGCTTCCTCCCCCTCGCGTTGCTACTGAAAAACAGGGATGGGGGAAAAGAAAATAATCCTTCAGCCCCTGCCCTGCCTGTGGTGATAAGAGCAATGCAATCTTTTCTTTAACCGAGGCAGGGCAGTTTCATTATTCAGCAAACAAAGCCCTTTCAGGGATTTCTGCATTGTGGATGTTTTCTCGGTTGTTGTGCACCAAATTCGTCGCAGCAGCAAGGCCAGAGAGTTTGCCTTGACTCCCCTCACTACCGAAATAAATGTACAGGGCAGGATTGTTCCACTGAGCAGCCGTGACTGGGGAGAGAGAAGAAGGAAGGAGATGGTACGTGCCGACAGCTCTAAACTGATTGCGGTGAGGATTGCTATGTATGAGAGAGTTCAGGGGGGAAACAGGAGGGACTCACAGAGGCAGCCAAAGCTCGCAGGATGGCGAGAGCCAAGCTGAAGAATTCCCCTTCCGAGAGCAATTCCCATGTCAAAACTGTCCCACCTGCGACGACAGAAGATGTCCACGGGGTGAGCCCCTTGTTGCCGTCTCGGAGGATGGGATCCATGGGGAGTGATGTCGGACAAAGGTATTGCAGGACTGCAGTGGTGCGTGGGGCGGGTGGGGGGGAGGCAGCACCTTTTATCTTTTAAATGAGAGGGGAAGGATTAGTGCCTCCACGGGCTGGAGGGGTGGTGGATCAAATCCTTCTCATGGAGCCACACCAGCCCCGAAGTTGTATTATGAAATAGGGGGCTGTGGCAGAAGGAAGCCAGTCCCTTTAAATTTTTTATAAGTGCTTCTTGATTTTTTTATATGCCTAAAGCACGTCTGAATGGCAGCCTGAGAATGTGGGGCTGCCACACACCACTGATAACTTGCCTTGCACCTTCTCTGTGCAGTATAAAGCCAAAGCTTATTTACACTGCTAACATCATGATCGGCACTGTACAGTAGCACCATGTTTGCATGGCAGGAGAGATGCTCCATCTGAGCAAGAATTGACTTGTAACTGCGATAAAAAAAAATAAAAAAATAATTAAAAAAGCTGCTGTAGGAAATGCTGCAGCCTTTCTGGAAGCTCCCAGCTGAGCTCCCAGCCAGGAAGGAGCTGTTTTTTCAGGAGGATGGAGATGCTTTGCACTGCGCTGGGATTACAGTGTTTCGGAAGGAGCCAGGTCCCCTAGTTACGATGAGGATTCATATGTCACCGATTCCAGTCCTTGTTCTGTTCATTCCATTTTCTGTTTCATTTTTTTTCTGCCATCTCTCCAACCTTTCAGCCCATCCCTGCTGCCTCCCCTGCCGGCAGGAACCGCCTCACCTGTGACTGTGTACTGTACGTCTTCTAGGATGTGATTTGGTGCAGATGAGCACGGCAGGAAGGCTTCTGCCCATGGTGGATTTTACTTGTTTGGCTTTAGATTGGAATGAATTAACGCCTCAGCCTCAGTCTCCTGGCATATCTGGGGGGGAGGGTGGCACCCAGCCAGGAGGAGCAGCTGTGTCCCCGCGGGGGAAGCCAGGGAGGGAGGTGCGCGTTGCGGGAGCACCGGCGCGGCCGTTCCCGGCGCCGGGCACATGCTTCGGTCTCCAGGTCTGGGAGGCAGGGTCCTGGTGTGTCCCTGGTGTGATGTGCCAGCTCTCCAGATGGCACTGGTGCTGGTGCTCTGGTGAGCAAACACTAGGATCTGGTGGGTCTGACTTGGCCAGGCAAGGGCTTGCACGTGTGGGGAGCTGCGAACGGGCACCGTGCGGGTGCAGTGGGACTAAACCCTTGGAGCTGGTCTGGGCTCAGCACGTTCTGATGAACAGTCTGAGTGTGCTCCCAGTGCTGATTGTGCTCCGCTTTTGTGTCTTCTCTCATTGCTTCAAAAATACACCAAAGCTGGACCTGTTCTGGGGGTACCTGCACCTCTGAAGGCACCTCCTGAGCTCCACTGTGGGCAAAGTCTTTGGAGAGAGCACTTCCTCTCTGTGCCATTCCAGGTGCTGGTGGTGCACCCCTCAGGGCAGGGCCAGTGGCCAAATCCAGATGTGCTGTGGCTAGAAAAGTACTCACAACTGGGCACTCCCGCAAGCTCATCCCAACCACTGCTAATCAGCTGTGATTAGACATGCAAGAGGGGCTTCTCCCCTCCAGCACTCAGGAGCTCGGTGGGTTCCTGCCCAGGACCAGGGAGCCAAATCTTCATCCCAGGGCTGACCCTCCTTGTCTCTTGTGGGAGCAGAGCATAAAGGAGGGGTGCTGCAAGGCATCCTCGGATCTGGGACGGGGGCAGCAATTCCAAAAATCGCATGGCTACGGTGTTTTAGTGGACCCTTGACGAAGGCCAGCGTGCAGAGCACACCGGGGTTCCTCAGGGCTGTGTGAAAGACCTGATGCCCTGAGTTCTGCTGGAGTTTTGAGTGTTTGCTGCCATCCTGTTGTAAGGAGCTGATGCTGGGAGGTGAAGTTGTTGGTGGAACACTTTCGTGCTCGTGGGCCTGGGGGGCAGAGCCCTGCGAGCTGCAGCTGGCGGTGTCTGGGTTCCCTCCTTCCCTCTGTGCTGCTCCCCGAACAATGAGTTGGCAGTTAAGATTTGTGCACTTCTCTTCCACCGCCTGTGCAAGCGACAAAGGCAGGAAGATTGCTTTGGAAGTGATGAATAGGGTGTTTGAGGTGCTTCGTCTCCTCCAAACCAGACACAAGCGGCGTTATCAAGTCGGCAGCGACAATTGTCGCTGGGAGTTGGGAGTGAATTACCAGGTGATGGTGGAAGGAGATGTGTGTTAGAGGATGTTCTCAGGGATGCAAATGATTTCTCCAGATGACTGAAGCCAGTGAAATAATTCTCACCTACTTTATTTACCTCCTTACTCTGTCTCTTAGTCATTGCAGCACCTCAAAGCTTTTAGGAGTTCCCAGTCAAAACAGGAGGAAAGGATTTGAATTCATCTGAGGAGAAACCACTCCACAGATACGTATCATTCTACACTTAGAAGGCAAAAAGGGGACTTCAGGGCTGTCCCTGGGCATCCTGGACAAGGATTTTTGTCCTGTGGGTGGAAAGCTGTGTGCGGGATGGGACCAGCCCAGGCTGCCCCTGTGGAAATATCTGCCACTGAAGAGGCTTGGAGCTACTTCTGTACCTCAGGGACTGCTCTGAGACGGGGTTGGAAGCAGGGCAGCCTCTAGGCTATGCCAGGGAGGGCAGGCTCAGCTGCAGACCATCTGCCTGGGCACTGAAGCTCTTGTGGCAGCCAGCGATGGCGACTGGAGAAGCCGTGAGAGGCTGAGCCTTCCCCTGCGAGCTGGGTTTTTCCTGGGGCAGGTTGGTTCCCTGTGCCTTGTGCTGGGAGGGATTTGAGAGGGAGAGGTATGATGGGGAGCAAAGCCAGGGCAAAGCCCAGCTGTGCTCTCCGTGGAGCGCTCCGTGTTTGGGAAGAAGCTGCCGGCGGGAGGCAGGACGTGCAAATATCTGCTTGGATCCCGTTCCGTGGGCTGGTGATCTCCCTGTAACACCGGAGGGGTGGGTTTGGAAACACAAACAAACGTTTTTACGAGATAACCGTGTCCTGTTTGTGCAGCTCTGCTGGAAGCAGGGGAAGCTCTGCCTGTCCCAGGGAACAGTGGTATTCCGGCGGGATTGCAAACATTCCCTTTAGGTATCTGCTTTGGACACTCTGCTCCAGGCCTTGGCAGGGCTGCGTGTCCCCCCCTCGCCTCCTTGAGCTGTGTTTGTTGAGCTGCTGAAACCTGAACTGCTGAGGTTTGGGGGAGAGAATTAGCATTGCAGAAGAGCTGGGATTGGAGAGGACCCCGGAGGGCTCTGCTCCAAACCTGCTCAAAGCTGGACTGGCTTTAAAGTTGTCCCAGCTGGCTCAGGACCAGCCCTGCTGAGTTCTGAACGTCTTGCTGGAGGTTTCTCAGCTTTTCTGGGTGCCGGGTGCAGGGTTTGGTCACTCCCAGGGGGAATAATTTTTCCCTCTGCATCTTGTACCTGTTCCCTCCTGTCCCTTCGCTGTGTGTGTCCCAGAGGGGGCTGACTGCTGCTCACCCATCGGATCCTTCCCTCCCTTTCTCCTTCTGGCTGCACGTTCCCACCTCCCGCAGCCTTGCCTCGTCTCTCGGTTCGAGATATTTTTGGCAGGAATAAATGGGACTCTGCTTCAGCCCTGTTACAGTCAACAAGGTGGCTGGAGTCTCCTCAGAGGCAAAGAGCAGCACTCTGCTGGGGCAAGTTTGCTGGGAGGTTTCTTGGAGGTAAAGCACTCTGGGAGATGAGGAGCTCGCCCAAATGTGGCTGAAAATGGAATTTCTGGCCGATGGATGTTTGTTCCCGCCGGGGGCAGTCAGGTATGAACAAACAGGTCTGGCTCAGTGTGTTTTCATTGCCTGGCACTCGAACACGAGGAGACCACAGGCAGGTCCAGTCTGGCCAGTGAAACCATTGCAGCTGCTGTGTCCTTGCAGGTGGCTCTCCGGGGGATGTTCTCCAGAGCAGTCTGGACACAATTCCCTGCTGACCCATCCCCGTCCTGTGCTGCTGAGTCCCCTCCCAGGGGGACAGTAACTCAACAGCTAATTTATTTATTTTTAACATCTCTTTAACGAAAGCTTTGTTGGGGAAAGCGCTTTCAGAGCTGCATCTCTGCCTTCAGCCAGTGCCATGTGCTGGTTGGGCACCCCCGCTCCCGGTGAGGAGGATTTGGGCAGGAGAAATGCTGACCCAGGGATGTTCCCTGGGTGGGGTTTGCTCACCCCTGCCCTGCCAGCGTATGCTCCAGCCTTGGGTCCTCTGCTGCTGCTCTCCTGGCTGTGGATGAGGGTTCATGCCAGGTTTTTGAGCAGTGCTGAGGCTGGAGATACTGAGAGGGTTTGGTGATGGGAGGATTTCTGCATCTGTGCCAGCCCTGGCTCCTGCACTGCTGCTCGCTGAGCTGGGACTCAGCTGCCACTTTGGGAGGGAGGGCAGGAACTGGCTTTGCTGTGAGAGCCTTCACGGGGAAGACCCGAAACAGAGCCTGGCCCCGTGTCCGTGGTTCCCATCCCTCAAGGCCCTGGCCCTGTCTGCAGCACGCTCTGGCACAAAGTGTTTGTGCCCTGGGCCACGGGGCGATGCCACCCCCCGAGCTGGGTGCTGCAGGGGAACAGGCTGGGGTGGGGAAGTGCTGAGCTCTCCTCCCACGGCCTCTGGGGAGCTGCCAGCACTGCTGAGAGTGTCGGTGCCCTACATAGCACTGCCAAGCAGGCACCATCCCCACCCGAGGATGCCACGCTCGGCGCAGCACTCGGGCTCTGCCTCGGTTTATTTTAGATGCCTCGTTCCCACCAGGTCCCATCAGGGCACAGGGATTAGCATGTTCCTCCTCCAGGGGAGGCTTTCCTGCTTGCTGGAAGAGCAGGATGTCAGCCACGACCATCCCTCTGAGTGGGCACTTGGGGCCACACAGGACCGTGACACGGGGAGGGGTCTCATAGCCCCCCTCCAAGCTCATGTCCAGTCCTTCCTCCATTCTCTTCTCAGGACTGCAGGGACTCGTTTAGCTCATTAGCAAAGGCAGGGAGCTGTGTGTCAGAGCAGCCCCAGGATCTTTAGGGCATTTGGCAGTGAAAGGAGGTTGTAGCCAGGTGGGATCGGTCTCTTGTCCGAAGTAACAATCACTAGGACAAGAGGAAACAGCCTCAAGTTGTGCCAGAGAAGACTTAGATTGGATTTGACGCAAAACTTCTTCACCAGAAGGGTTGTCCAGGCCTGGCACAGCTGCCCAGGGCAGTGGTGGAGTCACCATCCCTGGAGGGATTTAAGTGACATGGGTTAGCGGTGGGCTTGGCAGTGCCAGGTTAACAGTCAGATTTAATGATCTTAGACATCTTTCCAACCTATGATTTTATGATCCTGGGGGAGGCCCAACTTTCTGGAAGGGAGCTGCAGGCAGTGCTGGACAGTGGGCTGGGAACAGCTTGTCCGGCTGCAGCGAGCGGTGCTGCGGCTCTGGCGCCGCGCCCGCTCGCTTCCAAACTTTCTGTGTTTTAGTTGAGATACGGGTTTTGCAGAGGAAAGCTGAGGAAAAGTACCTCTGGGATTAAGGAAGCACCTCGAGGAGGCAGCTGGGCCCTGCCTGCGCTGGTGCTCTGCCTCCGGTGGTGGAAGGGCTTGGCCGTGTGGCGCTTCTCCAGCTGTCAGCCCGTGCCTGGAGCAGTTGGTGGCTTTTCCAGGTGCCCACCAGCACAGCTTGCTGAGCTTCCTCCAAACCAGGGGTGCTGAGGGCTCAATCCCTTTCCTGGGGTCATCCCTGCTCCGTCCTGCAGCCGGGAAGGCGGGCTGCCCTTCCCCTCCCCTCCCCTCCCGCACGTGTTTGTGAGCAGGATGTGTGCACCTTCCTCTCCCTTTCCCCTTCCTCTTTGCTCGTTCCTTCTCCCCCTCTTTACTTTCCTTTTTCGTCTCCTTCCATCTGTCCTTCTCACATCAGGCTATTTTGGGATGAGTTTCTCACTGTCAATATGGTAGGAGCCGTGGTGCAGCTCATGTCTTTGGAGGAGCAGCAGCACTTCAGGAAGCCTTCCCAAGCACTTACCTTGCTTGGCTCATCTTAACCCCCCTGCCTTCACCCCGTCTTGAAGGCATTTTGAGATCCAGGGTGAAAAGGCCTTAAATCCTTCCCCTGGCCTGAGGAGAAAGCCATCAGATTTAATGCCATTTTGCCCTGCTCTCCAAATGGCTCTGAGCCTTGCAAGTGGTTATTAAGCAGCCTGAAGCCAAGTGTGGTGTTGGCAGGTCATTCCTCGTGTCTTTTTAACTCTCAGAGGCTTTAGGTCGAGGCATGATTTTGGGGTTTTTTTGTTGTTGTTGTTTGGAAATGATGGCTGTAAATTGAATAAGGAGATGCAGAACCAGAGGTGAATTTTTAATACTCTTCGTTTACTAAAAATCCGGGAGACGGCGGAGAAGGCACAGGGCTGGCAGGGAGTTTGCTGGGAGGGAGCAGGGCTCTCTCTGTGAGCTGGGCTGAGCTGCTGCTGTGCTTTGCTGCTCTCTGCATCTGAGCATCCTCAAGCATTTGAAAGGCAGGGACAGTTTTTAGCCTCAAATTATCTGCATGAGGCAGATGAGCCAAACGCCACTCAGATCCCGCAGCGCCCTGGCAGGGCTGGGAGCAGAGCTGGGGCTTGGGGTGGCTGCCTTCCTTCCCTGAGGACAAGGGGACTGGCTCTGCTACCCAAATTCTTGGGGTACTGGGGCCCAGGGGTGCTTTTCGCGTCCCTGCCCAGCTCCAGGGAGCAGAACTGCTTTGCTGGAGGAGGCAGATGAGGTGGAAGGTGGCTGCTCAGCCGAGGAGCTGCCTCCAGCACGGGTGGGCAGGTGATTGCTCTGTCTTTTACATAAGCAAGGTTTATTATGGCTTCTGTTCTAATAATAAATGTGCCTTTGTCTCTTCACCTCTTAATAAAACCTTTCTGTTTTGTAAGGGGCTGCAGCTTGAAAGGTGGGGGCAGACGTGTCTCTGGAGCAGCGAAGTTCCTTCCCCCTCTGCTCCTCTCCTTTCTCCCACCCTTCCCTGCTCTGCCCTTCTCCCTGGGAGGTGCTGCTTGTGCCAGCCAGGAGCTTGGCATTGTGCTTTAATGCTTAGCAACCCCAGGGGAAGGGGCCTCAGCTTTCCCTGTCCGGGTATGGCATTTGTCTCCCAGGCCCTGCACTCCAGGAGGGAGCGAAGGTCGGGCTTCCAGCCTGTGCCACAGTTCTTTTCCACGGTGGGAGTGAGATGAGTTGAGGTTTGTCTGCCCAGGGATACCCCGGGAGGCAGATCTGGAGGAAATAAAAAGGTGAATTTAAAGCAGATTATCTAAAACACATTAAAAGCCAGCGCAACCTTTCTGACGCCGTTCAATGGCTTTAGTTCTGTCTACTGCAAATCACTGGTAATAAGTTTTGGGATCTGGAAAACAGCTGTTTTTCAGATGAGATTTGGAATGATTTTTGGTTTTCTTAGAAAAATTTCCGTATTTTCTCAGCGACTGGACTGTTTACGAGAATTTGGGTGCCTGGTGGGAAGGAGGAGTCTGGGGAAGGTGTTCTGGGAATCCTGCTGGCTCATCCCAGCGCTCTGGAAGCCACAGTGGTGCCAGAGCTGCAGGGTCTGCAGGACCCCATCGGGCTGTGTGATTAAATGTGCTTCTGCTGTTTGGTTTTCAGGAGTGCTGTTGTGCACTGGGGAGCTGCAGCTGGAATAAGCCCCTTCCCGGCTGCCAGCTGGCACTAGATTAGGAGAAAACCAAATCATCCGCTGATTCTTTCCCCATAAACATCTCTGTGAGGCATAAAAGGCTACTGTTCAAAACCAAACACAAGTGGAGGGGCTTGAGCAGCCCCTGCTGCTAACGTGGGATAATCCAATTTGGCAGGAGGGAGGCTGAGCTGGCGGGCTCCTTCCCGGGGGCTGTGCCTGCCTCTGGTCTGCAGCTGGAGAAAATCTGGGCTGGTTGTCATCAGTAAATGCCAGGACTGCTCCGAGGCACAGCACAGCTGATAGAGCCACCCCAGGGCTTGTTCTTGCTGCGAGAAACAGCGTGAGGGGCCACTTGGTGTGAACTTACTGCTCCAGGAGGGTCGCACAGGAGAGCTGGAAATGAGCAGGGGTGAGAGGCAGGTGGGAGAGGCTCAGGAGCTGGGGGTGATCAGCCCAGAGGAGAGAAGGCTCTGGAGAGACCTTCAGTACCTGGAGGGGCTCTAAGAGAGCTGGAGAGGAACTTTGGATAAGGGCCTGGAGTGCCAGGACAAGGGGGAATGGCTTCTCACTGCCAGAGGGCAGGGTTAGGTGGGATATGGGGAGAAATTCTTCCCTGTGAGGGTGGGCAGGCCCTGGCACAGGTTGCCCAGACAAGCTGGGGCTGCCTCATCCCTGGAAGTGTCTAAGGCCAGGTTGGACAGGGCTTGGAGCAACCTGGGCCGGTGGAAGGTGTCCCTGCCCAGGGCAGGGGGTGGAACGAGATGAGCTTTAAAGTCTCTTCCAACCCAACCCATTCTGTGATTCCGTGATTATGCCGCTTTTAAGGAAACTGATAAGCACAAGATTTGTCCTCTTTGCCCCCAGCTCCTCCTGCCCCACGGCCCCCCAAGAACTCCCCATTTAGGCTTGGGGGACCCTTCTCCTTGTGCAGCCTCCTGCTCGTGGGGCTGTGTCTGCGCGGCGTCACCTCACCCCCCGTCGAATTCCTGCTCCCTCCCGCCAGGCCCCGGCATCTCTCCCAAATGGAGCATCTCCCGCGGGTTTCCCGGGTCTGAGGGGTGGGGACATTGCTGTTGGTGTCCCCTGGGATGGTGGCTCCAGTGGGAACATCCTGTGCTCCCTCTGAGCCCCCCGCTGCAGCCTTCACACGGATGAAGTAAATCACGCCGCGGGGAGGCTGCTCCTCGTGCCCGGGAGCTGAGGGATGGATCCGCTTCCTTTGCACTCCCATTTCCACTGAAATGTGGATTTATTGCTTTTATTTAGTTCGCTCTGTGCTGGAGTGCTGCGGCCTCATAAAGCAAAAGCAAAATACAGGAAAAATCTTTATGAGCTGCAGGTGCCCCGTTGGCTTGGATGGTATTTCTCGGTTGTCCTGGCTCGTGGTAAATAAGGAGAGGAGAGAGGGCACTGCTGGAGCAGGGAAGGGCTGAGGCTCGGCTAATGCTGGTGGTGATGGGGACCCAGAGCCATCCCAGAGCATCACTTTTGCAAAGGGAATTTTTCCCTTTGCAGCTATAATTGGTGTGTGCTGCCTGTCTATCTGTCTGTCTGTCTGTGGGATGTACAGTACATGAGCACAGGTCCTTTGCCTCCCACTCGCTCACATATTTCTTTCTGTTCTTCTTTCTCCCATTGCCCTCATTATTCCTGTTATTTGATTCTATTTGATTTGATTTATTTTTTATTCTGTTTTATTTTCCCCTTCTCTGCTCATCACTTGTGTCTGTAAAACCAGCCCAGGAGAAACACGACGTTGAGTTCCTAAAAACACCCCCCGACCCCTAAAAGCACCGACCTTCCCAAGCCAAATTTCTCCGCAGGGAAAGTGTGGCGCTGATTAGTGGCAGAGCAGCGACACCGGTTGTGAAGCTCACTTAAAAAAAAAATTTAAAAAAAAAGGCATAAAAATTGTTTTTATCCACGGAGCTGAGTCCTTAAAGGGGCCATACATTGGCAAAGCCACCAGAGCATCACTGGTGTCCCCTCGGTGGGACCCGTCCCAGCCGTGGCGTGACTGGGGTGACGCCCGTGCCTCGGTGTTGGCGCGGCCGCGGTTGTTGTGCCGGGTTCCCCCACCCCGGTGGCTGTGCCTTCCCTCACTGCTG
>JAYRBT010000038.1:2257148-2276309 GCA_036023395.1 Myiotriccus ornatus
GAAAGTCTCTCCCTCCTGGTCCCAGCCCTTCACCCTGAGACAGGTCTCCCCTCTCCCCTTCCCTTGTTGGCCAGGGGGGCTCTGCCCCTCAGAACAGGAGATGCAGTGATGCCCTGCATCCCCATCCCTGCCTGCCTGCTTTGGGCTTTCTCCTTCAAAGATGTGCCAGAGGTTTGCTGGGGAAGCTGCCGCAGTGAGAGGTTTCCCGGGTGTTTGGTGGTGCCCTGGAGAAGCCGAGGCGCTCGTGGCACAGCATCAGTCCTGCCTGGCTGCTCCACGGGAGGGGTGAACCCACACGTCCCCCTGACCGATGAGGGACCCCCCGGGGTGGGGGGGGCCGTGCACCCCACGCTTGGAGCCGTTCTCTGCACGCTCGCTGGTTCAGCCCTGCCGAAACCACAACCTTCCTCCTTTGAGTAATTGTTCAATTACTGCTTGTGGAGCGCGGGGGCAGCTTGTTCCCTGTCTCTCCCCTTGGCAGGCAGCCAGGTTGTCTGTGTGCACGCAGCCTGTGCAGCTATTCCCACTTTTCCATCTCCAGACCCTGCACCGGGAGCAGCTCGTCGCGCTGCCGAGCCGGGAGCTCGGGTGGGAAGGGCTGGAGCTGCCCCCCCACCGTCCTCTACTTGCCCTGGGATGGGCAGAGGATGGCAAACACAGATCACAGAGGGGGTCAGTGTGCACAGCTCAGTGTGGCATCTGACTCACTGCAGCTTCCGTACCCAAACATCTGTTACCAGCAAGAAAACAGTGGGAAAAAGGGAAAGAGCATCCCCGGGGCAATCTGGAGGTGCAGGGGGTGTGCCTGGGTAGTCGGTGTGGTTGCCATCAGCAGGTACCTGAGCCTCAGGCTGGCTGGTTTGGGAAGGCTTTGGGAATCAGCTCAGGTTCCCGTAGGGCCCGGCTGGCGCCGGCTGCTCCGGAGGCTGAGCGGGAGCGGAGGCAGCCTGGCCTGGCCGTGGCGTGGTGCCCTCACAGCATCCCTGTGCCTTTGGCACCGTGCCCTCCGCTGCTCCTCGTGCCACAGGGTGCTGGGACAGGACATGCTGCAGCCCTGCACGTCCAGCCCTGCTGCTCACCTTCCTGTGCCCCGAGCTGTGCTGGCACCCGCAGCCCGTCCCCCAGGGCCAGCAGCAGAATTCCCTAAATCCAGGCTTGGCCACAGCAACATTCCTGATGTATTTGATCCGGGTGGATTTGCACAGAGGATGCAGAGCTGTCCTGTGGGCTGAGCCAGAGCAGGGGGTTGGAGTGGGATCTCACTTGGGACTGCATTTCCTTGGTAGAGTGTTGCAGAGATTTCTAGGATTTTCCTGGTTGGTTTGTCTTTTTTTTTTTTCCCCTGAGAAATCTCTGAACAGTCTCATTTGCATCCTGCTACAGGATAGGAGAAATTTCTTGAGAAATTTCCCGGGACAAGGAATTGTCCCAGATTGGATGAGGTTTGGAGCAACCTAGTCTAGTGGAAAGTGTCCCTGCCCATGGCAGGTGGTTGGAATGGGATGAGCTTTAAGGTCCCTTCCAACTCAAACCATTCTAGGATTCTGTTGAAAACAGCATTTGCCACCCAGCTGAAGTGTGAGGGCAAGGAGCTAAAAACTAAGATTTTTTTTTTCTTTCTTTCTTGTCAAGGGAAATATTTATTTGAGGACACATTTCTCATGGCAGGAGGTGTCTTATAAAACACGGCAGAAACAATCTCGGGCACCCAAGTCCTTCAGAAAGGAGCAGTGTGGCTTGGGGCAGGTCCCAGGGCAGAGCTGGCAGGTCCTTCCCTTGGCTGGCTGGTGGATTTTGGAGCTGGATTTTGGAGTGGGAGGGAGGGATGTCTCAGCTTTCAGGCCAAGCCCCAGCAGTTGTCACATGCCCTGGGGATCGGAGGGAGCTGCCTGTGCCCAACTGCCCATGTAAGTGCCCTGGGAATGCAGGGTTTGGGGGGACATCTCCACCCACCCCTGTCCCTGCCTGCTCTGCCCCTATGTGGGGGCTGCAGCTGGGTTGGGAGTTTTTTTGTATTTCCCCCTTCTTTAAGAGAACTGTGTGTGTCCCCAGCTCCCTGGGGAGGGTGGAGGTGCAGAGCCAGGGCTGTGCCCTGGGTGTCTGTTCTGACACCAGTGGGGTGGGATGTGCTCGTCCTGGTCTTTCATCCCGCACTTTTCTGAACAAACTGCTTTTGTGTCTTTTTTTGGGAACTCATCATCTTACAACAAATTGCCTCTAATCTTAGATTAATAAAGTACAATAAATAACGGAGCGGGGAGAATGAACTCGCTCAGGCATTATGAAGTGCATAATAGCAGTAATTACACTTCCAAGCACGGGGTTTATAAGGAAACTCGTGCCAAGATCGTTATCTGCACGGCCCCGGGGGGAGGTTCAGGGTGGGGAGAGGTGAGGGCAGAGGTGTGCTGTGCTGCCTCTCCCTGCCTGCACAGTGGATCACTGCTGGGAGCCTGGGAGCTGGGCTGGCACCACCCTGCCTGGCCACAGGGAGGGATGCTCCCAGTGGGAAGAATGTTTGGCTGGAGGGAGGGATGTTTGACTGGCAGGAGGGATGCTGGGGCAGTGGGATGGATGCTGGGGCAGTGGGAAGGATGTTCAAGCAGTGGGAAAGATGCTCCCAGAGTGGGGAGGGGGCAGTTTGAAGGGACCATCCTGCCTGAGCTGCAGGGAAGGCAGAGCCCTCGGGGTGTGTTTTGGGGTGGCAACGCAGTCAGAATTTCGCTTGATTTTTATTTCACGTTAGTTCTTGACAATGAAATTAAAGGGTATGTTTTACATGATATCATCTCCTTCCCCCAGCTGGGAAGGGAGTAGGAGCTTTGATATTCTTGGAGGGAGCAGCTGCCTGGTAAAGGCCATCCCTCACTCTGCCCTGGGCCAGTGGGGTGTTGGCTGCCAGTGCTGGAGTGGGATTCCCCTACAGCTCCAGGGGCTCAGCCCAGCTCACGGGGAGGGCAGATTATCTGTACAGGAACATCTTCTTTCTACGTTCTTTTATTCCTTTATTCTTTTTCAGTGATAAACACCCTCTTCCCTCCTTTCTTGAGACCTACTTCAATTGCTTTTCCCAGTGTTCTTCCTCCTGCAGCCATGAGGATGGATGAATACACGGGCTACTTTGTCATGAAAAGTTAGATCTAATCATTTAGTTCTTTTATCCACCAGCAGTTATATCCATTGTCTCGAGGTGGGCTGCAGAGCTTATAGATCAGTGAACCATCTGGCTGGAGACAGAGATTTATATTGCTGTTTGTTTCCTTGATACCGAGACGAATGTCTGGGAGAGGAATCGTGCTCCCTGAAGTCTCCGTCTCCTCAAGGCGCTTAATCCTCGGAGACTCTGATGAATGGGGTGCTCAGCGCTCTTGTCCGAGCTGAAAGCCAGTTCCCAGCATTTCCTGGGCATTTTTAATATGGAGAGGGAGCAATTAGCTTGTGTGCAGTGTTGTGAGCAGTCGTGGCAGCTGATTTATGGCCCTGGCACTGAAAAATTATTTGCCGAGTCTGGCTTTGGAAACGATTAATTTTGACACGTGTTAAAGCCGGGTCTGTGTTAATGCTGCTTGCTCCTGAGGCAGCGTGCTGCTGAGCCAGGGCCTGTAAATTCTCCTGCTCTGTCCCTGCACTGGGGTCTGTCCTTGCCCACCTGCCTCCTTGTTCCCTTCTCGTGGTGATCAAATACCAGATTTGGTGGAAAACCCCTCTGACCACCCTCCTGCCTCTTGGGCTGCCTGGTGCGGGGCGCAGGATGAGGAGTTTGACAACCCCCCTTCCCAATTTGCTGCCCAGCCAGCTGGGCACGAATGCTCAGTGGATATTTGTTTATCCCCCCCCCCCCACCCCGTGTCAGAGCGAGGAGCAGCTGCTTCCCAATAAATCCCGAGCCGGTGGCTGTGCCAGGGATGCGCTCGGCCGGAGCCGGCATCACGTGTGCCCCGGCAGAGTAACCTGGGCTGGGCAGTTCAGTGACTGCCACGGGGAACTTGCTCTCCCTGAGCTGTGCCTTGCCTGGCAGATAGGCCTGATTGATGAGGTCTTGATGAGCTCTTCCAGAGAGTTAAAAAATGAGTAGTAGCAGCAGCACTTACTTAAGGGACTTGTTGAATACAGTGGACGGGGGAAGTGGCTAATTCCTGGCACTTAACTCCATTATGGGCTGGACTGATAATGAGCAGACTTTGTCTTGTTCAGTCTAAGGCTGAGCAGGAGGAACTGATCCCGTTTTGCTGGCACTTGGCAGGAGCAGTGTGATTTACAACCTGCCTGGGGTCATCAGTGGGTTTGCAAAGGGCCACAGGTGTTTATTATAAAGTACCAGGGGAGGTGACGACAGATGAGCTGAGCTGGGGCTGGTTTTTCCCACACACCCTTCATCCAGGTGGGCTTGATCCCAGCCCCTGCTGACATCCATGGGGAGGAACCTCCAGCCTTGGTGAGGTTTTCTCCCATCCACCCAGAATGCTGGTGGGAGGGCTGTGGGTGTGGGGGTCAGGAGTGGAGGCAGGAGAAGCCAATGAAGAAATTCCTGTGGTGGTCACAGCAGTGGATGGGACATTTCTGGATTCACCTGTGGCTCCTACCTGCTGGTTTCTGTGAAGTGCCCTGGCAGGTGACTCTTGTCCCTGTGCCACAAGTCACCAGTGGCTCCAGATGCCAAGTGATGTTTGGAGTTGGTTGTCAGCTCCCGGGTTTTTCTGGAATGACCAAATGTGGTATCTTAGCAACAAAATTTTCTCCTTTTAGAGCTGAATTGATTTTTAACAGCTTTGGTGCTGAATGTTTTTCCTAACCCAGGCAGAGCCAGGGCAGTACTGAGAACTTTGCCCTTGCCCTCTCCTGCTCTGCTGCAGCTGGGGGTGTTGGAGCTGATAAAACATTGCTGGAGGAGGCTGCTCCAAGGCCACTGCTTTTCTGACAAGTTTTGGCCACTGTAAGGTGTGTGTGGAAGGAGAAGTTTGTAGGCCTGATTGTGTGGGAATGAAAGCAAAGCCCTCAGCCCAAAGCCCTTCTGCTTCGATAGCCAGTGATGGATCGTGTCTTGGTGGTACTGGTGCTACTGGTGGTTTGGTACTGGGGGAGCAGCTGGGAGCCTGGGGCCGAGTCCAGGGTTGTGTGTGGGCTGTAAAGGTGGTCACCTAGCTGGGATGGGGGGACAGGGCTCCTGGGGGCTGCTGTTGTGCCCTGCCACCCCACTGACGGGCTCCTCCGGGCGCTTTCCCCGCAGGGTGCAGGTCGAGTTCTACGTGAATGAAAACACCTTCAAGGAGCGGCTGAAGCTCTTCTTCATCAAAAACCAGCGATCCAGTGAGTGCTCTGGGCGTGGAGTGTGCGTGTTCTGGGGGAAACCAAACCCTGCCCGAGCCAGGAGAGCCACGCTCTGTCCTGTGGGATGAGAAGCCATTGCCATCTGCTGGTGGCCGCGTCCCCGTGTGTCCCCAGCCCGGGGCTGCTGCTGCCTCTTGGCCATTCTGTTGAGTGTGGGTTTGGGGGACGTGGTTGCAGGTGGAGGATGGGATGCCTCCTGCCACTTTTCCTCCCTGGGAACGGCCACAGCTCGGGAACCAGCTGGACAAACTGGCTGGGAGCAGGGGGGCTGTCAGGAGCTGCCTGACAGAGAGCAAATGGTCCCCATCAGGGAGTGAGTGTCCCCATCACTGAGCTGGCTGTGCTTCCCTGAGGCCGTGGGGGACAGCCAGGGCAGGCTGTGAGCCACCCACTCCTGCTCCAGCCCTCCGGATTAGCCTCCACTTGACTAATGGTGTTTTTATTTTCTTTCTCTGAGATGTCATTAGCTGTCTGGAGGGAGCCTTGGCTCGTTAATTCAGAAATTCACATTTTCTTTTTTTTTTTTCCCCCTGCATCCTGTTGTCTTGTTGAAAAAGCTGGGGCCCAGCACAACAGGGCGCCCACGGGGAAGTTTTTAATGAAAATGTGATGAATTTCTCACTTGTAATTTTGAGTAACGACCCGATGAACTGGCTGGGGAGGGAGAGCGGGTAAAGCAGCAGTTTTCGCTCGCTGTCCCTGCTCCTGCAAGGTGCTTGCAGCGTGGTGAGCACTTTTTAATGGATGCCTGCTAATGAGGGGGACACACTCCAGCAGCTCCTCATTCATCTCTCACGCCTATTGGGGTCAGCGAGGAGCTGACTCATCGGGATTTGTTTCTCTCTCAGGCTCCTGCAGATCTGACACTGGGGAGGACACGTGGAGCCCTGGGCAAGGCCTGAGCAAACACTCCTGGGCTGCCCTGGGGCTCGGGGGGTTGTCCTGTGGTGGGTGGGGCTGTGCAAAGCTTGTGGGGAGCTAAAGATGTGGTGCTGTGGGGGCACAGGGACTGCCCAGGAATGCTGCCTGCCTCATTCCGTGCTCCCCTCCACCCCAGGCCTGAGGATCCGGCTCTTCAACTTCTCCCTGAAGCTGCTCACGTGCCTCCTGTACATCGTCCGCGTCCTGCTCGACAACCCCGAGGAGGGCATAGGCTGGTGAGTGCCCCTGGGCAGTGGCAGCTGCTCACAGCCGGCGTGGGGATGGTTTTTCTCGCTCCAGCTGTTCGAGTTGGTGGTTCAGCAGATCTCCCCGGGCTGGAGGGCTTTGCTCCCTGCTCGCATCCCGTGGATGGGTGTGTGGGCACTCACTGGCCCTGCCTGGAGCACGGGGAGAGGACGGGGGAGGAATTGAGGTCACGTTCATTCCAAGTGCTGTCTGGCTTGGTCAGGGGGGCAGCGTGGCCTTCAGGCACAGGCAAGAGCTCATGACTCGAGTGCATCACCGTGCAAATAGTTTCTGAGCACTGATGCCCTTGAATCAATTTACATTAAATCCCATTTAAGCATTTGGGAGGGAAATACATTGTGCTGTTCAGATCCTTGAGGTGGCAGATGATTCCATACATCAGCTTTGCTCTGGGTTTCAGTATAAGCCTATTTTTAATACGTCCTTGCTTTGTTTAGCTCACAAACCATTGTGCTTTATTTTTTTTTTCCCCCCAAGATCTTGGAGAACTGGCAGTTTGATTTTTCTCTTTGTAAAGGCTGCGGGCTACCAAGTGCACCTGCACGTTCCAAAAGCGCTGTCAGACCTGTGAGGGGGAAGCAGGACACGGGCTGCTCGTCCCTGAAAGGTTTAGTGCAGCTGCAGCTCAGGAAATTCCACCTCCCCGAGGGTGTGTGGCAGAATAAAGGCTGGCCAGCGGGAACACATCCCTCGCAGCAAGGCAGGGGGAGCTTGGCTCGGTGCTGCTGCCTGGCAAGGATGCTCTGCCTTGTCCCAGGAGCTGAGCATCAGCAGCTTTTGCTAATTGGAACCTGGTAATTCCCAGTTCCCTGTTCCACTCTGTGCCAGGGAGCCCCTCGTACCTCAGGGGTGTCGATGTTCTGCAGCTGAAGGGGCTGAAGTACCTGAGGGGTTTTGTTCTCACCCAGTCTGCCTGGGTGAGACAGGCTCCTGTGGAAAGCCCTGGCTGTAGGAATCAGTGTGTTTGGATCCATGGAAGTGCTGTCCTGGTGCCTCCCCCAGCGTCAGCACCCAGTGGGGAGGGCACTGGGGGGGTCAATCCCACCATCCCTGTTCCTCCTCCCCCTCCCTGACTGCTTTTCCTTGGTCTTTCTCCCCTAGCTGGGAATGTGAGAAGCAGAATTACACAGCATTTAACCAGTCCACGAACATAAACTGGTGAGTCAGAGCTGCTCCAGTGCTGGGGTCTGGCCCTGCCAGGGTGTGGGAATGCAGGGATGGGGGTGGCTGGTGCTGGCAGCTGCCCGTGGCCGCTTTTTGGTCGTGGTGCTTCTCAAGGGATGTGGAGCAGCGTCCCAGAATCAAATGCCTGTGGCTGCACCCTTGGGAATGGCTTGTTCCCAGTGCAGGGGCTGCTCGAGCCGATTGTGCAGTAGGGAACACCGGTACCTGTGCTGGCCCTGCACCAGTGCCCTTGGATTTGGGTTCAGTGGGGGGTAACGACGCTGATAGCTGGGCTACAGCTCAGACCCCTTTGGGATTTCCTCTGCAGGTCACACATCTTCTGGGTGGATCGAAAAACACCGCTGTGGGCTGTGCAGGTGAGCGCCCAGCCCTTGGCACGGAGGGGCTGGGCTTGGAGCTCTGCCCCCCCTGTGACAGCCAGGGGGGCTCTGGGAGCTCTGCTGGACTGGCAGAGCCCGGAGGGAGCCCCCAGAGCCTTTCCCTGTGTCCCTGCAGGTCAGCATCGCTCTCATCAGCTTTCTGGAGACCATGCTGCTCATCTATCTCAGCTACAAGGTGAGTGCCCAGGGAGGCAGGGGGTGGTGATGCACGGCCTGGCTCTGCCCCCCTGGCATGAATTCATTTCTCCTGCTTTGAGCTGCCTGAAGCTGGAGCGTCCCAGGAGGATGTTTGTCTCGGCGATGTCTCAGCTGGCTCCGGCTGTTTTCCTTTCTCATTCCCCCTCGGGCTCCTGCATAAGAGTTGTGCAGAGCAGAATATCTTCCTTTTCTGCTTTCCCTTAAATTCAGACCTGTTTTACACGTGTTTGTAAGGGAGGACAGACTGACACACACCGAGATTCCTCGGGCTGAGGAGCTGGAGCTGAGCTCGGCAGCGTGACTGCTGCCTGTGCCGAGCTCTGCTGCCTCCGTGGGCTCCAAGCCAGACAGGGAGAGGAACAAGCTGACTCCTTTGGACCAAAGCCCCTTAAAATGGCCAAAAAAGAGTGACCTTAACAAATGGCATCTTCTCAGGGACCTGGGGAGAGTTGGCAGAAGAGACTCAGACCCCACGTCACCCCCCTGGTTTGAGTGCCAGCGAGTCGTAACAGTCACTCTCATTCTCCCTCCTTGCATGAAGCGTCGTTGTCCCCCAGCAGCAGTGACAGCCAGAGGGATGTGGTGGCTGCAGAGAGGACTGGAGGGTTTGGGAATGTTTCCTGACCTCACTGTGCCTGCTACCACCACTGCATCTCTCCTGCAGGCAAACCAGAGCATCCTCCTGCTTCCTGAAGCATATTTCCCTCATCTAGCAGGGTCTGTGGCAGAGAGGGAGCATTTTAATTGTCCTTTGGGAAAGTTTGAAGCTTCTTTAATTCTTACTTGGATTTAATTCCTCAGGGGAACATCTGGGAGCAGATTTTTCGCATTTCCTTCATCCTTGAGATGATCAACACGGTGCCGTTCATTATCACGGTGAGTGTTTCCCGGTGACATTTAAGAGCAGCTCTAAGTGTAGTAAGTGCTGTAGCTTTGGAGGTGAAATAAAGAAAAATGGATGTCTGGCCAAGTAGTATTTAAAGCTGGCAGGATGTTTTTCCTTCAGTATTTCACTATATAATGACTTTCTCTGGAGCCTTATCCCCAAATCCGTTTTCCCTTTTCAGCTGCTCTGATGCAGCCAGGAGAGCAGGGCCGTGTTTGGCAGCAGCCTCTGCTCAGCTTGGAGATGGATCCTTCCAGAAAGGGCTTGAATTGGCTGTTTATAGCTTTACTTTTTTAAAGAGCATGGATTTTTCTGCGAATAACTCTTGATTTTGTAGATATTCTGGCCTCCTCTGCGGAATTTGTTCATTCCCGTGTTCCTGAACTGCTGGCTGGCCAAGTACGCCCTGGAGAACATGATTGTGAGTGACCCCTTTTGTCCAGCTCCTCAGGGATGGGGAGGGCAGTGGGATTGGAAGGGGAGCCCTTGGCTGCCCCTGGCTCTGGGGAGGTTTCAGTGCTCGGGGTGTGCAGCCGTGCCGGGCTGGTGGGAGGTGAGGCTTTGCCAGCTGGGAATGCCAGGCTGTGACCTGCTGTGGAGGAGCAGCAGGAGCTGCATGTTGACAGGGATGTCCAGGGAGGAGGTTTTTCAGCCATTCCCACGTACCCACTCGAGCTGTCTCTCCCGGCAGCAGATCCCAGACCTGCGCACGGGAATGTACATCCCTTTCCAAGGGCCAAATACTGGCCTGACCTTTATCTGGGGGGGGCACTGCTGGAGCCAGCAAGAGAACAGCTGGCACTTGGAGGAGGTTGTGCCCCCAGCCTCTCTGAGCCAGTGTGAGCCCTCTCCTCTCTCCCCAGAACGACCTGCACCGAGCCATCCAAAGGACGCAGTCCGCGATGTTTAACCAGGTGCTCATCCTCATCTGCACCCTCCTGTGTCTCGTTTTCACGGGGTGAGTGTTGCTCTTCCTTTCACTACATCCCCTTCCTCATCCAGGGAAATCAGCTGTGCCCATCCTGGGGTGATGGCAGAGCTGGGCTCTTGCAGGGCCGACACCTCCCTGCCTTGCTTCGTTCCCAGCACCCTGAACACCGGCAGGGAGGTTCTGAACCAAACTAATTATCCAAACAGAAACTTCTCAGCAGGTGTGTGTGAGCATGAGGGTGTTCTCAGAGGGAGCTGGGTGATAGGAGTTTCAGAGCAGGGACAGCAGCTTCCCACAGGGACGTGGGCTCTGATGTGTGACGGCTCATTCACCAGAACCCATCGCACCCGCTGGCTCTGACCACGCTCTTCCTCCCCCCCCAGATTTGTGTAACAGGCCACTGGGGCTCCTGTTAATTAACTGGGCCTTTTACCCTGTGTTTCCAACAACAAGGCCATTCCTTTGGGGTGGGGGGTGCAGTGCTCATCACTGGCCACTTAGCTCTAAATTAGGCTTTGAATCTTCCTCTGACTCCCTCGGCTTGGATTTGAGGCATATTACCCCATTAAGTTGCTGAACGGAGAGGAAATGAAGCTTTCAGGCTCATGAGGTTTTGGCAATAAAGATGGTGCTCTGATGTGGGTGACTAATGCCATTTTGGAGCTCAGCGGTGCTCCTGGCCCGTGGCATCTCCTGCTGCTGGGGCCATGGATGTGTTTCTGGGTGAGGAAGACTGAGGTGACACTTGTGCTCAGCAGGATGACTTTGAGCTGCAGGTTTTTGAGGTTATGCTGCCCTGTCTCCTGGGCTGTGATGGGGCTTTCTCCCTCCAGGACCTGTGGCATCCAGCATTTAGAAAGAGCAGGTGAGAAGCTCTCCCTCTTCAAGTCCTTCTATTTCTGCATTGTCACCTTTTCCACCGTGGGCTATGGAGATGTGACGCCAAAGATCTGGCCTTCCCAGCTGCTCGTCGTCATCATGATCTGCGTCGCCCTGGTCGTGCTGCCGCTCCAGGTTAGACCTGCCCGGCTGGGGATGGACAGGAGTGCAGAGCCTGCCCCGGGGCAGGACATCAGCCCTCTGCCTCCCTTTGCAGTTCGAGGAGCTCGTCTACCTGTGGATGGAGCGGCAGAAGTCGGGCGGCAACTACAGCCGGCACCGCGCGCAGACGGAGAAACACGTCGTGCTCTGCGTCAGCTCCCTCAAGATTGATCTCCTCATGGACTTCCTCAACGAGTTCTACGCCCACCCACGCCTGCAGGTGAGGACCAGGCGTGTTGTCCCACGGTGCTGGGCTCACAGGCTCTCCGGGCTGGGGGACCAGCGACCCACGCCGGCCTCTCTCTTGCAGGATTACTACGTGGTGATCCTTTGCCCGACAGAGATGGACATCCAGGTGCGGCGGGTCCTGCAGATCCCTCTGTGGTCGCAGCGAGTGATCTACCTCCAGGGCTCTGCACTGAAGGACCAGGACCTCATGAGAGCCAAGTGAGCATGGGGACACCCTGCACATCCCCGGCGAGGCCGGTCCTGCCACGCGGTCGAGCTGCCCGCAGGTCCCCGAACCCCAGAGGAGGGTCCCCAGATGTGTGACCAGGGTGTCCCTTCTCTGGGGGCTGGCAGTGCCCTGGCTGGTGCAGGCAGTGCCCAGCCTCGTGGGCCCATGCAGTTCATGGGGTCCCTGCTCTCTCTCTGCAGGATGGACAATGGAGAGGCCTGTTTCATCCTCAGCAGCCGCAACGAGGTGGACCGGACTGCGGCGGTGAGCCCGGGCAGGGGATGGCACAGTCTGAGACAGTTCATGTCCCAGACAGTGGGAACTGGGGTGATGGGTGCATCTCACCTCTGCCCAGCACAGGAGGGTGCTGGGAGGCAGCTGGGACAGGAGGATGGGGTTGAGTGCCATGGAGAGCCTCGGGGATGGCACAGGGACATGCAGCAGTACACTGGTGGCTGACCCCCTTGTGGGCTCACCTTCCTTCTGCTGTCCTGGTTTCCCTTCAGTGCTGGTTTTTGGGGCACAGTTATCCCCCGCTGGCAGCGGGTGCTGGAGGAGCCCTTGCTGTACATCTGCAGGGTGGTGGGTGTTTTGCAGTTCATCAGGTGTAGAAGCATCGGGGAAAGTAAACCATCAGCCAAGTAGTTCTTGATGCTCTTCTCCTTGGCCAGGACCACCAGACCATCCTGAGGGCCTGGGCTGTCAAAGACTTTGCTCCGAACTGTCCCCTCTACGTTCAGATCTTAAAGCCAGAAAACAAATTTCACGTCAAGTTTGCAGGTGAGTTGGAGGGGCTGTGCCCCAGCTGGTGATCAGCTGAAAGCCCTCCTGGATTGGCAGGAGGAGGAAACACCCAGTCTCCAACACCACCCCAGAATTACCACATCCCCAGGCACTGCCAGCCAGGGAAACCATCCGTCCCCCTCCCTGCTGTGACGGTCCCCTCTGCCTTTCAGATCACGTTGTCTGTGAAGAGGAGTGCAAGTACGCCATGCTGGCACTGAACTGCGTCTGCCCTGCCACGTCCACCCTCATCACGCTGCTGGTGCACACCTCCCGTGGCCAGTGAGTGCTGCCCCTGCCCTCCCCTTCCCACCTCTGCCCTCCCCTCCCCACCCCTGCCCTCCCCTGCCCCTGCCTGAGCGTGGAGGGATGGCAGAACCAAGGTCTCTGAGCCCAGGGCCCAAGGTGGGGGTCTGGAGTGTGTTTGGGGTAGCACAGTGGGATTTAGGACCTCAATCCAGGTCAAGAGCAAAAGCCATATTGCAGGGGAACCATCCCAGTGCAGATAGGCTGGGCAATGCCACCTTTCCAGAGACTGGGAATAAAAATATCTTCATGCTGGCACAGTCCCACTGGCAGGAAGGTGAATTCACAGCCTGAGCAGACCCAGACCCTGCAGGCTTTTTGCTGGGTGTGTATCCAGCGTGACTGGAAGGAGCTCTGCCAGCCCTGTGGAGCAGTGGTGTGCGTGTCCTGCGCTCCTCGGCCAGTCAGAAATGTCTGAATTTTGGGTAAAGTGCCATCAAAGCCGTTAGGAAACATCCTTGCCAGATGACTCTCACCCCATGCTCGGAGCTGTTTGCCAACACGGGCTCTGAGCCCTCCCTCTGCGCTCCACGGGGGCCCTCGTTAAATAAAAAGGCACTTAAAAACCCGAGGTGGAAACGAGCTCGTCCTCAGCAAACGTGGTGATGTGTTGCTGTCATCTCTCATCTTGCCACTCTTGGGCTCGGTGGCAGCTCCAGAGATTATCAGTGCTCCTGTCCCATGGCTCTGCCCCGGGATCTGGCCGGTGTGCCGGGGTCTGTGCCTGACCTGGCACCATCCCAGCGCCAAGGGGTCCATCCCAGCGCTGCTGCTGTCGTTGCAGGGAGGGCCAGGAGTCCCCGGAGCAGTGGCAGCGGATGTACGGGCGCTGCTCGGGCAACGAGGTCTATCACATCCGCATGGGGGACAGCAAGTTCTTCATGGAGTACGAGGGGAAGAGCTTCACCTATGCCGCCTTCCACGCGCACAAGAAGTGAGGGCGGGGGGAGAAACGGGCAGGGCTGGGCAGGAGATACCTGCCGGTCTGCATCCCTGGGGGGGGGTGGGAGGGCACTGCCGGGTCCCTTGTGCAGGGACAAAGCCCCGGAGGGGGGTTTCTCTCCAGCTGTGAACTCCCACCTCGTGCTCCCGATGCAGATACGGCGTGTGCCTGATCGGCATCCGGAGGGAGGAGAACAAGAGCATCCTGCTGAACCCCGGCCCGCGGCACATCATGGCAGCGTCCGACACCTGCTTCTACATCAACATCACCAAGGAGGAGAACTCTGCCTTCATCTTCAAGCAGGAGGAGAAGCAGAAGAAGAAGGGCTTTGCGGGCAGGGGCAGCTACGACGGCCCGTCCCGCCTGCCCGTGCACAGCATCATCGCCAGCATGGGTGAGTCGGGGGGCTCGTGGGCAGGGGGGCAGCAGGGCTCCCTCGGGGGGGAGCAGGAGCCTGCACACACCCCTCCCTTGCCCTCCTCAAGTTTGGGTTTGTTTCCTTTCCCGGGTTTTTTTTTTCCACCAGTGCCGAGGCCACTGAAAACCCGTTTGCAGCCCCTGTCCCTGTCACCAGTACAACACACACATCTCCTGCCACCCTGGGCACCCTCAGCAAGCTCAAATACCATTATTAAACCTCATGATGTCCATTATCATTAAGGGTGTTTGCATAAGCCCCCCCCCCAAGCCTGGATTTAGCTCCCGATTGTTTCCCGGGCTGGAGGAAGAAGTGCCGCTGGCCACATCCTAAATCACGTTTATGGGCCCCAACCCGAGGAAAGCGGCGTTTGCTCTGCAGCGAGTGGTGCGTTTGTGCAGATGAGAAATGCCATGAGTCATTACTTCCCGCTTGTATCTGGGGAGAGCTGGGTTTTGGGGAGGCTGCGCCACACGAGCACGTTGTATTCCAGGCAAATAATTTATGTGTTTGTACTCCCGAGCAGCAATTTGCATAGATTATCCCCCACAGCAAGGCGCAGAGAGCTCTGCTGAACACTTTGTCGCTGTTCCCGTCACACAGCTCCTTCACAGAGGGGCCTTTGGCAAAGGGTGAAGGAAGGGACAGAAGTGATGGGAGTGCCAGCAGGGCAGTGGTGTCTGGCAAGGCCTGGGCTCTGCTTGATGGAGGCAGGGACAGTCCCTGGGCCGGCTGAGCTGTGCCCCAGGGAGATGCCCCACACACCAGTACCCAGCTGGAGGGCACTGGTGGGAGCTTTCCCCGCACTCCCCACGCCCGTGCGGATGGCTGAGCGTCCCCTGGGCTGTGCCTCACCCTGTGCAGGGCTCCAGGGTGCTCCCTCGGCTCTCTGCACCTCCTTAGAGCGTGTTTGCCGTGCTTCCCTCCCCGCCGGGTCCAGGTACAGTGGCCATGGACCTGCAGAACACGGAATGTCGCCCCGCCAACAGCAGCAAACTGGCTCTGCCAGCCGAGAACGGCTCCGGGAACCGCCGGCCCAGCATCGCCCCCGTCCTCGAGCTGGCAGACACCTCGTCCCTGCTGCCCTGCGACCTGCTCAGCGACCAGTCCGAGGACGAGATGACACAGTCGGACGAGGAGGGGTCGGCAGTTGTGGAGTGAGTCACTCTCTGTTCCTTGAGCCCTTCCTTGGCCGGTTCATTCTGGGTGGGTCCTCTTGGTTCTGGTTGGATCCAGTTCTCTCTGGTTCATGCCAGGGACCGTGGTACTCTCAGTGGTGCCCGAGGGATGCTCAGGCTCAGCCCCTCTCAGTTTTTCCATGACCACAAGAAGAGCTGTGCCATGGACAGTCCCCATGGCCAGGAGCCTTGTGGGCTGCTGTGGAGAATTCTCTGGGAATCAGCAAATTGCCCCAAGGCAGAGGCTGCTGGGGGCAGGCAGGCTGTTCCATCACTGATGTGAAGAGGGCCCTGTTCCCCACTGCACATAAATAAAAAATACAAAATAGATATTTACCCCAGCTTTTAAAGTGTCTGTTAGTTTGTGACAGCCAGGGAAGGACTTACCTTACTGATTCCCTGTCTGGATGATGCCACAGCTGTGGGGGGAGTTACTGAATATCCACGAACTCTCACAAATTGGTATTGAATTCATGTCCACTTTTAGCTGGTCTTTAAATGAAAATTTCTGCATCTGGTTCCATCGAAAGCTCAAATGTTGTTTTTTAAAATACCTGTTCACCAAAACAAACTCTACAAATGGACCACAGTTTTTTGCTTCTTTATTTGGCTCAGCACTGTCCTCGCCTGCCCTGTCCCACTCCAGTTGTCCTGTCTGCTGCCTTCTCCACCCGTGCTGGAAACATGGAATTTGGGGCTTTGGCCCTGCATCTTTACAATCTCATGGCCCTTTGTATAGCAAAAAATCATTCCTAAACATGTACATTTGGGAAAACTCCCAGCTGCTTCAGGAGGCTTCTGCGGAGCATTTGCCGCTGTTGTGCTTGAACCCTGGGCTGCTGCTGTTAAACGTGGGGTTTTTTTCCCAGCATCTGAATTTTGGACATATGGAAGCTCTCCCTGTGCCCTCACGCTGCTGGGTTTTCTCTCTGCTGCAGGTATGTGAAGGGTTACCCCCCGAACTCCCCCTACATTGGGAGCTCCCCGACCCTGTGCCACCTTTTGCCCGAGAAAGCCCCGTTCTGCTGCCTGAGGCTGGACAAGGTACGATGGGGTTGCAGGGGGTGCTGGCGGGGCCTGCAGCCCCCCCAGAGCCACCTGCTGAGTCCCCCTGCTGCCTCCCACCCCACAGGGCTGCAAGCACAACAGCTTTGAGGACGCCAAAGCCTACGGGTTCAAGAACAAGCTGATAATCGTTTCGGCGGAGACGGCGGGGAACGGGCTGTACAACTTCATCGTGCCCCTCCGGGCCTACTATCGGTCCCGCAAAGAGCTGAACCCCATCGTGCTGCTGCTGGACAACAAGCAAGTACTTTTCCACGGATGTTCTCCATCACACTGAGCCCTCCCTGTGTTCGTGCTGTGGGATGGGAGCGGGGGGGAGCCGGCGGTGCCACCCAGGGGTGTCTCGGCTGATGTTGGCCCTGGGTTTTGTGCCTGTCTTTGCCCCACGGGCTCGCTGAACCGCCTCGCTCTCTGTCTCTCTCCCTCCAGGCCTGAGCACCACTTTCTGGAAGCCATTTGTTGTTTCCCCATGGTTTACTACATGGAGGGCACCATCGACAAGTAGGTGTTTCCGCGTGTGGCTGTCGTGACTTACGGTGCTGCTGGATTTATCCCAGCCCAGACTTTCGGGTCACCCCGTGAGAAGCCCCGGGGTTGGCACCGTAGAGCTGAGCCCACCCTTGGCTTCTCGGGGTGCCAGCCCCTTCCCTGGTAGATGGGAGCAGGTGAAGAGCTGGCGGTGGGGAGCAGGCTGGGCTGGCTGGAGCGCTGCGTGTCGCAGCGTGCTGCTTCCCTGTGTCCTCCCCCAAGGGCTCACCCTGCGCTCTTCTCTTTGGGAACTGCCCAGCCTGGACAGCTTGCTGCAGTGCGGCATCATCTACGCCGACAACTTGGTGGTGGTGGACAAGGAGAGCACCATGAGCGCCGAGGAGGACTACATGGCAGATGCAAAGACCATCGTCAACGTCCAGACCATGTTCAGGTGAGGGGTGACCACTGATCGCTGCTGGGGACAAGGCCAGGAAGGGTGTTGGTGGCCGGGGAGGTGGCTGTGGGCTGTGGGACACATCTGTGGTTGAGGAAACAGCTCCTGATCAGCTATTTCTGTCCTCTAACAAGCACAGGGGTGGTTTTGGTCCTCCCCAGGCTGTAACTGCAAGGGATGATCTCACCTCTGAGTGAGCTGCAGGACAACAGGTCTCTTTCCATTGCAGGCTCTTCCCCAGCCTCAGCATTATCACAGAGCTGACCCACCCCTCCAACATGAGGTTCATGCAGTTCAGAGCAAAGGACAGTTACTCTCTCGCCCTTTCCAAACTAGAAAAGGTAAGAGAAGGTTGTCCCCTGCACGGGGGCCTGGGAAGTCACTGCTGACAGTGACTGCATTTGAGCTCCTCAAAGTCCTGCGCTCTTCCCACGTCCACAAAACCCAGTCCTGTCTCACATTTCCGTGGAGAAAAAACCCTCTTTCCCCCGGTGCAAGGATGCTGCCCTGATTCCCTCCTGTCACACCCACCAGAAACACTACACTGGTGTCCTCCCATTTCCACGAGCCCTCTGGTTTCTGTGCAACCTGTGCTCTCATCTGTCCTTCCTCTTCCAGAGAGAGAGAGAGAATGGCTCCAACCTGGCCTTCATGTTCCGGCTGCCCTTCGCAGCCGGGAGGGTCTTCAGCATCAGCATGTTGGACACGCTGCTCTACCAGGTGGGCTCTGTGGGTGAGGCACCCCTGCAGCTCTGGCCACCCCTCTGCATCTCCCAGTGAATAACCATGCAAACCTTTTCCCTGGGTTCCCACCCAAATGTCTCCCCCCAGTCGTTCGTGAAGGATTACATGATCACCATCACCCGGTTGCTGCTGGGCCTCGACACCACGCCAGGCTCTGGATACCTCTGTGCTGTAAGTGCCAAGCCCCTTCGGGTTGAAACCACCAGGCCAAGTCTTTTTGGATCTGGTGGGATCCATCACCCTGCATGTGTGGGTGGGGGGGTTCCCCTCTTCTGGGCAGTCAGGGGGAGCAACACCGCCAAGTCACTGCTCCCCTCCATCGTGGGGAACCTCAGCGCTACCAAAAGCTGCCAAGGACCTCAGTCCCTGTTCTGAAGACTGAGGCCAGAAATTGCTCCTGGTCTTCTTGTGGAGTCCGGCTTGCCTTTGGGATTGTGGTGGATGAGCCGGGGGGAAGCTCAGGAGCAGCCCGAGGTGCCCCTCAGCAGGCTCTGCGTGGTTCATGTTTGTCCCCTGTTGCTCAGATGAAGATCACTGAGGATGACCTGTGGATCCGGACGTACGGCCGCCTCTTCCAGAAGCTCTGCTCCTCCAGTGCCGAGATTCCCATCGGGATTTACAGGACGGAGTCTCACATGTTCGCGACCTCCGAGGTAGGGGCGCAGTGGTGGGACATGCTGGGAAGGGGCTGCTGGTGGGGTCCACGAGGCCCCTCAGGACTGGTTTCAGCACTGGTGGGAGGATGAGGGGAGGGGGAGCTCTGCCTTCTGTTCTTCAGCAGCCCCGTGGCTGTTTTGGACGTGGTGTCCTGGATAAGCTGGGTTGGTGTCAGTGCCCGTCTCTCCGGGCAGTGTGGGCAGGGAGGGATGTTCTGGGCACAGCAGGGCTGTCCCTTTGCCGGGCTGACTCTTTGTTTCCCTTCCTTCTCCCCGGTCGCAGCCCCACGACATCAGAGCGCAGGTGAGTGCCGCTCGCGTCCCGCCGCGGGCACTCGGGTGCTGTCGGGCACTGCCCTGCTGTCAGTGCTGCCTTCTGGTCACCCCAACCAGGGGCTGATCCGTGGGCAAGTGCTGTCCTAGCTCTGGCCACCGAGAGCCACCACGTGCCCTGTGCCGGCTGTCAGCCCCGGTGCCGGCACGGCACTGCCTGTCCCCACGGCAGGCAACACTGGCTGAGCCTCACTCAGCACTCTGGGAAAAGTCCTC
>JAYRBT010000038.1:2276409-2314768 GCA_036023395.1 Myiotriccus ornatus
GTGCCGGCACGGCACTGCCTGTCCCCACGGCAGGCAACACTGGCTGAGCCTCACTCAGCACTCTGGGAAAAGTCCTCAGTGCCCTGACGAGTAATTAACTGGGATAAGGAGCACGGAAGTGAGCCAGGATCCCCCTTAAACACCGTCAGTTCGCAGCTTTGTAGGAAGCAGTGACAGGGAGCTGAGTTGACATTTAATTAAACGCAACCCACCCCTTTGAGAGGCCTGAAAGGGCTTTCTTAATGAATTCCTGCTCACCAGTGGGATTGCTGGGTCGGAGATGTGGCAGAATTGCTGCTGTAAGAGGAAGCACAGGGAGATGTGGCCATGGCTGTGTCTTGGGCAGATATCCCAGAGGTAATTGTGGAGGGATGTCATGTGGCCATTAAACTCCACTCGACAGTGCTTATCCCAGAGAAGCCCCATGTCACTTCCCCATGGAAGTGTTCAAGTCCAGACTGGACGGTGTTTGGAGCAACCTGGTCTATGGAAGGTGTCCCTGCCCATGGCAGGGGGTGGAACTGGATGATCTTTAAGGTCTCTTCCAACCCAAGCCATTCCATGATTCTATGAGATCTGCCGGCCAGGTAGTTTTGGCAGCACGGAGGTGAAGTGCCGGGAGAGGGGGGTGGCTCAGAGGAAGGATCCCGTCCCACGGGGGAGATCCCACCCCCGCCAGCCACAGGCCAAGACATTCTTGGCTCCCCCACCCCCGTGACCTGCCGGGCTTCCAGTCACAGATCTCAATCAATGTTGAGGACTGCGAGGACACCAAGGACGTCAAGGAGCACTGGGGGATCAAGACGAGCCACCACAGGAACTCGTGCTCCAGCGACCAGTCGGAGCACCCTCTGCTGCGGCGCAAGAGCATGCAGTGGGCCCGGCGGCTGAGCAGGAAGGGCAACAAGCACTCCAGCAAGACGGCCGAGTGGATCAGCCAGCAGCGCCTGAGCCTGTACCGGCGCTCCGAGCGCCAGGAGCTGTCCGAGCTCGTCAAAAACCGTATGAAGCACCTGGGCCTGCCCACCACCGGCTACGGTAAGTGCCGCCCGGCCGAGCTGCTCTGCGGCGCTGCGTCCCGTCCCGCTCGCGGGCTCCTCAGGTAACCCCCGAGCCGAGCCTGAGCCCCGAGCCGAGCCTGAGCCCCGAGCCGAGCCTGAGCCCCGAGCCAAGCCTGACCCCCGAGCTGTTTCTGACCCCCGAGCTGAGCCTGACCCCTGAGCTGTTTCTGACCCCCGAGCTGAGCCTGACCCCACGCCAAGCCTGACCCCACGCCGAGCTTAGCCCCGCGCCGAGCCTGTCCCCGCAGGAGCTGCCAAACCTGCTCCGAGCGGCGCCTCCCTGCCCAGCTTGCTTGTGCTTGTGCAGCCTTCCAAGCTGGGGGCCCGCCACGCAGACCCCCCCTGCCCTGCCACCCCCAGCCAGCTGCAGGCAGCCCACCCCCCGACATATCTCTGGGCTCTGGGGTGGCTCCAGGCAGGAGTTGGCAGCGGCAGAGTGACGCTCGCCCTCCTGCCCGCAGCAGCGCCCGGTGCTCCCCGCGCAGCCTCGGGGGGCGATGCCCCGCTTGCCCCCCACTTTCTGATGGTTCAGGACACACCGACCCCGTGTCAGCAAAACCCTTGTGCCCGAGAGCCCCTGTAAGTGCAGCAGGGAGAGGTGAAGCCCCGTCAGCTGGCGCAGACCCCCTTTGTTATAGACTTGAATCCGTCATAAACTCTTCCGTGGAAAGCCTTTCGGTAGCTGCAGGGCTGAGTTGCTTCGTGGCGTGTGACAGCGGTGTCTGGCTGTGACAGTGCTCAGGGTCCCTCTGTGCAGCTGCATTTCTCGTGAAGCTTCTGACCTGCCCGTCGGTGCTGCCGTTTGTGTGTCCCCCCGGGACGACTCCCCAGCCCTGGGTTATGACAAAGTCCGTAGCCCACAGTTCCCTTGGTTTGTTTGCTTTGGGTTTTGGTTTGGTTTTTGTTTTGGTTTGGCTTTTTTTTTTCCCTTTCTTTCTTTGAAGCCATCCTGTGCTGCTGCTTGTTTGCTCCATCCTCCGAGAGAGTCCGTCCACCCCGCACCGGCCCCTGCCCTCACTCAGGCCAGCCCTGAACCCCGGCTGGGATGGGAGCTGGTTTTGGGATGTTTAGGGGGTGGGATCCCACTTTTCCCATCTTGGCTTTAGGAACATGAAAGAGGAGGAGAGTTTGAGTGCAGTGCAGGAGGGGTTTGAGGTGGAGGGCCCACGGGCTGGCTGTGGATGTCACCAGCCTTCCCAGGGAAGGAGGCAGGAGAGCCAGCTCTAGGTGGGACGGAGGGAGCACAGGGAATGCCAGGCAAGGACTTGCAGGGGTGTATCCCTCCCCTCCTTTTCTCCCTACATTCCTGGTCCCAGAAGTTTCTGCTGTGGTTTCAGGGGGGCTGCCTGGCCTTGGTGAGGGTTGGCAGGAGCCGCCCCACCATCAGCCCCACTGTGGGGGGCTCAGGGCACGTCCTGGGGTTACATCAGACTTGGCATCCTTGTCCTGGCACCTGTCAGTGGAAGCAAACTGGGGGATCTCTGGCAGGAGAAGAGGCGGGGGGGGGGGTGCAGGACCCCCATTCCATCGGGGTGGGGCAGGACCAGGGTGCTGGGGGACCCTCAACTCCCTGGCCCCTGTGGCCCCTCTGCACCCAGCGGTGCCGGGCCACGTGTTGTCCCCACGTGTCACCGTCAGCGTCTGGCCTCCCGTGGTGTTCTGGAAGCACACGTTGCTCTGCCTTCCGCCCCTCTCCTTTTTTCTTTTGCTCATGTTATCGCTGCAGCGCAGGAGCTCGTCTCTGATATTGCCGAACCATGGCTTGCTGACCTCTCTCTCTCTCTCTGTTTATGTCTGTGCCTTTCCCTGTATGTTCTGTAGAGGATGTAGCAAATTTAACAGCCAGTGATGTGATGAATCGGGTAAACCTGGGATATTTGCAAGGTAATTCCCTTTCCCTGGGAGTCCCGCGTGACTCATGGCGTGCAGCGTACAACAAGATCATGCCAGCTAAGCCCAAACCTCACCCTTGCCAGTTTTCACCTTAGATCCCCGAGCTTTTCAGCACTAATTTGTTGGGTGGCACTGGAAATCAAAGGACTGGCCTGTAGTGGTGGTGCAAACTCAGGGCTTCACTGAATCGGGGAGATAGAAACCTCAGGGACCCTTTTCTAGTTGAATTCCTACAGGGAAATCACAGCCCTCGCTGTCTCCAACAGAACCCTCCCGCTCCCTGTGGCTCTGCAAGGTGGCTTTGGGCTGCAAAGCCAGTGGCAGTTTGAGGAGGGGACGAGCACAGCAGAGCTGCCTGCGCATGTTGTGATGAGCTGCTGGAGCTCCTGCACCTTGGTGCCCGTGGGTCAGCCCCAGGGGCAAGGCACCACTTCCAAATCCCTTTGCACCCCTCGGTTTGCCCTCCTGGACCCCTCTCCGGCATTGGCAGACCCTGTTTTCTGACTGGGCTCAGCACGAGGTGCCACCGGTGCTGCAGCTGCTCTGGGCCCCTTGCTGGGGTCTGCAGGAGCTGAGGGGTTTTTGCATCATTTTTGTCTTTACACCACAGTGGGATGTGCCCTGGAGAGGCCCCTTTTTCCTGAGCTTAGCAATAGCCCGACCCAGCTGTATTTTTGGCCGCACTGGGCCACGCTTAAGGTGAAACGTTGGCATTTTCCTGTGAAGTGTGTCCTTCATCAGAGAGGCAGCCCCAGCTGGGGCTCATGGAAGCCCCACTCCAGCAGAGTATATTGCCCTGGGAGCTGGGATGGTAGAGCAATATACTTGGTGTGCTCAGAGTGCCTGGCTTGGCTGCATGGGGGGTCAGGAAAAGGTGCTTCCATGGAGCAGGGAGACCTGCCGTGAGCCAGGGCCCTCCCCACCTCCCGTCATGTCAAACCCCGTGTCTGCCGGGGGGGTCCCGGGGTCTGTGTGCCCCCCTCGCCCCAGCATCGCCACCCCTGTCCCTGCCTCGCTGTAAGGCTGAGCACTGGGATGGCCGAACTTCCAGGGACTGGCCGACACCTGGGGCAGTGTTGGGGGACACCCCGGCGCAGGTCGGGGGTCCCACACAGCGTCTCCCCGGGGGTGGTCCCAGCCCTGCCCGGCTACGGCACCTTCTGCGGCCTCAGAGGTGCCAGGGATGTGTCTGAGGAGCAAAATGAGGGGCTGGTGTCCCCCTGCAAGCACTGTGGTACCTGCACGGGGTGCCCCGGGGGTTCATCTGGACGTGTCCTGGCAAAGGCAGCTCAGCAGGAACCTGTTTGCACCCCAGTTCTGGGGCTGAAGAGCGGCTGGGCCTCCCCCCCCGTGCCAGGGTGATGGGGCACCGCTGGCACTGCAGTGGCAGGAGAGTCCAGCCGTGCCCACCACGGGGCAGGGCAGCCTTTGACACCCCCAGGCAGGGGCACAGCAGGGATGGGGTGGTGGGAGCAGCCAGACAGGGAGCAGGGAGCAGCCCCCCCAGCCTGGAGTTAGTGCTTGATCCCAGTTCTGCTGCCCCCAAATTGAGCTCCGTTTGCTGGGATCACCAAACTCCTGGTGTGCACCGAGGCGCTCAGAGGGGCCTTTCCAAAGAGACATCCCAGTGACAAGCCTTGCAGTGAGCTGCTGTCCCGCCGTGCTCCTCACGCTGCCCCGGCGTCCATCTGTCCGTCCCCTCTCCATCCTGTCCATCCACACCCCATCACCCCGTCTGGAAATGGTGTTCTCTGTCGCAGCTTCCCCCCCTCTCCTGGCCGCCCGCAGCCTCACACCCCCATCCATTCCACCATGATCTTGTTCTTGGCTATTTCGGGAAGCGCAGGGGCCCCTCCTGGCATCGTGGATGTCCCCGGGTGCAGCTCTTGGTGGCCCCGAGCTCCCCCTTCCCCTCCCCGGGAGGCCACTGTGGTTTAGAGCCGGCCCCAAACGGCACCAACGGCTCTGAAACCCCACGGAGGCAATTTCCCTTGGGCAGGGGAAAGAAGCAATCCTTGAATTAACCCTGTTGCTGGATTGATGCTAAACTGAGTAATTTTGAAGAAGGGGAGAGGTGGGCAGAGTGTTTTTTGTGTGGCCCCTGGGGGGGTTTGGCTGCTCTGACGCAGAGGTTGGACTTGTGCTGTACCTCACACAGCAGGACTAACCTGTTCCCTCTTTTGCACTGCACCAAGGTAAGACTTCTCACTTTATTTTGGGGGGAGTGGGGACTTCGAAGAGTTGCATCTACCAGTCCCCTGGGCCGTGCCGTAGCGGGAGAGAGGCTGGGGAGGTGTGGAGGGAGGCGGCAGTGACGTTCTTGGTGCTCTCCCGCTGGCAATGCCATCGCCCGTGGCTTTTCCCAGTGAAGGGACCCCTTTGCTGGGGGAGCAAGGGCCAGGACAGTGTCTGTCAGCATGTCTGTTGGGGTATCTGCCGGGGTGTCCCTCCCTCACCAGCCCTTTCCCTTCCTCTCACAGATGAGATGAACGACCACCAGAACACCTTGTCCTACGTCCTGATCAATCCTCCCCCGGACACGCGGCTGGAGCTCAACGACATCGTGTAGGTGTTGCCCCCACCCTCCTGTGGGCTCCCTGTGCCCCCACGCTAACCACAGTGCCCTGGGGTGACCCCCACTGTGTTGCTTTCCATGATTTCTCATAAATACCTGCAGGTTTTGGCTCCTTTCCAGGCCGTTCCCCCTCCCCGTGTTCCAGCGCCCAAACCGCTCCAGCCCCAGCTTTGCTCTGATGGGCAACGTGGAGCTTTTCCTTTGGCTTTTGCCACCGTGCAGCTCCAGGAGGAGCAACTCCTGGTTACTTCTTATATTATTTCATGGCACTTATTTTAACAGCTATTATTATTTAACACCTATTATTTTAACAGCTGGCATGCTCTGCAAGCAGCATCTCCCAGCATGGCACCACAGGGTCACACAGCTCCCCTCTGGTCCTGGGGAACCCGGGGGGTCCCAGAGGTGTAACCGAGCTGTGCCCTGCAGGTACCTGATCCGCTCCGACCCGCTGGCCCACGTGGCCAACGACGGCCACAGCCGCAAGAGCAGCTGCAGCAACAAGCTGGGCTCCAGCAACCCCGAAACGCGCGACGAGACCCAGCTGTGAGCGGCCCCCCCGCGCCCAGAGCCCCTGCCGGGGCCACAGGGCTCCGGGACAGGCGGCGGAGAAGAGGACGGGCAGCCGGGGGGGCCGGAGGAAGGCCATGCCCAGCCTGGCTCTGCGCCGTGGGAGGGACGCCCGGAGCCCCGGGAGGGGCAGGACAGCCGGACAGACCCACGGCCGGACAGACCCACGGCCGGACAGACCCACGGCCGGGCAGACCCACGGCTGGACAGACCCACAGCCAGACAGATCCACGGCTGGGCAGACCCACGGCCGGACAGACCCACGGCTGGACAGACCCACGGCTGGACAGACCCACGGCTGGACAGACCCACGGCCGGACAGACCCACGGCCGGACAGATCCACGGCCGGACAGATCCACGGCCGGGCAGACCCACGGCCGGGCAGACCCACGGCTGGACAGACCCACGGCTAGGCACACCCGTGGCTGGACAGAGCCACAGCCAGACAGACCCAGGGCCGGACAGACCCCCCAGCCGGCGGCAGCGCCCCGTGGATTTTAACTTTTTATACCAATACCGCAACTAGTGAGCGAGTCCGCGCTGGGGCCGGCGGGACGTGGCTGAGCCCAGTGCCACGTGTCATGGTGCCAGTGCCACAGGTTTGGTGTCCCCCCACAAGGTGCAGGTTGGTTGCGTTGGGTGGGGCCGGTGAACCTGAGAGCAAAACTGCCCGAAACCCTCCTCCTCCTCCTTCACCAGGTGGTCCCCCTGGGTCCCCAAAGTGCTGCTCTCTCAGCCAACCCCTGTTCGTCGCCCTCCGTTGGGTTTCTGTGCCGGGTGCCGTGGGATGGGTGGGATGGGGCGGTGCAGCCCCCACGGGTGCCACGGCAGGGGCTGCTCTGCCCTCCGGCGCTTTGTGGCGTCTCACAAACCAAACCACGCCGAGCCCGGGTGACCAAAGCCGTGCGGTCCCCACGGCAGTGCCTCCTGGCACACGTGCCCTGCCTGAGCCCTGGCTGCGGGCACGGTGCCCCCGGGTTTGTGTCCCCTGCTGCTGCTGCTGCTGCTGCTGCCGGGGGGATTCGGGGATCCTTGTCCGGGGGGTGGGATGGGGCACAGTGGCCAGGCCCACGCACCGTTGGCTGTGGTGGTTTGATGTCTCAGCCCAGCCCTTTCCCCTCCATCCAGGAGCAGTTTGGGTTCCAACCACTGCCCCCCCACCCCCCACCCCAAACATTTGTCCCAGTCATGGCTTTTCATCCTCCCCCTCCCCACGGTCATGGATCAGTGACACCGTTAAGGCAGCGGGTTCTGCCTGTCCCCCCCACCCACCATGACCCCCCAGCAGCTCCAGCCATCCCTGTTTGACTCTATCCCCCCATCCCCGTGGCTTTGCCTGCAGCAGAGGTGCATGAACGTCCAGCATCGCCCACCCGCGGGGACCCGGCGGCAGCGGAGACACCAGATGTATTTTCCATCTATTTTTGCACACGTGGAAAGGGTTTATTTGCCTGCCAAGTGACTAACTAAGGCAGGGGTTAACTTTATATACTTTTGTGTTCATATTTTAAGACTCCAATGTGGTTGGGTTTTTTTTTTGTTTGTTTTTTTTTTTGATTTAACAAGAAGCCTGGAAAGCACAACGTGGCCATGAAATCCCATCGGCATCCAGCTGAACGGTTTGTTGCCATTAACATCCACTCCTTCCTCCCCAGGACAACCCCACTAAATGTTTACAGGAAAAAAAAAAGAAAAAAAAAGCCAAAACCTGCTTAAAATGACAGTTTTAAACAGTTGGGGAGATGCCCTGGGGCAGCCCCAGCCCACAGGGATTTGCTGCCCGTCCTGCCCGTGGCGCTGGGGGAGAATTGGGGATGCCCAGGGTAGGACCTGTGCCAAGGTAGGACCTTGAGAAGGTGTTGAGAGAGACCTGCTGCGCCTGGATGGGGTTTTGGGGGGCCTTTTTTTATTATTTATTGTTGTTTTTTTCCTGAAGTGCTGGTCAGGAGGCTCTGGGTGATGCCACATCCCGGGCTGGGAGAGGCACAGCAGGGAAAAGCAATGAGTCCAACCCTCCCTCTCCACTGAGCTCTGGGCACAAACAGAACTGTCTCTAATGGGGTTTTTTTGGGGGGTTGTTTTGTTTGCCTTTTTTTTTTCCAATTATTAATTTCGCATCTATTTGGTTTAGGCAGATCCGTGTTTTATTTATTTCTGTTTGTAACTTCACGGGCCAAATCTGTCACTTCAAGTGAAAAAAAAAAGAAGTTGTAGGGTAAAAAGGGGGAGGGGTTGAAGTGTTAAAACACACGTTGGCTCTGTGTCGATGGAAAGCCTCAGGGTGCTCAGATCCCCCCAGAAATGCTTCATTGAGCATTTATATATCGAATTGTCTACATTTGAGACAGAGCATCTTCCAAACCCCACATTTTCAAGGGAGAGTGGAACAAAGCAGGGTCCCAGGTTTAAAAAAAAACCCCAAATCCCAAATAAAATAACAGATGTGATTACCTGCATGTGTTTACTCAGAATATATGATTTTTAGGTGGTTTTTTTTTGTTTGCCTGGCTGCTGAGGTGTGGGACAGGGTGAGCACAGTGCTGGTGGGGGTAGAGAAGCAAACAGAGCTCCTCAGCTAAACCCTCTCGTTTCAAGGCACTGAAATTCCTTTAAAAAAACTCTTTTTTTACTTTAAATTACTTGCTTTAATTTACTTTAAATTGCTTTAAATTGCCCTCCCCAGCCCCAAGCAGCCAGGTCAGCCATGTGGCCCAGTCGATGCTCCAGAGGCTCCGTCGGAGCGTTGGGTCCCTCTCCGGGCACACGAGACCCTTAAATTCCAGGAGATCATCGACCTGAGAGGAAACCACAAACCAGAAGGACTAAAGGCTCCCTGTGGTTTGTGATGCCGCCAGAACAGCCTCGATATTCCTGTATTTTGGGCACGTCCAGTGTATAAATCCCTGGATTCGAGGCGGGAGCTCCCCATTCCGCAGGTTGTACAATTTCCAGCCAAAGTCCTCCCGGGATGGAGGAACAACATCCCCTGTGGATAATTCACCCGTGGGCAAGTGTGAGAACCACTTCATGTTTCTTTTCCTAGTTCTTTAGCCTCAGTACTAATGTAAAAACAAAAGTGTTTTATTTTTCTGACGGTCCTGCAAAGGTCGGAGCGGCCACAGGAGTCGTTTCTGCTGCCAAAGGGGCTGTTCGGGAGAGGAGCACAAGGACCTTCCACCGATGGCTTTTGCTTCCAACCACTTGGAAAAAACCAAAAAAACCCAACAAAACCCCTGATTTTTCTGAAGGAAAATAGTTGTGCTCCAATGCAGGGGCAGGCCAGGCCCTGGGGAGCTGCAGGAACGAGGCCAGCTGGGATCTCTTGGGGTTTTCCAGCAGCATGTTACGTGTCCACTAACGTTCAATATGGACTCAATCCATGTATCCTGCATTAAACAATATTACCAGTATATTTATTTCCTGTTATACCCCTTTTTACTTAATCTCTCTAGAACATGTTTGTATTCCGAGGTCAGCTCCTGCATGGATCTGGTTTTTTTTTCCAGCAGCAACAGCGGGTGAAACTCCCGCCTTTCCTCTCGGAGACCGAATTTTGGGAGCTGTTCCGGGACGCAGCCAAGGGGGGAGAGGGTTTTGTACAATTACTGTGAAGATGCTTCACATTTCTGTAAAGATAAATGACAATAAAAGAGCTGCATGCAGCAACAGGACAGACTGCTGTTGGATTTTTTGATTTGGTTTGGTTTGTTTTCTGGGAGCGAACATCACTATTTTAAAATCCGGGGCAAAACGTGGCTCTAAGGGAGCCTCAAATCAGCTCCTCCGAGCCTGGGACGCACCAAAACTTGATTTTTCAGCCTCAGCTTTTAAAGCTCTTCGGATCTGAATGCACAAAGGGCAGCTTGGGTTGCCTGGTGTGGGGCTGTAGCAGTTAAACATCGTTTAGTTAATTGATGTAATCCTAATTTTCTGTGATTTAATAAATTAATTAATTTTTGTGGGTATTTAACTAAGGGGTTTTTTTTTAACTGATGTTGTGCCAGGATTCAGTGCCTGTTCTTCCACCTCCCAACACTCAGAAATTTCTCTCTGACTCCACAGTTTCTGTTTTTTCCAGTAAAAACCAAACATTTCTAGAACAGGCTCCACCCATACCCAGGGATTTTAACCTGGAGATCAAATGCAGGTAAGCAGAGAGTGGTTTTATTCAACATTTTAAGCAAATACTGTAAAAATCTATTTATTTAAAATCATACAGAAGGGCACAAACAATATCCCTCAAACAGGGAAGGGAATTCTGGGATTAACAGGTGGGAAAGCTGGAAGTGAATCAACCCAAGGCAAGCAGGAAAAAAAATCCCTGTTAAATCACTTTTTAATTATTGGCTTTAAACAGGACAAATCTGGACATGGAGCACAAATTCCTGTCAGTTTTCCAGGACCAGGTGAATGACAATTATTGCTCCCAAAATCAGGTAATTTTATCACCACAACCAGCAGCTCTTGCTGCATAAAACCCCATTTCAGGCTGCAGAACAGGATTTAATATCAAGTATAAAGGGCCCTTCGAGCTGCTCAGCAGTGGGTTCTTCATCTTGCTGCATCTTTTCCTCCCACTTCACCTTCCACAGCAACAGGCTCGAGAAAAGAAGAGGAACCAATGCTGCAAAATGAACCAAAATCTGCTTTAAAACTTTGAGGGTTTTTTTTTCCCACGGAGAGTTGAACTTACCACCCAGCAGAGCAAAAATGCAGCTTTTCGCACCCTCACTGGAAACTCGGAATCTTCACATCCCCCCCAAAACCAGCCCGAGCCTCAAAGCACCTGCAAGAGAAAGCTCAGAACAGTCAGGGAGATCTTTTGTTTGCAGAATAATTTGATATTGATGATGTTGCCAAACAAAAATCAAAGAAAAGAATGATTTTTTAAATTTATTTTTTTTACTTACTGCCCAGTAAGAGAAGTCCAGTGCCTGAGAGGTGATCTCGAATTAATTGGGTGATATATTTATTTTTCACGGTGTGGAAGTTCCTCCTGTAATTCTGGTATGTTTGTCCTGATGATCTGGGTGAGATTTATGTGGTTTTTTAATCAAAAAAACCCAAGTCAAACTCACCCTTTTTCATAGTTTCTGAAGCACACGAGGTGGATTAATCAAAAATAAAGCTTATTTTGCCCTCTCATAGTGGACAATCTCTTAAGATACATCTTTGGCTGCTGCAACAAGATATTAAAGCTGAATTCATCCATGGAAATTTTAAATATAATATAAATGTAACAACAGAATAATTACAGAGGGGTGAGAATAAATAATTCATTCATGTTATTTTTACTTTACAGCCTGAAACGGGTTTAGGAAGGGCAAACTCTGGATTTCTACACTCAACTCCCCAGGGCAGGGGGGACAAAAAATCAGATTTCTTTTCTTTGCACACTCAACCTTTCCAGCAGCTTCTCCAGGGCTTTAAAAACAAGGCAGTATTTTCCAAATTAAAGATTATTCTCGAACTCTTCCTCCAGCAGATGAAAATGAGACAAGGACACGTCAACTACGAACACACAGAGCACAGGAACACACAGACTGATGGATGAGCTTGAGAAAAAGAAACTGCACTTCAAAGCACTTTAAAGATGCCCATTCTTGTGCTGGTTCTGGGGGAGAAACTAATCCCAAAAAATCAAGATTGGTCGGAGACGGAGCTGCCACTTTCTGCTCCTCCCGGGAAGCACAAGCAGAACCTCTGGGAGCAGCTGGAAGCTTTTTTTATCCCAAGTTCTGCTAAGAGGGAACAACCCCTGGCTCCAGCTAATCCTGGGGAAATCCAAGCTCAACAAACAGCTTAAGCTGCAAGCCACCAAATCAATTCTGTTCATCTGCAGATAATTATTCCATTTGTCCAGGGAGGGAACAGGTAATTCCCACACGTTTCACAGATTGACACTCTGCTCTCCGGTGGCTCTGGAAGGACAAAATCCCAGATTCTCTCAGCAGGGGTTTTCAGAGGTGACAGCAGCAAACAAGGTGCTGACACCATTGTCCCCTGAGTTGCTGGGGTGCAGATCACCTCATTCTTCCTGCACGTGGTTTTCAGTCGTTAAAAGCGAAGGATTGAACGTGATGTCACTAAAACCCCAGTCGGAATTCCATAAAATCAACCCCAAAATCAGCACTAACAAAGCTCTGGAGTCACAGTCCTACTGGAGCTGAAATTTGGAATTATCCAAACAGTTCTGTAAGAAAATACTTCATTCTCCCTTCCACAAAACACTGTCTGCCTTTGCCTCCTCACAGGGACAGTTTGCCCACATTCCCTGCGCATTCACCCAAAAATTCTGTCCTGTTCTTACAAGCTTCTCTCTCTCCCTGTGTCCAGACTAACACCCTTTATTCCTTGCCAAGGTATTTCAGATTAATGGTTTGGGGTTTTTTTATGATAACTAAACTAAAACTCAAGATTAAATTTCAGGTAATTGAGTCGGAAAAATCACAATTCTGCCACTGACCACACAGATCAACCACCAGCAGCCAAATCCAAGAGTCTGATGGGACAAATCCTTATGAGGAAATAAAGGCCTAAACTATTTCCCAGTTTTCTGAAAGCCTTTTGGTCCATTCTTGCACACTGCAAGCAGGGTCAGGAGAAAGAAGCTCTGGTCATTAAATTCCTGCAGCTCCTCCCAGGTGAAGCTTTACTGAAGCAGAACAGCACATCTTTAAAGCATTATTAGTTCTCTGAGGGGATGGAGTGTCACACCAACAAAAGTACACGTGAAATAAAAAGGAAATCAGTTAATGGTTTTTATTAAATTTCAGTGTTTCATAAAATAAATATGGTTTATAATATCAAACAGTGAGAAATAAAGCACAAGCATGGAAAGCATGGTAACAAAAGTTACACTCATGACGGTGTTTAATACTCAGCACTTTAGAAACCATAAAGCCTTTAATTATTTACAAGCAGCAAACTATCCAACATCATTTACAAAGTTGCAGCAGCCTAGTCAGGGGAGGACTGGAAGGGGGGGGAAAACAAGGAGAGAGCACACTGGAAGACCTTCACTCGGCCCTACCTGCCCAGCACTTCATCCCATCGCCCAATTCCCACCGTGTACAGATCTCTCTGTAATTCCATCATCTCAGGCTTTCCCAATTCCACTGGCTGGAGCTCAGAGCTCATCTCGAGGATGGTGCAGGGCCTTCTGCACTCCAGGGACACGTATTCAAGTAACACTTCAAAAGGAAAGGGAACATGTGCAAACCAAAGTCAGAGCCCCCCCGACCCCCGGGGCGGTCGCGTCAGACCCACGGAGGAGCAGATTAAATTAGGGAATGGCCACAGGAACCTGCTTGGGAACCAGCTGGGGCCGAGGGTGACACATGGGAGGATTCAAAAAGAAAAAAAAAAAGAAAAAAAAAGAAAAAAAAAAAAGGAACTGCAAATATATACCCTGTTACCACAGACAAAAATTTAATCTGCTGAAACACAAAGACTTTTAAGGTCATAACTCAAGATTTAATATTTCAACATGAAAAGAAATCCAAGCCATTCGACTTATTTGGGCTTTTGAAACAAATGCAAATGTCTCTGTTTAAAAATCGCTTTCAAATGAGAAAAACAAATCAATATATATTAATATATCACCCAAAATAAAAAACATAACACACTCTTCATTGTAGAGCATGCTGCTCATTCAGAATAAAGACAGGACAAAGAAAGTAGAATTACATTTCATGATGTAATAAAAACATTAAAATCTGTGATCATTAAGTGCACCATCGTACAGGAGTAGCGTGCTCAGAGTGGAAATGTTCTATACCTACCAGAATCCACCTTTATTAAAGCAAACAAATCTTTAGGACACTGCCTGAAACTGAAATCAGTAATCACTGTGCTCCATTGCCTTAAGCTGCAGTCAGGCACATTCCAGCTATAGCACCTGTTATGCCTCTTCATGATTGTATTCCAGAGATCTTTACACTTGTGAACAATTATATTTTTTTAATATTTTTTTTTGTTTTAGAAAAAGACTGGCTTTTGCAATCCTTGCAATGCTTATCCTAAACAGATACTGCAAGTAAACTCTGTTCTGAGCAGCACAAGTCTGGGGCTGTTTTTCTTTCAAGAAATCTGAGAGCTGGACTTTTAACAGTTGGCAGTAGATACAGTACAACAACTGGATGTATTAAACAGTTCCTCCAAAAAGTCTGAAAGGAAGATTTTCCCTAAAGACTGGTTAAAAAAAAAAAAAACCAACCAAAAAAAACCCCAAACCAAACCCAAAGCACTTCACCCAAGATCTGTTCAATCCTCCTACCGCAGTTCGGAGCTCGCCAACTTTTGAGAACGACAGGAGAAAAAAGGAGGGAATGAGGTGGAGAGGTGAGAGAATTAAATTATTCCCAATTTGTACCGATGAAAAGCTTCAAGTAAAAGGAAATCCACTTGTTAAAGATCTTGCTACATGCACAGTCCCTCGTCAGCTGAAAGCCACAGTAGTTCTAGCATTGAGTGTAACAGCAGGTTGATCATCCGTAAAAAACACTGGCAAGGTTCCTTCATCCTCGAGAACTCGCATCCACCGTTCCTGTCCCGAAGCTTCTCCCAAAGCGTTTATGGTTCCGCACGTCTCGTTCCAAACCGGAGCAAAGCGGTAAACGTGTCTTCTCTCGCTGCAATCCCAAGGGAGCAGATCCTCTTCCCGGGGAGCCGGGTGTCATTTCCGAGTCTGGCTCTTCTTTGGCACTGCGGGTCGCTTGGCCTGCCACAAGTGGTTATGGATCGTCAGGGCGTCCACGCTCACGGACATGGTTTTGGCCGGAATCACGTTAAACTGTTTTCTGTCCGAGCTGTACTTATAGAGTTTGTCAATCATCTTCTTGGTGATGCTCTTTGGCCCCGTTCCTGTCAGCTTGTAGATCTCCTCCGTGTCGGGGTAGTAGCAGTAAAGTGCTCGGAACTGGCAGCCGGCGTCGCGGAACAAAATGATGTAGTGGTTGGCATCACATTTTTCTAGTTCCTGCATTATAAAATAAATAAAAAAAAAAAAAAAGAGGAAAATTCCCATGTTATGCCCAGCTTCAAGCTTGCACTTCAGAGCTGAATAGCTGTTTTCAGTAACTCTGATTTTCAGGCCTTTTATAAACTTACAAGGGGAACTGTAAATAGAGGGTCGTGTTTTCCACGAGCCCCACACTCATGGGAAGGAAAGGATCCTCCAGCACAGGCACATTTTAAGAAATGGAATTCATACAACACACCAGTGGGACTACAGAATTAGCATTACAGACACATTTGGTGGTGAGGGCATTAATAATTTTCATGTTTACCTCTAATATTGAATTCTTATGTGGTTCATTCACTTTTCCAGCAAGACAGCAGTGAGATATAGCGTTGTGAATAATAGGCTTGTTGGATTTGCTGCTGGGTTCCTTAAATAATTTTGGACCTAGGGAAGACAAAAACAAGTTAAAATTATTTATCCTGCACTTATGAACATTAACATTTCACTCATAGTGAAAAAAAAACCCTCGTTTTTCTTCCAGAATGACTGACTTTTAGAGATATTAAACAGAACAAAATACAGCTGGCAACTTCTCACAAGTCACAGTGTGTCACATCAAACACATCACGGGGTCTTCTGACCTGGTATTCCTAACAAACAAACAAACACACAAACAAAATAGGCACCTATGTATTCTGCCACTGAAGCAATAGAAGATGCTGTGGAAGCATTTTCCCAGTCTCTCTCTGTGTTCCTGCTGGGATTTCTGCTCAGAATGGGTAAGGACTCCATTGATTCAACTCTGGGGGGGAGAGAAATAAAAAGTTTTATGCCAAGATTTTGGGTTTCGTCCCTCTAATCTCACATAAATTCAGCAGCTGCTGGCCCTGAGTGGAACAGGCTATTTATTCTTCCTTATCCTCCCCAGAACAGTCTGATTCTCCCTGCGAGGTATCAAAGCAAAACTCTAACTCCTCTGGGAGAAAACAGAACAAAACTGCAAGTCTGTACAGGGCACTGGGGTTGGCAGCCACGTAAAACAGATGAATTCCCCCGTCACTTTGTGCCTCTGTGCCAGTGAGCTTCAGCAAACAGCACTGAGGCCCAACTGGCACCACAGGGAATGAAGTGCAGCCTGGCCCTACCTCTGCGAGGGGGTGCCACCGGAGTGAACACTCTCAGGCTCAGTTGTCGCTGCTGAGGCCAAAGACAGACTGGAACCAGACTGAGCACTGCTCAAATTATCAGCTGCAAAACAGAAGAGAAACTGTCAGTCAGGCACGTTTCGTTCCAGCACATCTGCAGACTGAGAGCCAACAGCCCCAACCCCTTACGTGTGGAAGAGCACTTCGTTCCCGAGTCGCTGTAAGACTCTTCACGATGGACCGACTTTGGCCTGGGTTTTTTGGGCTTGGATTTGGGCTTTCCAAGCCCTTGCTCCTCCAAAATTTGCTGCTGTTTTTTCCTTAGATACTCCTGCTTGATAAGTTCTCTCCGAGCCTTCTCCTCCTCTTTCCGTATCCGGTCCTCCTCGGCTTTGCGGCTGAAAGGCAAACGCACCGGAATGTTCAACGTGGAACAGTTTTCCTCATCTTTAAAATAGAAAGAAACATCCTTTTCTAGGTGTCATTACCGAGCTTCATCTCTCTTCTGTTCCACCTCGGCCTCCAGCTGCTGTTTGCGCAGCCGAGCCTCCTCGGCTTTGCGCTGCTGCTTCAGCAGGAACGCCGCGCGCTTCTTGGCCAGCTCGTCCTCTGCCTTCTGCTCATCCTGCAAAATCCAAAGGGATGCAGAGTTTTAGGGAATACAGGATAATATGTGAAGCTGGACATCATAGGGTTTCCTCAGATCTCCCTGGAATCCTCAGCAAACATCAGCTGTTACTTTTGGAAATCTTCACACGGAGCGTAAACCAGAATTTTATGTTGCTGAAGAAAAATTTAAGAGATGGTTTCAGTGTTCCCTTAAGTCTGTGAGGAGATAAAAAAGGGGCTCATCTTACTCTGACTTCGTTTTAGGTATGTTTAAAGATCACAAAACCTTCTAGGGCTGCAAAGTACAATGCCACTATCACGTGGGCCAGGATGGACAGCACAAACAGCCCAGTGGAATCATGATGAGACAACTTCAATCACACTATCAAAACCCAGCAGTTCGATTCACTGAGATTGAGACAGCCTAGTCTGACCTTTTTGGAAGAGAAATTAAAAGTATCATCATGTCAGCACATTTGGGGTATTTACAGTAATCACTGCTAAGCACAAATTAACACACTAAATGTTCTGAGAGCAGTTCTGACCTCAGTGGAAGGAACAGAAACATTATTTGAAGAACATCCAACCCAGCAATGTAAGAAATACCACTGTACTAAAGTCACAATAGCCTAACAACCCTTTCCCTAAGCCAGAGTCAGGTGTGAAATCAGAATAATTATTTAAATTTAATACTTACTGATCACAAGCCATTACAGGACAAAACCAAAAGCTGCATTTCTTCCACTGAATATTCTAATTTTTCATTTGCATGTACAATTGTACAAGTAAATCCTCCTTGACTTTTAGGCTGCTCGAAATCAAGAGAAATTTGGGTGCAAATGGCAAAAAAAAATCCCCAGTTCAGCCTCCCAGCTCCCAGACAAGTGTCTCAGTCTGCTCAGCAGGCTTTGACTGGGTATCTGTGTTCTGTCAGAACATTTTCTTTCAGCTGAAACAGATTCACAGGATGCTGAGATTTCAGAATGGTAAATTCCTTCCTTGCATTCTGTGATTCTTTTTTTTCAAGTATTTACAACATGTTTTCTGTCTCTCAGACAGAAAAAAGAACTCAAGGAAAGAGAAGAAAATCAAAGTTCTTCCTGGTTCCCAGTAAAGCAAAAAAGCACCAGGATTTCATACATTAAGTCAAAACCCTCTTTTTCCATGAGCAATTATTTTCCAGTGCAGCTTTTTTATATCCAAATGCTGCAAGCAGTGTGTGCTGTGTGCCACCAGAATGCAGAACAACAGCCCTCGTGCTGGGTGAGGAGCAGTAACCAAAGAGAGAGAGAGGTAATAAATTTACCTTGAAGAAAAAGCCCACACCGGACTTCTGATCACCTTCACTGATCAGATCTGTGGAGCTATCCTGGTTTTCAAGTTCTCCTTCATCTGGAGCTTTCAAGTCAGACAAGTCCACCTCGATGAGGTTGGCTTTGCTTCTCAGCGGCTCCTCCACCGGGACGTTCTCTTTGCCCGAGCCATCGGAGGAATTCAGCCCCGTCTCCTTGAAGCTGTTGTTCACCTCCTGGCTCATTTCAGACAGAATGTTGGCATCTTTGGAGGTGGAGAGGACAAGTGCCCTTTGATTGCTCTCGTCATGAAGTCTATAGGTATCAAAGAAACACTTCTCTTGAGAGCCACTCCCGAGGTCAGGACTCCCTTCCAAGCCGATTTCCGTGGGTGTCTTTGCCAAGCTGTTGGGTGGGAATGGTCTCAAATGGGGTAGGTTTTCTAGACTTGGTGTTGGGGTTTTAACCCGTGTTGAGTTTTGCTGTCTGTCTTTAGGGACTTTGAGATCAGCTGGTCTTCCTGACCGAGGAGTCCTCCCTTGGCCAAACCGGGGTGGCTTCCGCAGACTGTTCATTCCAGTTGGAGACAGGGGCTCCACAAAATGAATCGAAGGCTTTACCTTTTGGTCCTGAGAGTTATTACTTCTGGCTCCTGGTGATGGCACTGTTGGAGATTTCATAAGCAGCTCCTGTTGCTGGGAAATCTTTAGGATGGCCTGCTGAAGGGTGCTGATTGTTTCGTTCAGTTTTTCGATAGAAAGGTCACATTCATTTATGTCCACCTCAGTAACGTTGTCTTCTAGGAGGGCAACAGAAATGATTTTACTCTTTTCCAGATCATGTATAGCAGCAGAGTCTTTTGCTTTGTGCTGCTCAGCAAAAGCCAGGCTTTCCTGGATTTTGACTTTCGCCACTTCTGGGGAATCACTGAGCATTTCTTCTCTCTCCTCCTCCTTCCCAAGAAACTCCTCGGGTTTGGAACCCAAAGAAACTTCGTCCAAGTCTTCCCCGTTGTGCCGAGCGTACTCTTTTGCAAAATGTTCTGGTTTAAGGGGCTGTGGGCCATCGGGAGATTTCCCTTTCTTAACAACATGCAGGAAAGCTGCCTTGCCCAACTTTAGCCTCTGCCTTGCTGATAAGGCTTCCATCTTCTTCTTCTGAGCTTCTATGGCGCGGCGTTTCTCTTCCAGCTGCATGTGGAGCTGCACCAACTCCGAGGCCAAAAGGTTAACGTTATCTTTGTTCTGCCTACTGGGGCTTTGCTCTCGCTTCTGTTTCCACGTGGTCAGTGGTGCTGGGCAGCTCTCTGACCCATCTGGTGTGGTCTTCTGGGAGCTGCTCGTGCTGGACTTGGTCTCGTAGCTGTTGAGCCTCTGCAGCTTCCGCTCAGCGAAGCTGGTCATGCGGACGCTCCCGCTGGCCATGGACACGCTGCTCACCTGGGAGATGGTGCTCAGGCAGGGGCTGGAGCGCCCACTGGCATCATCCTTGTCCTCGTGCTCTTTCACCTTCATGTCCTCCTGCAGCTTTGCAGATTCTTCCTCCCCAATGTACTTGGTGACTATGGGATGGTCATCCATGACTGCCAAATCCTGCTCGGCGTCTTCCATGTCCAAGAGATCCGACTCCGAGTCCTGTCTCACCATAGTCCAGGTCGTGTCCTGAACGTGCAAATTGAGTCCTTTCACATAACTTAAATTGACTTTGCTCGTTACCTCATCATCAGGTTTAGCAGCATGAAGAAAGAATCCTCCAGTGGATACCTCCTGAGAGGAAGGATCTAAACTGCTACTAGCCAAAGGTCTGGAAGCTTCTAAACCTGCTTCCCCCAGGGCCACTGGATCTGCAGAAGTGGGATCTGCAGCTGGAGTGTAATCAGAGCTAGAAATGGGAGTAAAAGTCCTATTGAGGTCGTGCTCCCCGTGACTGCTCGGCGCTTTCTTGCGGACCAAAGGCAAGTGTCCTTCATTCAACCTCTTGGTTACAAAACTCCTCTGCTTCCCCTCCCCACACTCGTCCTCCTTGTTGATGATCTGTTTTTCCTTGGCTGGTTTCAGAACTGCAGGCATTAAGGGCTCCAGGTAAAAGCTCTCTGGTTTGCCGTCCGAGGCGTCGCTGTTTGTTTTCGGGGACCACGCTGATGCCACTATGCTGGGCACCCTGGCCGGTGCATTCTGCACCTCCAGGTCACCACGGGTTGGCCTCTCCTCAGACCTGATAATTGCAATGAGCTCTTCATCCTCATCCTCCATCTCCACGTTGTTCAGCAAGCTCTTCCCGTTGGCTTTGGCCGCTGGAGGGTGGGGCTGGTTTTTTGGGGTTACATTGACAATGTTTGAAGCCAGACTGTCCTTGCTGATGGATCTGGCCAGGCTGATGCTGTCACCAGACCCGGGGTCCACATCAGTGCTGGCAGAATGATGAAGAGCAAACGGTGTTGGCTGAGACAGAGGCCTAGAAAAGATAAGAACAGTCCACTGACACTCAAGCCCAAAAAGTTACAATTTGTTGAATTAAAGACCACGATTCGGACAGCTAAAATTTTTGCTTTATTTTAACAATGCATCCTGTGTGAAGTGACCAGCAACACCAAGCAGCAACTTCAGATGCTTCCATTTTCAAGAGCGCTTCCTGAAAATCACATCTGATGGATTTCCAACTGCAAATCTAAAATCAGTCAGCTCTGAAAATGCACATTGAAACAAAAGAAAACAAAATTAAGGGACTGTCAGTCCAGTTGTAAGGCAGTGATACCACAGCACTGCAATCAGATTATGTCCTTGAGCAATACTGTAATACCCCAAAGGCCTCTCTCACCTGGGTTTCTTCTCTGGCCACGCAAGAACTGCCCCTCGTGGCTGCCCGTCCACCCGGGTGAGAGAATTCGAACGATGCCGCTGCCCTGCAATGGTTTTGGAATTGGTAACAGTTTAAAAATGGTCTTTAAACAAGCACTTTCACATTTAATGGCAAACACAGTGACAGAATCGGCTCCCTCCCCAACAGATGGCAGCAGCAAACAGACTTGCTGCAGCTGCAACCACAGACACAGCCAAAGCCTAAAAAAATTAAAATCCAGTAAGTTTCTTAAAAGACCTTGACAATCTTTTAATGCAAACAAAGATGATTTACTCAACATTCTCACCACTTGGCTTTAAATCACTCATACAAATGAACTTGTATTTTTATTGTTTTATTGATATCAGTGGTCACTGACAGTTGAAACACAAACTCAAGGTGGACTTACCAGGGCTGTCTTCTCCCTGTAAAGATTTTTGTTGCTTTTGCCTCAAAGGGAGCAGTGGATGGGAAGGGCTAAAGGCAGGGCTTCCTCCTTTGCCACTAAAGCCAGAAAAGCAAAAATTCATTACTACAAGACTTTTTTTTTCTAGAATGAGAAAAAATACCTAGTTATGAAGATACAACTGGTAATAGTTACCCTCGTCCTCTTTAAAACATCATAAAATATCACTAATTTGAAAGAAGTTACTTAAAGAGAAGAAAAGGCTTTCATGTATAACTAGACAAAGGTAAACTCATCACCTGAAATTAAACTAAGTTTCTAAACACATTACATTTAAAGTGTTGCTTATGTAAATAGCAAATTAGAGACAAAGGCTGAAATAACTTCTTGGTTGCCACCAAATTTGGGTGGGCTTAAAAATCTTGTCCCTAACTTTCCTGCACATCAGATCATGTTTAACTTTGTTTTCATGGAATCACAGACTGGTTTGGGTTGGAAGGGATCTTAAAGATCATCCAGTTCCATTCCTGCCATGGGCAGGGACACCTCCCACTAGCCCAGGTTGCTCCAGCCTGGCCTTGGACACTTGCAGGGCTGGGGCAGCCACAGCTTCTCTGGGCAAGCTGTGCCAGGGCCTCCCAACCCTCCCAGGGGACAGTTTCTTCCTAACATCCACTCCAGTTTTAACATTTCCCATTTTTCCCAAAGCAGAAGAGCTTCTGCCATGCTCCTGCAGGGCCTTATTGGTGCTGGCCAAACAAAGACCAAACATAACAGCACGAAACGTTCCCGTGAACTCGAGAACTGAGACCATTGCAAAGACCGACCGCTACTCAAATCCGCTCCGTTGGCAGCAAAGTGACACCCCGAGGCAGGGACTGAAGATAAAACAGCAAGAGGACACACTTACAGGTACTCAGGCTCCTCAGGGTGCAGGTAGTACCTGCTGCAGGCCTCAGGGGCTGTCTGGGCCGAGGGCTGCAGCTCTGCAGGGCTGGGACCGGCAGGACTGGCCATGAAACTGCGCTTGGTGGCGTTGGAAATGGGGACAGGGGGGCGGCTGCTCTTCTGCTGCATCACTGCTTTGACTGGGACACATTTACAACATTCATTTACATTATTGACAACTCACACTGGCCTTTAAAATGACAAAACACGACAGGGAGCTTTCAAATTGCAGTGTATTAGAAAGCAAACTTGACAACGCAACGCTAAAACAAAACCTCGAGCATTAAAAATGTGTATTTTCCGGTGACCTTAATGGGAAGAAAGTTTCAAATGAATAATTAATTAGTGAGTTTAGAGGAAAAATTTACCTGTTAGAAAATTAGCCATTCAAAAAAATTAGAACTCAGGTGGATGTAAGATTAGCTTTCTATTTTTACTGCTTTCAAAGAACCCCAAGTTGAATAAACTTTGGGTAGAAAGAAAGCTTGGAAGGAATCATCACCAGGAAACAGTTTCATTGCACTGTAAGTATTTTTTAAGTAACATGCTAACGTTTATCAGTGGTTAAAAACTTACCATCTTTTATTTCCTGAATATCTCTGGGTTGGACAAAGTCTGGTTTGACATTCTCAAACCACCAGAAGAGTTCTGCAATGAACACCATGACGTTAGGCTGGAACAGAGGAGAAGGGAAATTACACCTCACAAGAACAAAACCCTCCTGAGTTCCCCCTATTTCACTGAAAGAGATGCCCTTTGTTGTGTTTCTTACCTTCAAAACCAAAGGAGCATACAGCATGTCCTCCAAGGTGAGGTAAAAGCATTTGTTCAGGTACTCATTTGAGAACTCTCTCAAAAGCTGGATGTTATAGAGGCTGTCTGCTATTGATGTCACCTCCTTCAGACAGATATCTGGGAAGGGGAGAGGGAGGAGGAAGTCATGGCAGTGCTCCAAGGGATTAACCTTCCATCCCCACCTCCCAGAGACACCACAAACAGGAGCTTCCCAGACCATGCACCATCCTTGAGTATTTACTGGCTGCCAGGGACGTTTCTCTGCCTGTTCAATCCCAGAGGGACAGGAAAAGGGGGAAGAAAAGCACAGCTAAACCACTATCAATTCTGCATTCATTTTTGGCTCCACAGAGGATTCTGTCTGTCACAGCAACAGAGAAGGTAAGCAGGCTACAGAGAACACACAGAATGACAAAGTACAGAAGCAATTAAAATCAGACATCTTGATTTGCATATAATAAAAGGTTACTGCTAGGATTCACAGTGCTGGCTCCTCCTGAAAACACTCAGGAGCTCTGCAAGGTACAACATATCCGGGAATTTACAAACCAATATAAAATGTTGATCTGAAGAAGTGAATGCAAGAAGGACATTGAATTATTTTTAAAAACCCCACATTTTCTGGGGAACCCCACATTTTCATGTGAGAGTGACAGTTGCTGAAGACTGGGAGAAGCTATTTTAAAATCTAGATTCTAGACTCCTACAGAAAAACCTGAGAACAATCAGCTAACACTAGTGGACATGTGTTCCTTTTTTTTTTGCCCTATTAAAAACAAGCTCAGTTATTTGAGCAAAGAAAGCCATCTCACCTAAACCTGTAAAAGAAAGGATTCTTTTGTAGCTCATGATATCCAGGGCACAGTCTTCTAAGTGCAGTAAGTAAAAACACAAGATCAAAGACACTGATGCAGATTCTATATGTGATTTGACTCTGACTTGCCATAATCCACTACCTGTAGTGCTGCATTTTTATTTGATAATGTATTTCCTTTTTTTTTTTTTTTCCCCTTAGAAACCTTTATTACATACCATCCAGTTTCATTTGCTCTGGACAATAATAGTGTATCACAGCTAGAAGAGCAGCACCATCACTACCATCCTTCATCAGATCCTCCAGCAATGGGAAATAAGGTAATTGCCTGCTGGACAGATGGTCCCGTCGGTAACGCACCTGCCGAGAGAAAACAGGGGGTCACGTCATGCTGAAGATGCAAAAAGACAAGAGGAAAAAAAGAAGGGTCAAAAAAAAAGCCCCAAAAGGCACTTTTGTTAAGCTTTGAAACCTCTTTTCAGTGGATCCTTTATAGCATCTGCTCCAGTCAAACCAGCTGACAAGGGTGTGGTTTTCTCTCCACGGAAGCCAATTCTGAGGAATGTGGTGCTGCCTTTTAATCCTACAGTGGTTTGGGTTGGAAGGGACCTTAAGGTCATCCAGTCCAAGGCCCTGCCATGGGCAGGGAACCTTCCACTAGACTATGGAAGGTTCCCTGGGAGCAATCCATGCTGCTGGATTCCTCGCTTCATTCACACATTGTAATTCATGATAACCAATTGAAGTCAAAATCCTTCCCCACAGATGCATGAATGCAGCAGATCCAAAGAAAGAGACATGGATAACTACATGAAAACACTTAAAGCTTGGGCAAACCAAACCAAAACACAGCAAAAAATAATTCAGATGAGCTGGTGATCTCTCATACGATACCCACATCCACAGACAGCAAAGTTGCCTCAGAGAGAATCAGAACATGGCAAGGCAGACAAAAATAAAACCCATTTTCCAAAATGGTCAGAGAGAGGAGCAAGGAGGCCTTGACATGAACAGCAAAACCCTCCAGGATCTACCACAAATCAAAATCAAACTCTTTGGCAAACCAGGCCCAGCCCTGGGGGGATCTGGAGCTGCTGAAGCCGCTCAGCTGCAGAGCAGATCTTGGCACTGCCTCTTGCAGTTTTTGCAAGAGAAGTTCCCGGGTTGCTAATTCCTGATCACCCACACTGCCCTGCACTGGAGGCTGTGTCTGGCTCAGCAGCAAAGCAATGGGACAGCAGAAGCACAACAACTGCAGGGCCTGGCAGGAGCCCCTGTCAGTGCTGCCAAAACAGCCCCTGGCACTGCAGGGCGTTAATAACACTGAGCACTGAGCCCCCCGTCCTGTCTGACGGGCAGATACACCAACCGCGTATTTACCCATCAGAGGAGAGCTGGATTTTACCAATGGCATCCTACACTTTTCCAAGCCAACCTGGGAAAGCTCTCTAGACACACACACACACTCCTATGTGTCAACTTAGGATGGCACAGGCTGTGAAAAAATCTGTTCAGAGGAACGAAGGTCGCTTGGAGGAGTCAGAACCAGGTTCGCTTCTTTATTTGGCAGAAATATAAGCATGTTCTGTTAAGTTTCCCAAGGAACTCAAAGCTATCTCTGTGTTTAACACTGTTTTTTCCTGTCCTTTTACCAGGTGCAAATGATCTTTTTCCCCAGCCTGGAGCACTCCATAAATATGTAATGGGATGGGAATCATACTGTACCACACGAGCATATTCCACTGGTTCCAGCATGCAGTGTGATATGGCATGCAGCAGATCAGGCTTACACAGAGAGAAACAGTGAGATACAGGATGGTGGTTATTCAAACAGCAAACAAATCAAAAGGCATCAGCAACATCCATTATGCACTGGAAATGTGGGCCCTTGGCCTGGGAAAATAAGGTGTGCACGCTAAGGTGAACTGGTTAGGCTTCAAAGGGTCAGCATTTAGCCACTTGGAGTAAGCATATTAAAAATAAAAAAAAACACTTCAGAAGTTCTTTTGAAACTTTAATTCTTCCTATGTTGAAAGTAGGTAAAAATATTTCTTTTCTAATAGGCTTAAATAGAATTTAAAGTAACTGCAGTCAACGCTGAGAAGTAAAATCTCTAAGAATTCCTTGTTTCTTGTAGCTTTGGTGAAAAAAACCCACAAATTTGTCAAAGAGGGTTTTTATGGACTTAATGTAATTCCTTGGTTTTTGCTCAACTACTATTCTCTTAACCAGTCAGTCTTCTATACTGAAAACACTGAATTCCTCCTTATATTCTAAGATGAGTTTTGTTGGTTTGTTCCCCTCCTGCCCACGCACACAACTAAGGACATGAGTAAAAAAACCGAAGTTGTAGCAGCGAGAAAACCTCTATTCACTCCTTCCTTTGGTTCAAGTTTTTGCTGCAGCCCATGTATTTGGTTCAAACAAAGGACCAGGAGGCACCAGTGGGACTGAGGGAAGGCAGAGAGGTCACAGGGACAGGGAGCTGCCCCATCACACCTGCCTTTTCCAAGGGCACTGCTCTCCGGAATCAGCAACTGAGACAACAACTCCCACCTTCCCAGGGAGAAAATGAGGAACAGCAACTCCTGCAAGTGCAGGAGAAAGGGCAGCAAAGCTCAGGAAAGCAAAGGAACAAAGGAAAAGCTCTGCAAGTTAAAATATACCCAGAACACTCTGACAGAACAAAGCAGGATTCTATCCCACAAGTACAGTTCTGGTATTTTTTTATAAAGTGGAATTTTTTTAAAGAGTGGAATTGATATTCCATTTTCACACTTCAGCATAAAGAAAAACAAGTATTTTGCTCCAATGTGCAAACTTGTCTCCCCTCCCATCTGCCAGCTCAGCCTCATCAACCGGGCACACGATCCCAGCAACCATCACACGGGATCCAAACTGGCCTGTCCCATCTCCCCACCCCATCCCAAGGAACAACAGTCCTGACAGACTCACAGATCTGCACCAGAGCAGGTGCAAGAGCAGAGTAAGAGCATTATTTAAGCACAAACATCTGAGTGTCTTAACTATGGATTCCAAGATTAGGCAGCCGTCTAAGCCGACCAGCTTTGCCCTCACCTCCGTGCTGGGATCAGTCCCCTCCTCCCAACCAAAATCCAGCTCTTGCAACTGTTCCCTCTGCAGGTTTTTTCTGCTGCTGCTCCACCTCCCTCCCTCCTGCAGTGTGGAAGCAACTTTGAGATGCTGGGATTGTGCTGTGCAGTATGCAAGAAGCGTGTCATGGAAGCAAAGCCTGATGACCCAAAAGCTTACAATAAAATAAATAAAAATTAAAAAAAAAAGAAAATGTGTTTTTTCAAAGAGCAGCTAAGAAGCATTTTAATGGAAGCAAACACTCGGAGGAAGTTCAAAAAGCCATGGTTTTGTGGATGACAACTGGTGTAAAAGTAGTTCACTTACAGGTACTAATTTCCAATACCATTTGGAAGGAGACTGCTCAGGAAGCAAGGAAAGGAAGGTGGGAATAGGAAAGGAACATCAGCAATGCAAGTTAAAAGCAGTAATACTTAAATGCACTTCAGCAATCAGCACTTTCATATTTTAGAGGGGTTGTAGCCTAGAAATTTAAAGATATTAAAATGAGCCCCAAGAGTCAACAGGGTCAAATAATTAAAGGGATCCTTCAGACTATGCATCAACTTGTAAATTAAACAGCTCTTTAGCTCCTTATTTTTGAAGGCTATTAATTTCCATAAAAGGCACTCATATGAAAATTAAACAATTGTGCCTTTTTCAAATGTCACACTTTGATATCCTTTGTCCAATAATGCAAATTTGAAGAAAGAGAATATTATTTGTAATTTATGAAATCATAAATTGGGAGCTCAGAGAGCTGACAGACATTATGTTTGACATTCTCCAGAAATGAAAGTGTGCTATATTTTGCAATATGAGTGCATTGTGATATAATTTCAAGGGGAAAAGCTGGAAAAAACTACAAACACACACATATAACATTTGAATGCCAAGAGTATCCTTACTGGACAGAACCTGAATAAGTCTCTGAATATACATTAGACAAATAACCCATGCAAAAAAAAATATGCCCCAAAAGCTTTCAAAATATATAAGATATATTTTGTGCTGTGAAAGCTGAGTCACATTTACCCATGTACAGGTGATGCAAGTTACTTTAAGGTGAAACAAGTTGTTTTCATCCAACTGAAACTTAAAGGAAAGTTTAGGAAGATACCAGTGGGCTCCAAAGGTAAGGAAGGGCACTGATGACAAACATAAACCCAGCTGGATGCACAAAACCTCAGGAGTTTTGAGGGCTGGAGCCCTCACATTTCTCTGACAAAGAAAATACTGATATTTAAATCCATTCATCATCAACACACAATATCATGACTGAAGACAAATTTGTGTTACCTTTTGATGCCCTGGACTTTCCATTAGTTGCTGTTTTAATTTAATCTCCTTCTCTGTTATCTCTCTCATTTTAAGGTTCACCTGAAAGGACATTGCATAGAAAGTGTATTAAAGTACATCTGAGAACGTTTCCACAAGTCAAGTGTTCTTCCTCCCATGGAATGGTCAATCCATTCTACAAACATTAAAATTCATAGAATAACAAGTTGCAACAGTTTTCTAGAGCAACTCTCTATTAACAGTAGCTGTAATCACAACTAGGGAATCCTGGGTTTGCAAGGAGACATTCTCCTTGGAATGTGACTCTGGTGTCACTCAGGAGGGTTGCAGTAACTTAACTGCTGCCCTTGGAAAAGTTTCAGGATTTCTGGTGAATGTGTTCAAGCTGGTCAGAATTAACTCCACCCTGTTATTTAACATGAAACAATGGTTCACCCAAAAAACACCCACCTCACAGTAGCCTGTCTGAAAATAAAGAACCCAATTTTTACAGTTCCTAATTATCTTCCTTATTTTAAAATTCACCAGCTTCACTCATCCCTAAGTAAAAGGAATTACAAAAGTGGAAAGAGGTGATAGAAATGCACCGGTGAAAAAGATGGAAGGAAGACACTCATCAGAATAGTTTTAAATATCTGAAAAGTGATAGTAAGAGACAGTCATGCTTCCCCCAAAGTAAGTATTACCTTGTTAATCCAGAAAACCATTGCATCCTCCAAGTCATAGGGCAGTTCTTTAGAGGCACTGAACGTAGAGAAGCGCTTGACACTCGCCACCACCTTCTCAATGCTGATCATTTCCACGGTGTAGGCCATCATGAGAGCATCAATCATTGCCATATGAGAACTCTGAAAGGGGAAAACGAGGAGTATGGAAAAATCAAATCCCTTTTAAAGACTGGTGGGAAGTAAGGCAACACACAGGTATCCCAGGAATGGCAGGTGGTGCAGGGAGTTCAGGAGAATTTATTCCAAAGTGGAGAACACTGGATTTACAAGGGAAAACTTCTAACAGTGCTGCAAAAAGCACTGGGCCTGAGAAAGACATGCCTCCTGTTCTCTTCCAGGCCTTTATCTTCGTTACATCTGAGGGTTTATCTCTCCTCCTACCAGAGAGAGACTGGAGGCTTCCTCTGGAATCCAGAAGGAAAAAAAAACCATCCACCTGTCCTTGAGAAAGGTACTTCTCCTTAGGCTTCCTAAGCAAAACAAGCCCTAATCTCCTCGTTACAGATCTTCCAGCAGGGTATCTACACTTACAGTGCCGTGTTCCAACTGTATTTAAAATCAAAAAACTCCTGAACTTTGCGACCTAGAAACGACGAGCTCTTCCCTCCTCTTCCCATTTTAACTAGTGTTTAAATAAAAGGCAGCTCGTTAGTGGATTTAATTAAGCTCACCATTTTGATTGGTGCCGAGCCCAGATCAGACTCAGACACAGGTGTGTCATCGCTCTCCATGACGTAAATCCCCTTCCGAGACAGCGCCTGGATGACGGACTGGTGGCCCTGCAGAGCCGCCACCTGGTCGCCCTTGAGGATGAGGCTGCACACGCGGCAGTACAGCTCGCTGGACAGCAGCAGCTTGATCACCGGGGGCTTGATGTGCTCCTGCTCGTACTGGTCGATGTAAAACGGGTCCTTCAGCTCCTCGGGGACGTTGTCTGAAACAGCAGAGAAAAAATCTGGTTACTGTGTGTTAGTGGGGTTTGATTTTCTTTGGGAATTATAACTGTTTAGAGCATTGGCTAAAATAGAGGGACAGTGAGCACGGAGTGGCTGGAGAGAAAGGGACCTGGGGGTGCTGAGTGACAGCAGCTCAACATGAGGCAGGTGGTCAAGAAGGACATTGGATCCTGGCTTGGATCAGGAACTGTGTGGCAGGAGGAGCAGGGCAGTGATCCTGCCCCTGTGCTGGGCACTGGTGAGGCCACCCCTCGATTGCTGTGCCCAGCTCTGGGCCATCAGTTCATGGAGGGGCTGGAGTGTCCAGAGAAGGACAACCAGGCTGGGGAAGGGTCTGGAGCACCAGTGCTGTGAGGAGGACTTGGGGTTGTTGAGCCTGGAGAAGAGGAGGCTCAGGGGAGACTCATCACTCTCTCCAACTCCCTGACAGGAGGTTGGAGCCAGATGGGGGTTGGTCTCTTCTCCCAGGAACCAGCAGCAGAACAGGAGGGCTCAGTCTGGAGCTGTGCCAGGGGAGGTTTAGTGCCAGGGGAGGTTTAGGTTGGATATTAGGAAGAAATTCTTCACAGAGAGAGTGATGAGACATTGGAATGGGTTCCCAGGGGGAGTCACCATCCCTGGAGATGTTTAAGGACAGACTGGATGTGGCATCAGTGCCATGGGCTGGGTGACAAGGTGGGGTTGGGTCACAGGTTGGACTGGATGATCCCAGAGGTCCTTTCCAACCTCGCTGATCCTGTGATTCTGTGGAAATGCTCTGGGCCTCAGATGGGCACCACTGACATGTATCTTCAAAGCAAAATCTCCAGCTGCTCGGAGCAATATCCCAAAACATCTGCACACAGCAACAGCACAACTGCAAGGCTCAGTCACCGCCACACTGAACGAGAAAACAAAGCCACCAACTGGTTCTGAACTGCCAAAATTCATCAAAAGACCAAAATATCGGACTAAACCTTGAGCACTTCACAAACAGTTTGCAAACCAGCCGGGTCTCCAGTGAGCTGATGGGCTGTTTTTTTGACAAGAATGTATTGTAGCTTTTTGGCCTTTAAATGAAAATTCAAGCCTAGAAAGCAAACCCACTCCACTGGGATTAAACAGGAGCTTTAAAAATTAACTTCTTTTGGCTTGGCATGATTTTCACAGGTTGTATTAGGATTTTATCTAACTGAACACAGATCCTGAGTAATTTGAATGCAAGTTAAAATTAGCAACACAGAAGACCTGACCCTTGCACACCCCCAACCATAAAGACACTTTTGCTGCTGCCCAGGAGAGAAAGGCATTGACAACAACTAATATTCCAGTCACTCTAAATATATCTCAGAGGTTTCAAATCCATCCCAAAATAAATACTTTTACTCATATTCAGTAACCAGCTCAGGAGCTATTGATCTTTATAATGGCTTAGCAGGAATAATGAGAGTCTGCAACCCCAAGAAAAATATTTTCCAGCCTCAGGTGTATTGTCTTAATAGAAAGCTGACATTTCCTAATTTTCAGACATAAAATTCTATCTAATTCTATCCAGTCACTCTGAATATCTCTCCCCAAAGTCACTCCAGTGGTTCATTTTAAATACGGGTAAAAGAATTATTAATTTACTTTTCATTCAGCTCATTACCAGAAGGATTCAACTGTCCCATTCCAAGGAATTCCTACCCACTGCGTATCTTTAAACTGCAATAAAGGCCACACAATATTTGTACACTGCTCGAGCTTCCATTTCTAAAGATCCAAAGATCTAAATGCAAAGCAGCTCCTACAATTCAACACCTCGAGTTCACTACACCTTTAACAACCAAAGCCACTTTGCTTTGTGCTAGAATTATTTGTGAAAGGCAATAATACAAGCTCATAAAATATCCATGAGGTTGTACATCTCTGGCAGAGCATTAGCACCACTCCAAGTTTGAAAGGCTTCTTTTTTTTGGAAACAACCCAAAAAAAAAAAAATAAATGCAAATTCCAAATGTGTGAGATGTGAGGCACTCGGATTGATGGTCAGTGTGACAGGGGCAGTCAGCCCTCCCACATCAATTTTCGATTAAACCAGCTCTGTTTCAATGATTTTTAAAAGCCTTTTCTAGCACTAAATGGATTTGGTTCCCAGTGAGGAGATTCCATGTCACAGAAATCAATATATTTAAAAAAAAAACAACCCCAAACAAACATAACACCCCAAAACAATGCAAAAAAAACCAACAAACCCTTGTATTTATCTGCTGTTGATCACTCTGAATGCCCAACCAAGAAATCTGAAATCTTTGTCTTCTATATGAAGAACTCTCCACATTCCTGATCTGCAGATGAGTGCTTAAGGCCTGAATGGATTTGGATTGACCAGGATTAAAGACAACTCAGGGTGGGAATAACTCCCAGCACCAGGATTAATAATTTGAATACTCTCAGAGGAAGTCACTCATCAACATTAAGCCTCCCATAGCAGCAACTTATTTCACAGTAAACACTTGCCCAGTTTTATTTTCTACCCCATCTTCTGCCAGCTAAATTTGTCTGTGACACACAGGAATGGGTTTGTCCCTCATTTAATGTCCTGACAAGGCAGACCCAGGGAAATTTTAATATATAAAAACCATATCAAAGCTCAAGCTCCTGTTTTTCCCAATGTGCTTTCTGGGTTGTTTCCCCAGGTAAATGTTTGCATCAGCCTCGAGACAAGTTTTAGAGTTGCCAGTTTCTAGGCAAACTGAGAGTTCAAAAGATGAAACTTGAAAACAACCAGTGTTTTTATAGTAATTTAAAACCAGCACATAACCTGCAATCAGCTCTGTGAAGGCGAAAATCATTAATTCAGTTTTTTATCAAGAACTGTTGGAGAATTTACCACCTTACTTGATATCAGAGTTGACTGGATCTCTTTCACACATGGGATTAATGTAAATTTTATACCCTATTCATGAGTTGCATGAAGTCAGCTCATTACAGAGCAGAAATGCTCATTTTTGCTGCTTCCCACACTTATAAACCAAAGTCATATCATATTTTTTCCAAGTTCCAGCAGCATAAACTCTTGAGTGTTCTTGCCCTGCTGAGCCTGCTGGGGAGGCACCTCCACCAGCAATTTGTGTAAGAGAGGAAGGACCCAAAAACAAACCACCCTGATTCCTCAGGATGCAATTCCTTCGGTCTGTGCCATCATAGCAGTGAGTTCTAATCTCTCAAAAACTGTCAGTTCTGAGTGTAAATCACCAAGTACAACATCATTTAGAGGATTAGAAAAATCACTTCACTTTCAACAACCAGTAGAGAGACAATTATTACCAGGCTCTCTCCTCTCCTTGCTTCAGGGGGGGAAAACCTCTCCTTTATCATCTCACTTACAAAAAGCTGCTCAAAGACAACCACCTGATTATGACTCGATAAAGAAAAATACAGCAACGTGAGTTATCCCTGGAACTGCTCAAGTGGATACACCCCAGATGTTCTGTTACCTCCAGAGGCACGAAGAACTGGTTTCCCATGGAAAGAGAGCCAAAGTGGGATGGTGAACAGCACAGAGCTTATTCAAATTCTGGGTAGGATTTCATTGGGATGGGTGTCTGTTCCCAGAATTATTCAGCACTGGATGGGTGTCCTCCAAGCTGCAGAGCACGAGCACAAAACACGTTCTCAGCACTGAGAGCACCAGAATTAAACCCAGTCTTTGGTGGTTCTCATGCCAGCACTGAATTATAAAGCCTGGAAGTGATCTGGGATAGGGCACAGCAACATTTCCATACAACAGGCAGGGAAAAGCCAAGCTGAAGGCTTTGGGAAGCGCTGGGAGAGTGACCGCACTCATTATCATATCTTTTGATCCAGCACAAAGCCACAAACCTGCAGGAAGCAGGAGAGACAAAATGATAATTACCCCTGTAAACTCCACACAATAATGCTCAGTGTTTATGAAACAGCTGCTATTAAAGAAACAAATGTTTAGCTACTGAATATTTGCTAAACACAAGAGCTTCCTTACAAGCAGTTCTGCTACCAACCTGAGAAGAAAGCTGACAAAGGAGAGCAGGGAATCCAGAGATTTAGGCTCTTCAGCCCAGAAAACAGGCTCACACTGCTCCTGCCAAGCAGTAACTATTACAGCACTGCAAAACCTTATTTAACAAGTAAGTTTAAAGCACTTCAAAGACCAAAAAAAAGCCCAACTTGCATTTCCCCTCCACTGCATTACATTAGCTCTTGGCTTTCCTGGCTGCATCTTGCCAAAGGTCTCAGGCTACTGTCAGCATTAAGTCTGGAAACTAAAGCTCCCAGGCCTGATGAATAAGTAAAACCCACTGAGTTCCTTTTGAAAAATCCGAATTTTACACCCTGTTTTACAGAGGCAACAACATTTGCCATGGAAAGGGTTGGAAACAACCCCCTTCTCCCAGCAAGCTGCAACACTGAGACACTTCCATATGCTGCTTCAATATCTGAATTTTAACATGATGGTGGAAAACATCGTTTCTATGCATAAATTAACGCTGCACCAACTAAAGCTGCCGAGAAATCAGAATTTTCCCTTGTCATTGTCTGTTTTCCCAAGTGGTACCAAATGAAAACATGAAATCAAACCCCATTTTCTCAAGCCACTGTCTCAGCTAAAGGGACTTAGAATTTTCCAAGGGCAGGTTTCCAGATGTTTGTGCACAGGGTGATCCCTGTCAGTACTCCCAGATTTATCTGGGGAGATGGATGATGCTGAATGGGGAAACACCTTCCTTCACAACATCCTTTCCCTCTGTTTTCTGGAATTCTGACAAAGAGTTGTAGGGCCTCCCTCTGGGGCCCATCTGTGCCAACCAGGCATCCACCAGAGCCAGGAGCTCCAGCTTCCAGGAGCAAACCATGCAGCCCAATTCTTGTTCAAGAAGAGGGGTTGTCTCACAGAATTTCTGCAGCTCTAGTTGTTTGGCCACTAAAATTCTCTTTTCATGGCCAGAAAGAGATAAAAGACGAGTGCACCATCAAATGAAACAAAGCCCAAACTAGGAGTTCAAGTCTAAATTATTTGTCGTGCATGCTCCCAGTGATTTGTCCTTGATGGTAAAAAAACAAAGGATGAAGAATTTTCCTTCTTAAGTGCCAACTTAGAGGTGAGGAATTCAAATATCCTTTACCAGTGAAGAGAAAATACAGTTGCAGGTAAAACCTGCAGCGGTGAATGACTTCCAGTGACAATCACATTCCTGTTCTTGACCCTTCCCACACCTCAGCAGGAGCTCAGCCTTACTCAGACCAAAATGAAATCCAAAATATGCATCAGGATTTGAAAGACCAAGGCACAGAATTTTGTCAATTCACATGCAGCAAATCCAAACCAAACATTTCAGGAAAACACCCTTAATCAGCCACCTGAAAGCAGTTATGGAAACCTTATCAGGTAAGATTTACTTCAGAACATGTTTTAGTATTATGAACAGAGAAGCATTTTTGTTACCAAATTAACCAGAAATTAGTCCAAAATAATAAAAAAGCCCCCCAAAATCTTCCATCTGCACGGTGAGATTTTAAATAAGAAAATCACCCACTGAACATCATCCAGCATCATAAAACAGAGACGTAACCCTGAGAGATGACAAGTAACGCATCAAGTATCAAAAATTATTCGAAATTCTAATCACATAGGAAACCTTCTTAAACCCATCCCTCTATGAATTAAAGAGGCTTATAAATTTCGAGGGATTGTGCAATGCTATTCCAGCAGTAATGGCTACACATGTGACAACGACTTGCAGGAGCCATTTCAAAAAATCAAACTACATTTCCAGGGGCCACAGTCCTGCAAAAAGATGCACATGGACACCAATCCTTACTTGCTGCAGCAGCACCAACAGCACAACACAGAAAAGAAAATATCTTTCCCTATTGTTTGTGGCCTTCAACTGCTGTTAAATGCAATCTGCACAAGCCTAAATGCAAGCAGAAAAGCTGGCAAAGGCTGCTCCAGCCAGAGATCCCATCCCCGTCACGGGGAAAAGCTGTTTCTTTTCAGTCCTTAGTCCGAGGGAAGCCAAACACTTTTACAATCAAAGTCTGTGTTGCCAAGTGCACAAACAGACTCGCCATTAAGCAATTAACTGGTCCAAGAGATCCAGACACAACCGCGAGTTGCGGAGCCCCAGCTGACACCACCCAGAGGCCACCGAGCTCCCTCTGCAGCGCAGGAGCCGTGCCAGTCCCTTCCCAGCCCCTTCCCTTCGGGATCGGCTTCTCTCGGAAACAAAGTCACAGCACACACACACACAGTGGCATCTCCAGGCCTGGAATATCCATTTTATCGCTGATGGCCACAAAGTTTCAGGCAACGTTACAAACAATTCCGGCAAGTGAGAAATATTTACATCGGGAAATGCCTGTTCTGTTCTTCCAAGTTATCAGTGTTTTACTGATGCCCTCCCCAAATTCCCAGGGTTTTCTTGGAGGGGGTGTTTTTTTTTGTCTCTTGCTGCCTGTAACAAAATACCTTCACTGACATGAAACGCTATAAACCCATGATTTTATCTGCCCCCCAACCACTGAGATGAGGAGGCTGCTGACAGAGCTGGAAATATTTGAAAAGAAAAATAATTTACACAAATATTCCAGCAAGGATTAATATTTAACGGCAGGAATGGACCTCTTTTCTTCAACCTTGCCACCAAGTAAGCCAGTGCTAATCCATTAAGCATATTATGAGTTTGGAGAATTAGACTTAGATTAACAGGGCCACCTCATTTTCCAAAACAAGACTCTGTACATGGTTTTATTATATGTTTTGTTCTGGATAAAAAAAACCCCAACCACCAGTGTGCCATCCTATTTGTTCACAATGAAGCTGCTGAAACTCAAGATGGATCTAGCACATGGAGACAGATCTAGTTCAAAGGAGAAAAGCAAATTTCAACAGCTGCCAGGAAAACACTCACAAATATACTCCAAGCATATTTATTTTTCCACGTTGGGCTGTACAGACTTATGACAATGTGAGGGAAGGGAGGAATTCCTCTGTCACCTACAACCTGCTCTTTAATGTCACAGAACACCTGCTCATTCATTTCTTTTTCACAAAACGAAAACGCTGCTGAACACAAATGGATTGTATTGCAGCTCATCTCGGAACCAACCCCACAATCTGACAGGATGAAAAGTCCTAACTGAGCACACAAAGGCTGTCAAGGTCCCAGCATCCACTGGCCAAGATCACTAGACAAGGAAGCACCTAAAGCCTTCCCAGCCTGGAGGGACTCAGGGCCTGCAAGCAGTGACATAAAGCCCTGAGGAACAAAGTCTGCTTAGCTAAAGCAAGGATTTAAACATTTTGAGGCAGGCAAAGCACCTCCCAAGCACCATCTGGGTTTGCTGATTCAGGGCATCTCGTACAGACCCGTTATTCCTGCTGGTGGTACCAGGAAACACATAATATTAACGAGAGAAGAGGCTGCCATATTATTGATATTTAAAACAAAGCCAAATTTAATTACTCCTGGAACGGCAGGGGAGACAGAAAAAGCAAGAACAAAATCAAGAATGAGCTCCTGGCAGAGTTGATCTTACCTATTCCGTAGGCTTTAGCACAGATCCATTGTAGATTAGCAGCTATTTTTGCTCGGGCTGAATCATAGAGCTCCAAGGGGACAATCTCAACTGCACTATCCGTCAGAGCATCCATTTTTCTTCTGGTGCTATCTCCACCCGCACAAACATCAACATCCACCATCTAAAACAAAAACAAAAGGCAGCGACTTTTACACGAGCCGATTTACACGAGTCGATTCCGAGGCCACGCAGGAGAGGGGCCGCACACAACAGGCCCCGCATCCTTCGGGGATTCCCACCGGGAGGGCTGATGGGGCGATTCAAAACCCACTCGGAAATCGAAGGGCATCGGAGCCCCGGGCGAGCATCCCTTTTTTTGTGTGTGTGTGTGTGTGAAGGGCAGGGCCCGGCTCGGCGGAGAAAGGCGCAGCCCCGTCACCTGCTGCAGGGATAAAGGATGGGGCTCTCCCGAACAAAGCGCGCAGGTACCGCCGCCCCCTCCCCGCCCTCGGGGCAGCACCTGCGGCTCCTTCCCCCGCCGAGCCCCGGAGAAGCAGCAGAGGGTCCGCGCCCGCACGCCCATGGCCGGGCCGAGCGGCGCCCCCTCCCCGCATCCCCTCCCCGCATCCCCGGCCCCGCCCGGGCGCAGGGGGGGAGGAGGAGGAGGCGGCGGCGGGGGAGGCGGGGAGGGGGCGCAGCCCACCCGGCGCCGGCTCCGCGCAGGGCCCCGCCGAGCCCCCGCGGCCGCCGCCGCTCCCCCCGCCCGCCCCGCGCGGCCTGCAGGCCCCGCCGCCTCACCTTTGCCGCGCTACCGCTGCCTCATGCCCGGGCAGGGACGGGGGCACCGCGG